>CM070038.1:82439598-82455737 GCA_036250615.1 Ptychadena robeensis
TGGAGATGGTCAGTATGGCGGACACTGGTGGTGATGGACAGTGTGGAGGACACTGGTGGAAATGGTCAGTATGGCGGACACTGGTGGTGGTGGTAACTCTCTCCTTCTTCAGCAGAATGTGTAATGGCGTCCTGTACTTGATATGTTATAGGGGGTGTGAGGGTCTGTGAGGTGGGGAGTGCTCATTGGCTGGATTATGTCTGCTGACTGTGACTCACAGGGTTCAAAGTTTCTGCAATGTTAAAAGATAGGGGGCGAACCGAACTCGCCATATGTTCGCGAACATGGGCGAACGCGAGCATGCGATGTTCGCCGCGAACAGTTCTCCGGCGAACAGTTCGGGCCATCACTAGTTGCCAACACAAATTCGCTTTTTGTTTTGAATACAGTGGAGACTAAACCTACATATCTGGATACTTGGCTTACTTTGTGAAAGACTGTGTTTCTTTATGTTTTGCTAGTTAGGTAGGGACCATAAGTGGGTTCGTTTTTTTCCCAGCCAAGCCCACCTTTTATTTTGATGGTTATATTATAATTGGCACCTATTACAATAAACCTACAGAGCCTGATTTTATCTGACTCAGACAATTGCTATCTTATCTGTGAACTTTGCTGACACTTGTGCATTCTCATATATATTGTGGTTATAATATTCTTTCAGCCGACATTCTGTATTGTCTTTATAGATAATTTAAATACAGAAGGTAACTTTATGATGAGTGGTTCTTTAATTAAAAAACAAAAACACATCTCCCAATATAATTTCATTCCAAATTTTGCTCGCTGCAGACACTAACCTGACGTGACTGCTTTATTTCTATTTCTCTAACAAGTACATCATCCCCCATGACATGATAATCAGCAGCTCTGCAGGGTACCATCTAAAATGCCTGTTCATAGCTTTGAACATCACATAAGGCAGTTGAGCTGCCTGAAAAGATACTCACCCCTCATTTTTTTCTCTTCTGTGTCTTGCAAAGATTTCAAATTCAGACATGACAAGAAGACAAGATAATTTAGCCATTCTGCATTTCCTTGATCAGCATCTCAAACAGCTTAATGTTCTTATTTTTCTGGACAGCTTGTCATAGATGTCATGGTATTCTAAAAGAAATAGGCAAGACTCCTACATGTATTTTTCTCAGCTGGAATTGACACTTCATCATCATTGACACATAACACCAAAACCCATGCTGTCCATGGAAGTAGATTTTGATATTTAGCTTCAAACCGAGAGATTTCCCAGAACAGTTTGTAATTAAATATGTATGTAAAAATTCCCTTTACATTTACCCTTACAGGTTTCTCAGCATCACGAACATACAGAGTATCACACTGGACTGCTTAGAGCAGATGTGGCAAACTATAGCAGGGAACACATGTGTAGATATGGGCTAGATCGATGGCAGCTTTGAGCACCGTGCGCACTCACGGCCATCTATCTGGCCCATATCAAATGTGGCCATCCCTGTTTTCGAGCGGGACCAATCAATCCCACTTGAAAACAGGGATATCGGAAATTACTGTAAACCACGGTGGATGTCCGTGGTCTCCATGCAAAGCATCGTCAGAGCTCCTCTGATATCGGGCAGCAGTGCAATGACATCATCGCGCTGCTGCATGGAACCCCGAATGGCTCCAATATCCCTGCTTTATGCTAGCCATACACATGCCGATAAGCGGCCAATTTTTAAGCTGACCGACGGGCGTGCGCGCTCGCGCCGTCAGTCAGGTTAAAAATCGGCCGCTAATCGGCATGTGCCCACATGGGGCGACAGATCCCTGTCGTCCCACTGCTCGGCCGACCAGAGAACGGACATGTCCAATAATCTCTGGCCGATGGGAGCCGAGGGCATTAGCTTCAATGAAGACCAGCATCTTCATTGAAGCTAATGGCCGGCACACAAAGGATGCTGGCCGACTGAAGGGGCCCCATAATGCACCAGGGTGCAAACGTGATGACGTCATCACGTTTGCATCCCGGTGCAGATCGGGACTGGTCTGCCTGCACCCATCGGGGTGTGTATGGCTAGCATAAGGCTCATGGGTCATATCTGGCCTGTTTATCCTTTTAATCCGGCCCACTGTCACCTTGTCACCTATAATAAGTGGGCAGAATGTCTTCCTTCTAGAGCCCATCGTTGTCTGCAATAGAATGTTTGAGTTTACTATCTAGAGCCTTTTTTATGTATAGTACAATTATTACCTTTTTAAGCAAAATGGAAAAAGTATAAATTTATCAACGCAATCTATTTAAATTTACCATCCAGGCTAAGAGGTTAAGATTGACCAGCCCTAAAGGTCCCCATACATGGGTCAATATTTAGTTAAATTCCCATACAATTTATATTTTTTTGGGGAATCAAAGTGGCCAACTTTTCTTCAAGCGAGATCAATCGACCCCCCTCAAAGAAAGCTAGATCCAACAGGGAACAAACATGTTGGTAACCCCCTGTTCAATTGTCATTACTTTGACCTTCTGGTTGCTTTAGCAAACACAAAGGGGTGAAAAAAATTCTAATTTTGTGCAGTAACACAGTCTCTAGACAGGTAATCACAGTGCTAATTTTTATCTCCAAGATCAAATTAGAATTGTTCAAATTTTTTCTAATAATTGCTTGATGCTTCTTTGATTGACATTTTTAAACCTAACTTATCTCTCAAAACAAAGTTTTGAGCATGAACCCACCCAAAGGGTTAACAAAGAACCTGCATTAGACCAATAAAGAACCAGGAGTCTACCTAATCACTGAACAATCAGGTATAAAATGTCCTGTACCTCTAGACACATAGCCTTCCAGTATTACTAGTATCTTATACTATCTCCTGGGTGTGGTTCATATCACAAGATTTAAGTGATTTATACTCAAAGTAAAATATATATATAATATATATATATTTTGACTTACCTGAGAGGCACAATGGTGGTGTTGCACTCAATAATCCTAAAAAAATAATTCAGTGCAATAGAAAATGTCTGTGTGTATTTTTTATTACACAGCATGATCAAGTACTTTCCTGGCTGTCACTGCTCTTGTCAAATCTAATGCGCTCACCTTAAATCGGGTGCAAATTCGAACCCGGTCTCTAGTGCAAAATTCAGCTCTGAAAACCGGAAGTGACGTCGGTGGAACCAGGAATAATGCGTCACTGATGTCACTTGCGGTTTTTCCAATTCAAATTCCCTGCGAACAGGCGGATGTCAGACTTTTCTAAAAGTCTGATCCGCCTGTTCGCGAATGGACCTGGCCAAAATTCGGCCATCACTTACAGTCACTTTTCCGGGCTGTTGGCTCCCCCCATGCCTAGAGTGTCTGGTCCTTGAGGCTGCAAGATGGAGGAGCTGCTGGTCTCACTCCCGCCACCAATCCGGATCTGCATCACCCCTTCACATCACCTGATTAAAATTTGGCTGTGGGCGCATGGGAACATGAGAAGGTAGACATCAGAATGGACACCACTGGGGCGGTGGAGCGTCACTGTATTTTTTAGGTTTTACTGGGAAATATTTTTTTTTTACATTTGACCAATATGCCCTACCTCTGGTACCGATAATAGAAGGCAGAATCGGAGGTGGCTTGTCCGCTTTAACTTCCTATCCTTAATGGAAAAAAGTAAGAGGCTATCTTTCTTTCTTTCTTTTTAGATTATTTTAAATCACCTTTATTCATTTGTCCAAAGGTCTAGAGCCTAGGTGCCCGAAACCTTACTGTTCATGCATAGGACATAGGAACTCATATTACATCACATAACCTATGAATCAAAATGGGCATCACCATACTACAGTGTTACCCAATACTTGAAGTAGTATATAGTAAATACAAAAATGCTCATACATGTCAGTATAGATTGAAAATGTTATGTGTGGCCCTTTAGTGACGCAGAGGGCCTCATTTGTGGCCCTCCATATACACTCAGTTGCCAACCACTGGTCTAGAGTTTACCTAATGAATGATTTCCCCGTCTTAAATTGGTCTGTTGGCCACTAAATTTAGCATTTCCCTTTTTTCCAAAACTGTTTAAAAACACAAATACATTTTGTCACTTCAGAAAGTACTTTGTAATGATTTTAAAATATAACTAAGCTTAAAATATATTTAACAAGTGTCCTGGTGCCAGTGAAGCCACGCTGCTGGGATAGCTTAGCAACATGTAAGACTGGAGCTGATTTACAGAAAAACTAAAATATGAACTAGTTTTACAATAATTGGTCTTTTCAAAGAGGGTTCTTATTTTGGAAACCAGGACATCGGAAGAGCCCAGTATGTGCATGAAGATTTTATGTGATTCAATTTAAATTAGGATGTTTTTCCCATCCATGCAGTTTCTATGGTTTTCACATTTCTCCACATAAAAAGCTTATGCAGACACGTAATGCAAATTGTACTATTTCTGTAATTGATCTATGCATGCATGTAGGTTTTAAGCTAAGATACTTTTTAACATCATGGTTATTTAAGTGGATGTATACTCAAAAAAACAATTATACAGATGTGTATATAAAATGAAAACTTACTTACCTCTGAGCTTGCCCGATGATTTTGTGCTCCTCAATCCAAAAAAATATACTTACCATATTTACCTGTCCATTTGGGGATGCCATATAAAGAGTTTCAAAGGGTTAAACACCTTTGTGTTATTTTGTACATAAAGTGTGATTATGTATTTTCCCAGCCGATGTTGGGTATCTTCCTTGCCGCAGCACTGCTTTGTCAGAGAGAAGAAGGGGCAATGATGGACATTAGATGTGGTCAAATTTCTGAGTTCATTGAGTTTCTGAGTTGGATATGTAGTGTAGTAGCGAAGGGTTGTGAGAATATTTGAAAAAAAATTATTTCTCTAGCACATGTAGTTTTTGTAGTTTTTTGCACAAATTTAGTTTAAATCGAAGTCAAAATTTCAACTTGACTTTAAACTTTATTTACGCAGAAACTATTTGTGTCACAGGAATACTTAATTTTTTTTGTAGTATACCCTCAACCCTTCTTTACATCTCCAGCAAATTTATAGGCTGTCCCTCTCTCTTCTTGTCTTATACCTGGTGGCCCACCTTACAATGATTCTTTACTCCATAGACATAAAGTGAGGGGTTAACCCTTGATGTGCTACCCATTCCCCAGACAGTGGGTACCAGCCTGGGACCACCCAGGATCCTATTGCAGCGAAACAGTAGGTACCTTAGGACCACACCATAATGTGTTTTGGTTCTTTGTTTATAAATTACCCACCTCCATATCAACAAACTATACAAAGTTATTATTTTTTACTTTTTCTGATTCTTTATATCCCCAGTTACTTATGGTTCTTATGTGCTGATTCCTCCTGAAAAAGGACCTCGCAAAATGCGTCAAGACAAGCATACGCACAAAATTATGTATACGATGTATACAATAATTAATCTGTTGCTTTTGTTATATTTAAAAAAAGGTACAATTTTTCCGTTCACAAATAAATATACTTTTTTCTTTCAAATACATTTCATTGCCTTGAAAGTCCCACCAACACTTGGCGACTTTGGAGATTTCCATTGGTCACCGGGGTGCAATCCTCAGCTTCTGCTTGTGTTTCTTTGGGAATGTTGGCAATTTTACTGAACAATTAACGGGGTTAAATCACTTCAATGCTAAAATTGCTGGACATTTAGAGAAGGGTTGTGAGAATATTTGAAAAAAAGTGTTGCTCTAACACACGGAAGAAGTTACACTTTGACACAATGTACAGTAGTCAGTGTACAGCTTCGTATGACAGTATAAACTTGCTGACCTCTTAAAATAACTCCACACACAGCCCGCACCATGCCATTTTCAATGATGTAGTATAGCCAATCAAAGCATAACAAATACACTTCTTCAGAGTCATCAGAGTGGGAAACTGACACTGCCTCCTTAACATGGAGGTCAAAAGCCCATGTAGGACAATAGAAGATGCTGAAGAGGTGGTGCCTGAAGTGACAGGCAAGTCATCTTAGATCCAGAATTTCTGAAAGATCGCCAAGCAGGGCAGTTTCTCCCGCTAGGTGACATATGGCAGACATAGGGCTGCCCCTTCACGCATTATCACAGGCACTGCAATCACACATAATTGCACACATAATTGCACGCATGCATAATTGCGATCAAAGCACTCAAGCATCCCCCCCAACAACTTTTCTCGTAGCAACCCCCCTCCCCTGCGCGCGGTCGACAGGAGGTCCTAGATAACTATTTTACATAGAGCCCCTAAAATGGCCCTGTCACCAAGGATAGGTGATGATCTCTTGTAGCTTGGCATGAGTTTGTAAAAAGCAAACAGGTGAGGCAAACAAATATATGTCTGTCTTGCCTACAGTCAAGTATGGTGGTGGGAGTGTCAAAGTGTGGGGCTACATAAGTGCTGCCAGCACTAGGAGGTAATATTCATTAAGCGAACCATAAATGGCAACATATACTGTGGCATACTAAAACAGAGTTTGATCCTCTCCCTTCAGAGACTGGGCTGCAGATCAGTATTCGTGTACGATAACAACCCCAAAAACACTTCCAACACAACCACTGTCTTGTTAAAGAAACTACTACAATATACATATTCATAAATAGGAATGCAAATATATGCAGCATAAACTGTTTATAAGTTAAACCTTTGAAATGTTTTAATTTTTCAAGTTATTTATGAGAATACCCTTAAGATAAATTAATATCATGAAATGTTTACATTTCTTTAATATAAATACCACAAGCTTATAAATAAAAAAAATCAAAACATATCATAGGGTCTACCACAAGCAGTTCTTTTTTTTTAGTATGAGAAAAGCTTTGAAATGTTTTATATTAGAAAAAATGATTGTGGTTATGCGTGGCAGGTTTAGTTACAGGGAGGGAATTGTTATTATTAAGAAAACAAAATTGGCAGGAACCTAGAAGGTTTTGTGTTCCACAATTGTAACAAGAAACAAAGAATTTTAAAGTTAACACTGACCTATCTAGCTGCATAAACTGTGAAGTAATTTATTCCTACTATTCTTTACGCCCTCCTGGGCGTTATGCTCGCAGCCAGTAACCGGGAACAACCGTTGGCTCTCCGTGAGCCTGCAGCATTTCTGCAGAGCTGTAGGCACACAGAGCCTTTCCGGCCCTGTGTCTTCGTCGTCATCGGGGGCAGTGCTATAGACCTCCATGTCAATGTAGGGGGTGTCGCTTTTCTCCCCACACAACGCCGACGTCTAATTGACACCGGCGGTGTGTAGAGGGCTGGGGGAGAGCCGGCAATCACAGTGGAGAACAGTGTACTCTGTCGTGATTACCCAGGCAGCGGCTTTTTGTGCCAAAAGCCCGTAATGTCCAGGAGGTTAAAGACTCCATGTAATTTTAGTTGTTTTTCTTAAACAATGTATAATCATCTTTTCTCCTAAAGTACTCCAAGGTTATCAATATTTTTACCGCAAAGTTTACCGCATCATAATCACCTCAAATAATTATTATTGGGAATTCCTTGTTCTGTATATGTACTTAGTTCATTTAGTGATATGTGGATAGCTTAGCTAGGAAACTGAATATTTGCAGTTTAATCTTCATTGCAATCAATCTAATCTTTTATCCTAGGTAATTACAAAATTATTCATAAACAGCTTATTTTCTCGCTATCTATGCAAAACATATTTCTCATAAGATGCATTTATTAAGTAATATATTTTTTTACATTTCCTAGCAGATGGGCTGTTTTATGTGGAAGCCATTCAAATAAGCAGAAAATGGACTTACAAGAAGCTGTTGTACTCACATAAAAGATAGGGGATGGACACAGGTTAGGTGTTGTGATTGGGTACTAAGCCTGAGGTGGGGAATAAAAATGGTGAGATTACCCCTTGTGTACATTGGTTAGATGTTTGGTAAGATTCTTATTTGTTTGGTGACCACTATCATTGGATCCACAAGTAATAACAGGGGAGATCTTCCAGGGGGGTATTTGTTCGTGTGACAGCTGGGGGTTTCCTTTTCTTTATGTTATACAGCTCCTGGAATACAATGAGACTCTCCTGAACATAAGGGTGTCACCTGGATTCTTCCTAATCGTGGCCTATATTTGACTGTAGAAAATAGATGACAATTTTTGTTGACAAATGAACTTTGAGTGAATTGCAAAGCCCCTGAACATAATATCATCACCAAAGTTGTGGGAGCTACATTTGTGCATAAATGAAGTTAAATGTGAATTCAAAATTGCAACTTGAAAAATTTCAACTTGAACCTAATGTATTCCCAAAATGTAAAACAAAAGAGAGTAGAGCAGTACTTTCTTTTTTTGTAGTTCCCAAATCACAACCATTACCAAATCACAAAGTCATGTAGTCAAATTGTTTCAAAAAAGTTGATCAACTCTTCTGTTAAACCACTTGCTGATTGGTATAAACACATGGTACATATTGCTCAAAAGTGCCAATTGCCAAAACCTAGAAGAAGCCCATTGAGATTTCAAACCTTTTGGTGGTTTTCTAGTGAACACCATTGGTTCTATTTCTTGATCCACCACTATCCACATGTTTTACTTGCAACTTTAATCCCCTGGGCTTTCTGCCCATTTACCACATAAAAAAAAATCCAAATGGCAAATCACAACAGATTATTGTGTATTCTGTTTGGATTTCCCACCTACTCTCCTCCCCATGCCATCACATTCCCGGTATCATCGATGTTGCTTGGGATGTGAGGATCCAGGGTGCATTTACTTGCAGTTCAATGACGGGCCGACCCCCCCACCACCACCCACCTCTTTGAGATCATCGCTGACATGAAGGAGGTAAAATTTAAAAGGATGGGCATGGGCACCAACATAAAAGGATGCTTGACATGGGCTTACCTGGCTCAGGTAAGCTACCTTGAGTGTAGTTTGATGTGATTTTATATATTTAAACAAATTTACCCCAAGCTACACTTGGGGTAATGCTTAGGATGTTAGGGACCCGCTTGTGACAGAGATTTCCTGTTGTGTTGATAAAGTAAGATGAAAAATCGGATCAGCTTAGGTATGCATACATTCAGACAGGTCTTTGCATTAACAGGAAGACCTGCTCTTTACTGCATTTTCACTCTAAGGAACAAAACATGAATCTTCCATGAGATGAAGATGACAAACTAAATCAACAAAGCTTTCATCATTGTTTGGTTTGAAATGTGCTTAAGACTCAGGATAATCTAACTACAGTATTTTATACCACAAAGAGTGGCACATATGTGTAATTATCTCATGTAATAACATTGCTTTATTCGTTGGTTTGGTAAACATTTCATAAGCTGTTAACCCATGCAAATTTCCCCTTGTAATTTTAACACCTAATTTACAAAGCATTGTTATTATGTGAGAAGAAGCTGAATTAATGTAATAATATAAATTTTCTTCCACAAGGAGGAGATATAATCACCATTTTTTTTGCAGTGTTTATGCCATTTTACGTAATTACTAATTTATTATGTGTTTTTTGTGGGGGTTTTAAGAAAAAAACTATACCTTCTGCAGTGCAGTCTTTTGATACATTTCTCAGCATTACCATTGTTGTCATTTCATTGATGACACCAGGGAAGATGGCACAGACACAAACTTCTTCCCTCGGCTGTGGCTTAGTGCTCTGATCTGCCTCATCAGTATCCCTCAATTCAATGTTTGAGCTATAACACTGTGAAACTCTGGACATGTGCCAGAGAACCGAGTTATAGAAATGATAAGGATGAAAGTTTGTTCATAGTTTTGAGAACTCTGAAAAGTTTTTTAAAAAGTTTCTGCATGCTTGTCCATAGTCCATCGCCCATAATATGACTTTCACCTTATACATTTTTGCAAGAAAACAGTTTCTCTTCATTTCAATGTGAATTTGGCAATGTAGAAGGGGTTAACCTTTAGGTTATAAAATTTTTTATTAGTGACATTTACAATCATTACAAATGGATAAACAGAAAATAATTAGTGTTTTTAACTTTAGCAAATGAACATAGTGAATGCCAAGTTTACATACCCAGTGTGTCTCTAGAATCATTTACAACATTTGTCGCCCAGTAGAACTCAGAAGTTAGTTTTGGCTAGAGGCTAATTAGATAAACTTTGCTGTAAAATTATACTTCCTCCTCATTTGAAAAGTGCTGCCTGCTGTCAGAGTATCTGCGGATTCATCACATTCATTTACAATTTTGTTCTGGACTGCCAAAGGCCCTGTACACATAAGAGCCGACATAGAGAGCTTGGTGAGTGTACTGATGCCTGCTGAGTACTTCTTGGCAATTAAGATACATATCCATGTAGATGAGTTCAGCAGCAAACACTAGAATAAAGCCAAGCATTAGATATGAACTGTTGATTTTATATAGTGCAGGCAAAATATGTTTTAACATTCACAGAAGGGCTGTTTCTATTGCTATGTGCAATATGCGTGGGCATAGGACCCCTGGCACCCTCCCTCCTCCACAAAAGTGGCATGCCCATACAGTTGAGGGAGAGAATTAGCACAGGCACACTGCTTGTGTCAGTGATCACTCTGGTACACCACTGGGAAGGAGGCAGGACTGTGTGGTCTCCATCTCACCAATACCACGGCACTTATGTCTTCGTAATAGTGATCACTGTGGCCTACCACCTAGGGGCATGTTATCTGTGAGGAGGAGAAAACAGGACCAGTGTGCCTGTACAGTATAGTGTACATATGTCTGCTGAAGGGGGGGGGTTGGGGAAGGGTATTGGTGAGGAGGAGGAAGGAGGCGCAACCAATACCAAAAGGGCCTATAATTATCTTCCATGATGCTCTATTCCCACTGCATCCAATACGAGTGGGAATTAGCATGTTACTTTAATGCACCTTACTAGCATCCATTGACTACAATGAATGTGTTTATTGTGCATAAAAAAAACACAACAAAAACACATAGTATTCACTTGGCTTCACTATGTTTTGCTAAAATACAGTAAAATCGTTACTGGTCCCATTCTTTGTACACATCTCATTAATTTTTGATGTAATACAGTTGCTGGGATGCGCGCACATTGAGGGTATGTATCCATTAAAAGGGAACAAGGTTCAAACAGAAAACGGGGGATGATATTGCGGCGTATCGGTAAATCGTAGTGGAGCCCTGGTCTTAGTGAAAATCAATGGACGTGTCTCCAAGATGCGAAAAAGCAGCACCCGAACAGCATATTTTCCGTGTCTTTGGTGTGCAAAATTATTTAGCCACGGGCAATCTAAATCCGTATCTTTACCTTTTTTCCTCCCTTGGGCAGTGGCTCTCACCTGTGGATCGGGATCCCCTTGGGGGTCAAATGACCATTTCACAGGGGTCTCCAAGTTCTCTAGAAGCATCAGAGATGCTCCTAACAAGCAGCAGCTCTGATGCCCACAAGCTGTGTGGGAAGTTAGGAGGGACTGTAATGCCCCCTCCCTCCTAGAAGGGATGGGGTGTTAAGCTACCACCATTCACATCATTTCTAAAAGGGGGGTAGAAAAATATAAGGGAGGGGACATTACACTTACCTGAAGTGACGTGGCGGAGTGTCACTTCTGGTATTTGGAATGCAGATGTGATACTCTGCATCTACACTTCTGTGTTCCAAATACAGCAAGTAACACTTTGTGACATCACTTCGGGGGGCCAGGATCTAAAAAGGTCGAGAACTACTGCTCAAGTGGAAAAGCACCACCCTTGCCTGGGCATTTATAGATATTTCACATGAATATATTAGCACTAAGTTACTTCTACGGTCTCCATCAGGCCTTCAGCTCTGAACATAAGGTTATATATATAATAAATTGAAGATTGTAGAATAAATTGTGTATCGCCTAAATGCATCCTCACAAAGTATTGTAACTGAAGCAAAACTGGAGTCTAGACATTTTACAGGTAATGATCATTTAAACTAAATATGCAGATTCTTCCGTGATCTCAGTGTCACTTGCTCATCTACCATTTATCCGTAAACGATAACAGAACTAAAATCGGACCAGCTTAGGTATGCATAAATTCAGACAGGTCTTTGCATTAACAGGAATACCTGCTCTTTACTGCATTTTCACTCCAAGGAACAAAACACTTTGAATAACCAAACAGTTCATGTGAGAAAAAAAATATTTTCCAAAATAAATAAGGCTAAATTGTTCAGTTACTGTAAAAATGTCGAAAGAAGTTTCATATATTATTTTCCAGATGCATTGGATTTAACTGTTTCCTTCTCATTTAGACTTCCCAAGTCCAGACTATGTGCCTAAAGGGAAATTTCTCCCTACATCACACTAAGGTATTGGTGTAAGGATATATGGTACCATACCTGTTAGGATCCAAACCCAGAAATCCTTCAGTGCCTAGTTGCACTTCCTATAAAAGCCATGTTCCTTCACTTCCCTACTGCCAGATTATTGTGCGCCTGCCAACATCTTTTGCTGCATTTTGCTTCTTGTGCTGTCATTATCATCACCTGTGTACCAACCCTTGGCTGCTCACTACTAGACTACTCTTCATCTTGCTTTGTTTTTTTTACTAGACACCATTAAGGCTACTGACCTCGGTTTGTTCCTGACTGTGTTTCTGCTTGCTTCCTCTCTGCTACTTTTGTTGTTCATTGATCCTGCCTGCACCTGAGTTGCTGTTCTAGCTCCAGGTAATCTGGGGAAAGATTGCATTGCGTTCGCAAAATGCACATGTACATGTGCCGATTTGTGCAATGAATAATGATTGGAGATCACTTATTCTCAAATTTACTGTGAATATTAGAAAACTTTGCGCTATTTTGCAAATACGTATATTGCCTGTGCTGCTCATCGCTATTGTTCACTCTAGTGACATTCCAACTTCAGGAATAATTGAGCAGTCAGTAAAAAAATTTTTTGCAAATAAACTTTACAACTTCTACATTCTGTTCTGGTATTATAAAAAATTTCAGTAAACCACAAATTACTGGTGACCCTACCAGTAGCTTGCAGCAAAACTCTGCAGGTTGATCTCTCAGCATTGTTGCCACCTCCAGTTTTGTGTCCTTAACAGTATTGATTAATGATAAATCCACCAATCCACTCTGCACAGAGGAGGATGGAAATGCAGTGCTGAGTTCTACATACTGACCAAGGCTGTACTTTTTATATTTCTTTAGTTTATAGGTGGATTGTTTAGTGCCTACAGCCAGGTAGAATGGTATACATGCATTTTAATTGAAAACAAGTGTTTGGATAGATAGAGCGCAAAGAGGCATTTGGTATTTAGATTAGATTTAGATTAGATATTAGAAATAATATTAATATGTAAACCATACTGCAGTAGGACTACCTTCCAAACTTGTAAACATTTTACTATCTTGGGGATTCTTTTTAATTCCTAAATTCCTTTAGATCTACCAACAACTATGTAGTGCTGCATCCTCCCTGATAGAATACATAGTGATTGGAAGGATTACAAAGGTCCTCATATTACATGGTTTTGGTAGAAAAGAAGTTGATTGTACAGAAATTGTATGGTGATATTGTAAGGTGTATGTGGACTTAAGTTTTGAAATTCCGATGACTGGAGTTTTTAAGCCGGTATTTCCTTGTGAGATTAGATTGTATTTATTAAATTAGGACCACTTATTATTTCCAGTAAATGAGAAGAACATATAACATGCAGAGAACAACAAAAGATCAACTTTCATTTTCTAACTGGTAGTCGATGGCTGAAAGCAACTAACACACTTTATTTTTGCTCCAGTTTCTTTATAAATTGTTTTCCCGGATTTCATGAGGTTGGATGCCAATGTGTGATATCAATGATGGTGACATGTTACCATGGAAACCTAGACCTTGCCATGCCATACATGGAGGAAAAGCCAGAAGCTGCTCCAGATCTCTGTTGGAAAGTTGTCTTCAGACTGTCAGGATGTCTTTTGTTATCAGTTTGTTCTGAGATTTAGCAGCATTTCATTTAAGTCATTGAATGGGAGGGAAGTACAGTTCTTGGCTACCAGTCCACCAGCCCTAATGTGATGGATCCAGATTAGTAGAGTATTAACTCAGTTACACAGCACAGTGCTATAAAATCCCTTTAAATGTTAACTTTTATTTTGTTTAATAATTTTTTTCGACTTTTCAAATATTGCATGGATTTGATTCATTTATTCTACTGAAATATCAAATATTTAATGAAATGTTTAATTATTAATGGTTTTTTCTCTCACAATTTAAACAGCATATTTTTCAGTGTTATTTAATAATACCTCAAAGAATTTGTCAAGTTTTGGCCAAGACAATTTTTTTTCTTGAATGAGTAATCTTTTCCATCCAGGTCATGGTCCAATAGAGGGGGGCAGTGGCTATGTTTATATGGTGTTTAGAGATGCATCGATGCCCCCTGCATTAATCATATGCCTTGATAGGGATGTCGACACATCCCATACTTATGGATGACTTCCAACACCACAGCTATCAGTAGTAATGGCTGAACTGTCCCAACGGCGAACAGTACAGGTGTTCGACCAGCCCTGTTCAACCGGCGGGAAGAAGGTTACTATTCTTCCCCTGGCCAGACCAGGAGCAGAAAGATCCGGACAGTGGAAGAATTTATTTACCAGAGACCGGGTAGAGAAGCCGGTCTCTAGTGAAAGAAAATCAACTTAAACTGGAAGTGACGTCAGTGACGTCACGTCCGGATATTGAAACCGGGAACTCCCCACAAACAGGCGCACACTTTTTTACAAGTCCGATCCGCCTGTTCACGGACGACCTGGCCGAAGTTCGCTTAGTTGCTGAAAGCTGTGTGAAAAGGTGGGGAAGGAAGTCATGCATATGTATGGGATGTGCCAACATCCCAGTCAAGGCATTAATTGGTTCCCCATATAATTATTTTAAGACTAAATTAGTGATATATATATACCAAAGAATGGGAGGAGAGGTCAAGGATAAAGGTCTAACCTACCATCAGTTTTCCCTTGCTGCGAGGCAAGGCTGGGGGACTGGGGAATCCAGGGGACCTATTGACTACCACCACTACCCATCTTCTACTTTGTGTACCCACTATCTACTGCAGTTGACTGCTGAAACCCAGCTACCTAATCAACAGTAAAAGGCCCCCTGTTCCTTCCATGTTTTCCGCCTGATGTTCTGGACCTATACGAGGCTTCACCCATCAACTGTTCGAACAATACAAACACCTCCTAACGAAGGTTCTCGAAACGCGTGTCGAGGTGCTTTGAAGACTGTATATTGCTACACAGTTGAAACCCTATTTTTTCCGAAATCGAACATCTTTGGTCTGGAGATCTCCCTATGTTGGATCCCATTCCTGTGGCGTTTTTAACCTTTTTGAATTAACCATTTGGACTTAATCGTTATTTCTCTTGATGTTACAATTTGGACTGATTTGATGATGACAGCTCTATGAATGATACCATCCGGCTGTCACATCATTTACTGACTGTTTGGTATTTTCTAATTTTTCTTCTTCTTTATGATCTAACTGTTGATCTCATTGATGTTGTGTGACATAATATACCTTGTTTATATTATTTAAATCCTCCACCTGGAGGTAATGTATGTAAAATAGGGTGGCCCCGCCAAAGTCCCCCAGCCTTGCCTCGCAGCAAGGGAAAACTGATGGTAGGTTAGGCCTTTATCTTTGACCTCTCCTCCCATTCTTTGGTATATGTACTGTTATTTGGGATGGGGGCCTCATCCCTATGGGGCTTAGGTGACACACACCCTCTTATCTAAATTAGTGATATGTAACTATGGTAGAAACATTAGTTATGAACTAGATGATATGACTATGTCCATATATACTTGAGTAAAAGCCAACCCGAATATAAGCTAAAGTACCTTATTTTACAACAAAATCTAGAAAAACTGAATGACTCAAGTATAAGCCTAGAGTAGGAAATGTAGCAGCTAAGGCAAGGAAATACACAGCAAATGTGCTTTTGTTTTGGGATATCATTATTTTAACTAGCCAATTTGTGAGTTAACTGCAAATTTCCTGAACATGACATCATCCTTTAAATTGCTGTTGTTCTAGAGAATGGTTGTGGAAACATTATAAAGAAAATGTACTGCTCTAGCTTATGGTGTTCTTTCATAAATTACTGTATATACTCGAATATAAGCCGACCTGAACATAAGCCAAGGTACTGAATTTTAGAAAGAAAATATAAGCCGAGGGGGGGGGGGG
>CM070038.1:82493222-82523245 GCA_036250615.1 Ptychadena robeensis
GTGGCCAGAAAGGGTCCCTTTGTTTTTTTTAAATTCGCCTGCCCATTGAAGTCAATGGCGAGTTCACCGGTTCGCTGGGTTCGCGAACTTTTGCAGAAGTTCGCGTTCGCCGTTCGCGAACATCAAATTCCGGGTTCGCGCCATCACTACCAACAATGATGGCGCCTTGCTCCAGAAGGAATCCACATCTATAAACTATAAGAATTGATGATCACTGAGTATACCAGAATGTTCTTTCTAAAAGAAAAAATTTACACGCTCTAACACATGAAGTTTTTGCATTATTTAATTTGAAAGTTGCATAGTTTTATCGCAAATAGGCACTAGATTGCTCTGGATCAGATGTGGGGCAAACTAAGGCCCGGGGGCCATTTCAGACACATTTAGTATTTTAATCTGGCCCTTTGTCACCTTGGTGTCAAGCCCCTCTGGCTTCCCTCTGCCTATTTCCTGCAATAAGGCTAAATTTACACAGTCCCTTCCCACAGCCCGGCAAAACGACCTGTCACAAGCGCCTGCACAAGTTTGTTTTGATAACGACCCTATAACAGGTCTATCAGGCGAATTGCCTCATGTTGCGTCTGCCGGTCAGTTGCCCTATTACCGTGCTATTGTGGTTGCTTGTTTACCATACTGTTAATGACCAGCCATGGAAACGAGTAGAGTAGATAATGGCTAAAGCTGGGCATACACGTACCAATTCCTGCACGATCCGATCGCCGATCAGATGCCGTGTGCGCTCCCGCATCCCTCAGGGATTGGGTCGTGCAGGAATTGGAGGCTGCAACTGACGAGGATTGGGCTAAAATCACCCATCCTGTCGGATCACACAGTTATCCGACAGGATTGTAAACTTAAGCTGATCCCATTAGTTCAGCTGGGGACGGCTGCCCCTAGCCAAACTAATGAGCTGCAGGTGCAGAGTGCCGTCCGATTCTCGGCACTAGCTAGGCTACTGCATAGAATCGGATAAGGAATAGACGGTAAATTGTACCATCTATTCCCAGCTTAGGGGATGATTGTTATTTTCTCTTTTAAGTGGCTGAAGTTTGCTCACGTCTGCAATAGTATGTTTAAGTTTAGCCTTTTTAAAATATATTTATTATGTTTTTACATTTTTCCACATTTCCCTGGCAGTATGATTATTTTTTATTTCTAAGTGGTATGACAAATTTATCAATGTTATCTGTTCAGATTTCCGCACCCAGGGGGGGAGCACTTGGGACTGGGCAGGCAATACAGATTCTTTGTAAGGCCCCTCTGTCAAATTTAGGAATCCCTTTTGGTCAACAAGTCAAACATCTCATTCACCCCCTGCGCTAGATAATGTTTTACAATATAAAAAAGACCCTAATGAGATTAACTGAGAAACTAGGTGGATCATCTATTAAAACTAAGATGGGGGCTCAGGCACAGAAGAAGTCAATTTACAGTCAAATACAATAAAATTGATGATTTAAAGGTCTTTAATACGACATAGTTAATACAATATAACACAACATATGCAGAACCAATATACAAAAAACATTTAACCCATATGTTATGTGGCACAAGGAACAAGCCATACAATATATGGGTTTATGTTTTTGTATATATCTTTTTGTATATATTACCAGTGATTTAGTGCATTTAACTGTCTCATTCTATATTCAATAGTGATAAGCGGCATAGGCAATATTCAAATTCAAGATATTTCGCGAATAATTCTACCAATATTCGATATTTGTGAATTTAAATATTTGTGGTATGACCATGCATTGTGAAAATATTGCTGCAACAATTGCGACAATAATATTCACATTGTGAAAATCTTCGAAATTAATGGTCACATGCTATGTAACTTTTGCAATGTGAATATTATTTTCGCAATACATTGCCGTACCGCAAACTCGCGAATATCTGCCAACATATTGAAGATATTTGCAATTTCTCGAATTGCCGATATTCACAAAAATTATTATACAGAAGAACTCATAAAGAATTAATAAAATCCACCATGTTTTATTCGATCCAAAGTTAGGGCTTGTTTCTATTGTACGTCGGACCCCTACGCTAAGCGTATACGCTTAGCAGGGGTCCCGACGTATCCCATAGTCTCAGCCTGCCGGCGGATGGTCTGTTTACACATCCGCCGGTGTAAAGGTTGAATGTACTCCACTACGTTCAGCCTTACACTAGCGGATCGGCTCAGCGCAATGAAGACAGACCCGTCCGCCGAGCAGGTAAGTCTATCTGTTACGTTGGGACCTCCCGCTAAGCATGTACGCTTAGCGGAGGGGTCTCAACGCAATGGAAACAAAGCCTTCAGAAAAAGCTCAACAAACAAGATACAAATTCTCAAACACATCTAGTTAGGTGATCATGGAGCCCTGTTTGATGATGTTTAAGATTCCCCATGTTTAGTCCCCTTAGGCTTCATCAAGGAACAGACATGGTGGCGTCCAAGTTTAGATTGTGATGGATCTAGAGTTTAACAACTTTTTCTGGTCCTGTATTTTGTATAAAATAAAGAAAATTTTAATCATCAATTTTATTATAATTGACTGTAAATGTACTTAATCGGTGCCTGAAACCCCATTGTAATTTCAATGGATGAAGTGCAGATAGTCCACATAGTGTCCCCCTTCATCTCGTTGGGGTCTTTTTTGATATTCAAATCGTGGGAGATGACCATGATCTCATTTGCTTTGAGAGGTATCCATTAGTTATTTGTTTGTTCTGTTTTACAATGGTTGAAACCTATCCGGTCAGCATGGTGGCTCAGGTGGTTAGCACTAGAATCCTAGGTTCAAATCTCAGCCTGGACACTATCTGCAAGGAGTTTGCATGTTCTACCTGTGTCTGTGTGGGTTTCCTCCGGGTACTCCAGTTTCCTTCCACACTCCAAAGACATGCAGTAGGTTAATTGGCTTCCCCAAATAAAATAAAAAAAGATTCCCCTATGTTAGTTACATGTGACCTATGTGTTAGGGACATTAAATAGTGAGCTCCTCTGAGAGACAGTTAGTGATATGACTATATATGCTCTGTAAAGCGCTGTGTAGTATGTTGGCGCTATATAAGATAATAATAATCTCCCTAGGCTTGTTTAAAGCTGTTTTTGCATTTCCAGCTGTCAGTGTTCTCTGTCAAAATAAGCAATCATCATAGGTAAAGGAGGTATGAGAGACAAACAGGATATTCTCATTACAGTTAAGATTTTATATTGAAGAACATATGTTGATAGGTGATTAGCTATGTCAATTATAATTGCCACACCCTGAGTGATATATAATTCATAAGTACCGTCCAAAAATGGGCTGAAAAAGCTCAGTTTGGCTTATACTCGAGTCTTTTTAAATTGAAATTTATTTTCATTTTTGAATTAAAAGACGTGCAGTGAAAACCCATTTTGTAATAACAATAAACCTGTGTTCTCTTACTTTTATTGAGGTTGTGGTACTAAGAAGAACCCTGTTTGATTCATTCCTATGGGCAATGGTGCTTTCTCTATATTTTTCTCATTAACAAAACTCCACTATTTGTGGAAAGATCTGTGGCTTATACTTGCATCAATAGGTTTTCTAGTTTTTTTTTACATAAAATTAGGTACCCTGGCTTTTGCTCAGGATGGCTTATACTTGAGTATATATATATGGTATTCCCTATACTGAGCATGAAGCCCAATATTCCAAACTAATAGGGCTTTTGTAAGAGATTCCATATGAAGATATCAAAATAAATATCATAAAAGGTCACATAGGACCAAATATCAAACCTATTAATTTGGAATATTGGGCTTCATGCCCAGTATAGGGAATACTTATGAATAATACGATATTTTGACAGAATGGGTGGCTGTAAGGGACAGTTAGTACAAAAGGTGGGTATTGCTCCACTTTCATATCATGGATACCTTACAAGAAACTTGTAAATACCAATGTATCCCACAAACACAGGATCACATGTAGAAGCCCATTGATGTGCATGTAGGTCAATTGGAACTGAATTTCGTGCAACCTACATAACAGCAATGCCAGGTCACACACACCATATGTTTTAGCACATTTTATGCCACGTGTGATGGGATAGGATTACCATAATTAGGTGTAATTATTTTCATGCATATGAATTCTGTGTTTTTGGAAAAGGCTTAAAGTACTTTTTATACGCAGGGTAAACATTACACTACGTAGATAATAAATTTTCATTAAATAGTTCTCTCACATTGATGTCATTCACAAAACCTAAGGCTGCATACAGCATCATTTTATGCTTCCAGGAGATAAATCTTTGATTCCCAAACTTGAAGAAACCACTAACGATTATTAATTGCTGTACCGTCTCGGTAGATTCCATTCTTCCTCTTGTTGCTAGGAGACCAGGCGTGACATGTGATGGTGTAATTTTCACTGGTTCTGTTCATTTTGCTGCTTCGCACTTGAGTCTTTGCAAACAAGATGATCCCATTAGCTATCTGAAGCTTCAAAATCAACATTCATAACGCCGCTGATGAGATCACAAATGAGAGGCAAATCAAATATTTTACCAAGCTCTATATTGTTGGGGAAAAAAAGCTAATGTTAAAATGTTTATGCAGTAAAATGACATATCGTGCGGATGGCTACAAGGCAAAACGTATAACATCCGTGATATAGTCATAAGGGATTTAACTATATAAAATGTCTTGAGAAAAATATTCACCTCCATTGCTGACCGGCTGCAATGTCTTCTGAGGTTTAAGGGGGTGATCATTTGAACGCATAGAAGTCTATGTTGACCGAATATTCTGGTGAATTGCAAGGTCATTGAAACTAGTATTGTCTCCAAAATTACTGAGGGGGTCAAAAGCACCTGAAAACTTGTCCCAAGGGAAAAGTGTGTGTATGGAAGGTAGGCGGTGTGGTGTTAAAGTACAGTGCAATGCAATAAAGTTTTATTCCTTAGTCAATGAGCACACTCACTAACATACGTTATGTATTATTCATGGAGACAGTTGGGGTTTTGGGAAGCATTGTACAGTACATATAGACAAGGGTGCACATAATTGTTTTAGTGAGCTCCTCAGATGAGTAGGAGGAGATGGTGTGTGGTACTCACCTCATATGTAGCATGGTTTTAAAAAGGTCCTTCTTCCTCACTGTCTCCCACGACTGTCCTCTGTGTCAGCTTCCTGCATGGTAGATTCTGCTGCAGGTGGACCTCCCTGTTCCTGATTGATCCTCTGATTAGCTGTCTCCATCCACAGGTCACCAGCTGGCTTTGGGTCAAATGTAACTCTCACAGTACAACACAGTTAGAACCCCCAGATCTCAGTACATATCTGAATATGTATCTCAGTATCATATCTCAGTAGTGCAAATTTTCTTTTGTCAGATTTTACACTTACATATGTCCCCCTTCATAGTCCAGATCTCCAACACCCTTATAAGTCCAATCTTTTTTTGGATTAGTCATTTACATTCCCAATTTGACACCCCTAACTGCAACCTTTTATAGTTTATAATATTTCCCTGAGGTTAAGCGACATCAATTTTATACATTTAACAATAAAAACAGAAAGTACTTTGGCAATCTAAAAAAATCTTCTTTTTGCAATAGTGTATAGTAAAGTTGTTTTTACAGCTATTTATGTGTTCTAACTTTATTCTCAATTCCTGTGCAATAACAATTTCAGCCACCAGATGTCCCTAGGGAGCACTTGCCGTCTCTCTTCTCACACATCAGGGAGGGGGAGGCAAAGGGGCAAAGCTGCATGTATGGGAACTCTGTTATTTTGATATTGATATTAACCTCCCTAGCGGTTGAGACGAACCCTGTTTGTTCAGCGTTCAGGGTCGCCCCAACCACAGAGAAAGGCCGGCATGCGGTACACCTGATGCCTCCCTGGAAAGCTGCAGCATTTGTCTTTCATTGTATATCCAGGCCATAGACCACCATGTTAATGGAGGAGCGCCGGCTTTCCCACCCACACAGCTGGCGTCAATAATAACACCGGCTGTGTGGAGGGCCCCGGAGGAAGGAAAGAAATGACAGGCAGTGTGTTTTTTACACTGCCTCGATTGCCCGTACTGCGCCATTGAAAACGGTGCGATACAGGCAGTGCGCTAGGGAGGTTAAAGGTACATAAATTCAGTCAGGTCCATAAATATTAAGGCATCGACACAGTTTTTTACTCTATACACCACTACAATGGAGTTGTAGTGACCAGGTGAACAGTGTAGGAACTACAACAGTTTGCATATGTGCCTCCCACCTGTTGCCGATAATAGGGAGGAATGCTTCAAAAAGAAAATAAAAAGGTCCCTCCCAGCCCCTCTTCTCTCCCTGGCTATGATGACACAACGCTTCCGGAATAACCCGATGTGTCTGAGTGGGGTGACAGCTGGGTAAATCCCTAATTTCGGCTCTGCATTTAGATACACAATGACGTTCTTCTCCATAGAAAACAATTATTAACTCCCCCAGTGGCCACAATATTGTTGCGATATTGCACTCTGAGGAAGCCTGGCAAATAAAGATGGTATCTGTCATATGATTCCTGGGATATGCAGGTTAGTATATTATTTTAGGATTGTGTAGCACTACATCAACATCATACCAGCTCAGATGTCAAACTTTCATTTTTATATATATTTTTTAGATTTTGAGTATACATCTGCTTTAAGATGCTACGCTGGTGGCCATACACCTTAGGGGCCATAATACATAGTTTTGGTAAAACGTTGGTAAAAAGTTGATTGTACAATGAACTGCACAGCTAGATGGCAACATGAATGGCCACCTTCACTTACTTATCTTGCCGCCTAGACAGCTAAAATGGATCAATCATGTGTAGACATGCATGAATATATTTTTTTGTTACAAGTGGGGGTTCAGCTTCAAAGGGGTTCTCTCAGAACATCAATCCATACAATTGGTATCTTTCTAGGGCTTCTGCTCATATTTATTTGCACCACACAGACCAAAGAAAAGGGGATACCCTCGCAGTCCACACATTAGTCAACCGCAAATGCCAAGCCCTCTAGCTTTTAAACATTCAACATAACTGGTTGGCCTTGGCACGGCTTCTCAGCAGCAACAGGCCTCGGCCCCACACACCCTGTAAGCCCCCCTGTTTCCACTGTTCTGGCAGCCACAGGCCTGAGCCCCACACTCCTTGTGAGCCCCCTGTCTCCTACTTGATCAGAAGCCCTGGCAGCACCTTATGTGAAGACACATACAGCTACAGCAGGCCGGTGTTATTCTTTTGTGTTCCTGGGCAGAATTGGAAGGCCCATCCAGTTTAACCCTACCTATTCCAGAGTCCAGGACCCTGTAAGAAACACTCAGCAACCTAATGTTGCTGTGCAAAAAATACCAAGACTCCTTCCAGGACACCACCTAATTAGACTGTGTCATACTTACGGTCTTTCACACAAGGTATACCCAGAAAAAAAATGATCTCCTTCAGAGTTTTCTGTAGGTTCACTTCTGGGTTTTATACTCTGCTTGGAATCAGCATTAACATTGGACTTCCTAACGTGCTGCATGCTACATGTGTGACAGATCCCATTACACCTCATCCTCCTGTGCCCAGATTCACCTATACAGATTGCAGTGATATCCTGATGTATGAGCTTGCTGAAGACACATTATCTTTTATATAGTTTGTGCTTTATGGAGAGAAATACCAAAGATGTATCTCTAACGTTATGATAAATATTGTTATTAGATGAATAAAGGGAATCATTACACTGCCTTCGGCGGGTGCTTCATTTTTTAAGCAAATTGGGATATTTGTGTCGAAGATTTGCTCGTAGGATTAATACGGCATCTCTTTTAATGGGAGCCGCAGTGCGATCAGTTGCATCACAATTACCTGGATGGCTTTTCATCATCATGCAGAACAGAATACAGTATTTAATGATCTCAGGGAAATATAGTTAAGGAATGTCATGCCAAGGGCCTGTCCTCACCTGACTTCACAACTCTGAGCAACCGCTAAATCAAATCATTCAGCATCTATTGGTATTAGGCGTTCCATAATTCATACACAATTCTAAAATATGAATATATAGATGTATGACATATACTACTAACATGTTTGTTTCATTTAGCAATTATTTCACAAACAAGAAGCATTGGGATCTCGATACATATATAATATTTGTTTATTATTTAAAACGTGTGACCAAAACATATTGTTATAAAACCCAATATAAAGTATTCACAGCGTGACATTTGCACATTTTGTTATATTAATTAAAAATGGATTACTTTTTTCCCATAATAACAAGTCGAAAAAAGTTTACTTGAGGTTTTGGTAAATTTATTAAAGCGGTTCTAAACTCAAAATAAAAAAAGACTCATAAATTACATAGACAGAATACTCATCATCTCTAAGCAGTTTACATCTGGGAAAACTGCTACACAAAAAAAAAAATACTTACCATCCTCACTTTTTCATTCCTGCTGCCATCATGTTTAGTACTGGCAAATTAAAGCCACTTCCGCCCATTCTTCAGAATTATGATGATGGAGGTGCAATTTTACAACATGGTCACTAGATGGAGCTGCTTTGATTACACTACATTACCATAGCAACCAGTTCTGCCAAAGAGAGAATTTGATGAGGAAAATGCATTCACAGGCTGAAGGATCAGTTGCAGTTTTTGCTGATCAACGTAAAAAAAAGCGCTTTTGTTAACATGTGGTAGTGTGCATTACCAGAAACGCAAGCACACATCTAGAAAACAGGTTTTGTTCCATTATATGATATGGGGCGTCATGGATCCTGCTGTCAGAATTATTTTTTTTCTTGAAGCAGGGATCTCCCCAATTATCGGCAGTGCCGCTGCCAACAGTAAAAAGTTCATTGTAGGTGGTAGTTCCGCTTTAAAAAAACAAAAACGGAGAAATCACATACCATGCCAATGTCCCTTTGACAGCAATTACAGTCTTAAGTCTTTTGAATATGGTGCCACAAGCTTGGCACACCTATCATTGACCAGTTTCGCCCATTCCTCTTTGCAGCATCTCTCAAGCTCCATCAGGAGTGCACAGCCATATTAAGATCTCTCCAGAGATGTTCAATTGGATTCAAGTCTGGGCTTTGGCTGGGCCACTCCAGGACATTCAGGATGTTGTCCTGAAGCCACTCCTTTGATATCTTGGCTGTGTACTTAGGGTCATTGTCCTGCTCAAAGATAAACCGTTACCCCAGTCTGAGTGAAGAGCGCTCTAGAGCAGGTTTTCATCCAGGATGTCTATGTACATTGCTGCAGTCATCTTTCTCTTTATCCTGACTAGTCTCCCATTCCTGCCTCTGAAAAACAACCCCACACCATTATGCTGCCACCACCATGCTTCACAGTAGGGGTGGTATTGGCCTGGCGATGATCAGCGGTATTGGTTTCTTCCAAAGGAGACACCTGTCATTCAAACTGAAAAGTTTAATCTTTGTCTTATCAGACCAGAGAATATTGTTTCTCATGGTTTGAGAGTCCTTCAGGTGACTTTTAACAAATTGCAAGCAGGCTGCCATGTGTCATTTACATTCAGGCCTGATTAGTAGATTGCTGTAGAAATGGTTGTCCATCAAGAAGGATTCCTCTTCCAAAGAGGACCTCTGGAGGTCTTCATCATCTCCCTGTCTAATGTCTAATGCTGGACATACATGGGTAGATTCCTGTGCAATCGATCCACCTGCTAACGTCACCAAGCTGTTATTGATTGTGCGTCCATCGAACGGGTATCAATGTTCACCAAAGTGCACATCAATTTGCTGTTCAATGGGGATCAGGACACCTGTGTTGTGAGAAATCTCTCACAGCATAGGCTGACAGCTGCTTAGAGGAGTGGCAACCCCGCATGGCTCCCCTCCCCTTGCAGAACAGAGCAGTGACAGGTCTTGCCCCCTTTCCTCTGCCGGGACCTGATCACAGACTGTGCAGTTGCAGCTTTCTCCCTTCTCCACTCACTGTCTCCCTGTATCCTATGAAGTGTACATTTTTCCCAGTTTTGCCCAACCTTTTATTCTACAGGTAATGTTCTGCCTAACCTTGGCCAGCATGCCACCATGCATAAAACACCTTGAAAGCTACTGTGCTGATATGCTGATTCACACCGCTGCTATTCTCAGGCAAAGTGTCATTAGTCAGACTATATTTTGATTGGTTTGTTCAGGTTCATTATTGTTATTATATTGCTGCAGACCATAAAATGATTTTTTGTCACATAATGCCTAGCGGAGAAGAATAAATGTGAACTCTCTTATATGTCACATAAACATTTCATTTAATTATGCGCAGTAGAAACAGCTCAGAAAGATGGACACCTCTGTTGCCAGCATAGCTATTTCCTTGTTGGAAACCATCAACACTTTGACTAATTATTCTTTTAGCTTTAGATAATTATACTTGTCTTGCATATATGATGACATTGTGTGAAATCATCGCTAAGGTACAGTGCCCATTGTACATGAATGTTCTGTTCAATGAAAATACCTACTGACCTTTATTACATTCTGCTTTTTCATGCAGCTGATTTGGGAAAAATACATTAAGCTCAGAATGATTCCAAGTGCAAAATCTGCTAAGCGGCAAACTTACCTAATGAACCTTATTTAAGAGAAACACAGATGAGAAATGTTCAGGTTTACATATTGCTGAACTGGGTGGTTGTAATGCTTCTACACCTCAGTCAGTTTTGATTAGGGACACAGAGCTGTATAGTTCTTCTCATGGAATATCAGCAGATCAGTCAGTCTGGGGATTCAGCCTTCACCACTGAGCAATTCAGCCTTCAAGATTACATCTTGGGTTTTTTTGTGTTCATGTTTTGGCCATGTTTTTTTCCCAGAAATGTCCATGTTACCCATCAATATGTCCATTGCTGGTAAGAAACCATGTGCTAATGTATTGCACTTAGCTTCCAAATGCTGCACCACATGGGTGCAACATGGTGTTTTCACATAGCATTTTGTAGTAAAGTGCAACGCAACACTGGTCTCAAACCTTTGTACCTTGTATTAGCGCAAGCGGGCTGCTTCACGGTACTGCTACACAAATGTGGTTAGCGTGAAAGGGCCCTTGCAGCCTTCTGGGCTTACTTTCTTCTTATTAGATGGAGCATGTGAAACTGAATTGTCCTATGAGCAGTAGTGTTGATCTCAAATATTGTAATCGCAAATTTTTATAGCAAATATTTGTACTTTGAGAATTCACAAAGTGCTATATCTTCATAATCGCATATAGATTTGTTACATCAGTACCTGGAACAAGTGCCGATTTACGCAATGAAGGTAATCTGTAATGATGGCCGAACTTTGGCCAGATCTGTCCGCGAACAGGCGGATCGGACTTTTAAAAAATTTAAACGTCCACGGAAGGATTCAAATTCCCCACCTGTTCGTGGGGAATTTAAATCGAAAAAAAAGTGAAGTCGTGCCTGGAATGTACAGTTCCCGGTTTCTATATCCGGACGTGACAGGTTCTCTAACCCGTTCCTGAAATATTTCTTCCACTGCTGATCTTTTTGCTTCGGATCCGGCCAGCGGAAGAATAGTCACCTTCTTCCTGCCGGTGAACTGGGTGGGTCGAACACCCGTACTGTTCGACAGGGGAAGAAAAGTCATGTTATGTTCGCGGCCGAAGTGTCCACCTTGCGGGCTGTTTGGCCATTACTAGTGATCGGTGGAAAGTACCATGCACTGCATTCACAATACGCGCATGTACAAGTGCCGATTTACGCAATAAGGGTAACAATGACTGGAGATCAAGAATTCTCTAATTTACTAATTTATTGAGCATATTAGGTGAAAAAATTGCTATTCTGCTCATAAGTGATGAGTAGTGATGAGAAGGGATGAGTAGTGATGAATAGTGATGAGCAGCACAGGCAATAATCATATTTACAAAATATCGCAAATTGTCCGGCAAATTTTCCAGCATTTCTAGAATGCATAATCTCCAGTCATAATTACCTTCATTGCGTAAACGTTTTTCAAAATAAAAAGTGCCGATATTTGAACATTTTCGCAATCTACACTAGAACATGAAAACTAATAATTTACTACCTTCAATTCGCAAATTGGCACTTGTACATGGGCCTATTTTTTTTACAATATAAATTTTCATTGAAAGAAATAAACTATTACAATTGCAAGTGTCTGATGTAAAAAAAACGTTAATATTCAAAACTTACGAAGATATAGCACTATATTCGAGATCTTCACGAAGTGCAGGTATTCGCAATAAAGATTTGTGATTTGAATATTCGCAATCATTGCTGAACTAGTATATGCCTCACCCTAGCAAGAAGGTTTCTAAAAACAAATTGATCTAACCTGTTTTGATCATGTTCTGATTGGAGAATCTGTCATTGTGAAAATGATGGCGTATGTGTAAAGTTATTTCCTTCATGCAGGGCATGTTATATATAATGTAATTAGTCAAAGGAACCAGACTAGCTGTATGTTCTTGAAGACATAGTTATGCCACTAATGATATCTAATTAATTCTGAATTGAGAAATCCATTCAGATCTCTAATTAAACATCTTCTAGAAGAATACTGCAAGTCAAGCCGCGAAGGCTCACAATTCACAACCATACCCATGGTCTACCCTTAAAATAATATAATATTTTTCATTCTCCATATGAATTTCTCCGTTACACTGAAGAACATATGGTGCCAGTTTATTGACTGTATTTTTCAAAGTGTAACATTTTAGTTCTTGGTTAAAAATAATATACTCTTAATTGCACATTGATTACAAGGCTGATAGGCAGCTGATGTTGTTAGTATTGAACTGTAATACTTACCAGGCTGAAAATGCTTTCAATTACAGTATAGATCAATGAGAGGAGGGGGGTTTGGAGTTTATACATGGACATAAAAGTCCCCGATCATATTCCCCAATATTCTGAATCGACCTTTACTGTCAGCATCTGTCTATAAGCGATTACTGGTATCTATGATGACTGTAGGCTATTGAAAAAAACATGCTAATGCAGGCCCACTGATCAGACCACTCTATTCATTTTTGCGTCAACCTATTAGTAAAAACATGTCACAGAGATAACTTAACAGAGATGAGAGAGTGTAAACAAAAATGTCTTCTCCATCGAAAACCATTATAGATGCCTCCCGGTGACCATTCATTATATTAACCCCTAGAACTTTGACAGATAAATAAGCATATAAATATGGAATTTCTCATAAGATTCCGAGGAACGGCATGTAAGTATATGTTTTTAGGATGGTAGAGGGGTATGCCACCCTCAGAGGCATGTCAAAGATTAATATATATATATATATATATATATATATATACAGGGGTGCACATAAGTGGTACTCTGGTACTCAAGAGGGGCAAAAAACTGCATTATTGTTACAAAGCTCATATGCATACCAACAACTTGGAGGCACTCCGTGTCTGGGCGACCGCAGCTAAATAAGCTAAATATATAAAATAGCTAAAAAGCTAAAGTAGGCATATGTAAGGGTAAAATATGACAAGAGAAAAGCACTGTGTCACAGCTGCAATATGACTATGAAAGGGTGACATTTGGACTGCAGGTAGTCTCAGGGGTTAGTTACTAACCCAGAAAATTCTGAGGGATCAAACATGTTGCATCCTGAGAGTTACATGTGAACCAAAGCCTGCTGGTGACCTGTGGATGGAGCTAATCAGAGGCTCAATCAGGAACAGGGAGGTCCATCTGCAGCAGAACCATGCAGGAAGCTGACGCAGAGGACAGTGAGGAAAACCACCTACATCCTAAACACCATCTCCTGGTACTCATCTGAGGAGCTCACTAAAAAAGTTATGTGCACCCCTGTATATATAGTATATATCCACCTTAAGTAGTGAACATTGCGAACATTGGCAGTGGCCGCCGCGAACAGGCGGACTTTTTTAAAAGTCCGAGAACTTTAAATTCCCCGCCTGCTGGCAGGGAATTTGAATGAGACCTGTACCACAAATGATGCCGCAACATCACTTGCGCTATATGGAACGCATAGTTTCAAAACCGGAAGTGACGTCAGTATAACACTAGAAATCAGGTGTCTCTACCCGGAATCAAGAATCAAAAACAATATTTTACCATTAGTGGCTTTAGAGGTGGCCAATGAGATGTGCATGCTAATGTTAACATTGCGCCATCTCATCGACCATTTCTAAGCATCATTAGTAATCAGGTTGGATTGACTTTGGTCTTGTAGTTTTCTTGCGCTACACATACTGTAAATAGGCCATCATGTTGTGACTCTTGGCAGATTCCTAGTTCATTTTATGCTGAGAGATTTAATTGTAAAAGTTACTATAACTATTTAATTCTAAAGTATTCCACAATATACAAAGATCATTTGCAATCTTAGTCCTAATTATCAAGAACAAAGAGAATTTGAGAAGAGTTTTTGTTTGCAATGTGTTGAAAGTAACCTTTTGATTTTGAAATGATTTATTCATATCAAAGTTGCTGGCAATTCAATAGAACGTAAGATAAAAGAAATAAAATGCCTCGAGGTGGTTTTGTTGACAATAGAATTAATTGCCGTATCATTTGTCTTGGATTTATTGCTTGACATCGAACTGTTTGTAAAGAGTTTTTATGCTGAAACGTTTTTATGTAATGTAAAGTCAAGCAGAAAGCCTGCAATGCAGCAGGAAAGGAAATCTGAACATACCTATTCATTTAGTAGACAACATGACTTTGTTGCAATGCAGATAAATACCATCTTCCGAAATATTGCTGGCATCACCGTGACAACAAGGAGCTTTAGAGGGGTGATGTGTCAAATCTCAGTGATTTAAAAGTTTGGAGAAAGTGCTAATGTATTTAGAACTAATGAAGTCTCGAAGGTTTTGATTGAATGCCTGCCATCCTCATTTAGACAATTACTTACCTGAATGGGGGTCATTGTTCTTCCTCCTTTTTTTTAATTATGAGTGTCCCTTTAGTATTGCACAGTTTAAGAATTAAGCTGGGCATAGACGGGCCTTCATGCCTAGAGGGTGTGATGACGTCATCATGCACGGCCGCTAGTGCCAAAAATCGGCCGGGCACCCTTTGAGTGCCAGCCATTACTTCGGCTGGGGACTGCTGTCCTTATCCGACTTAATGGGATCAGATCTGAATTTACGCCATGTTGGATCACTGTGCGATGCGACAGGCGGCAGATTCTTGGTCAACATGACCAATTGGTGCACCCGATTCCGCCAATCAATTGTGGCACAGTGGCTGTCGAATTGGGCAGGAATCGGCCCATCTATGCCCAGCTTAAGCTGAAATTTTCCTGAAGTTGAAATTTTCCTTTTCCTGAAGTTGTACAGATGGCAGAAAACCAGAAATACAATGCAGATTAGAATGAGGATGAGAATGGTGTTCCTATTGGCTCTAATGTATAATGGGCAGTCCAGAATGAGCCCCACTTATATGACTGGAGATCACAAATTGTCGAAAGTACTAACTTACTGCGAATATTAGGCAAAAAACGTTTGCGAATAAGGATCTTGCCTAGGCTGCTTATCAAATATAAATTTCCATATTCTCATTGCTAGTCAGTGGAATTGTTTCCATGGTGCGTTCCAGGATCTGTTGCGTTGTGTTTATGTCAATGCAGTGCACCACATTGACATAAACACAATGCAATGGAACCAAATGCATGTATTGATGTGTAAGCACACCCATAGGGAATGCATTGTGCATGTCAAAAACAAAAGGACATGTGTTTTTAAAGTTCTCTCCTTGTATTCAAACAGACATGATGCACGCCTGGACTCTGGTTCCCATCCAAAGTAAAGTCAATAGACCGGGATTTACGGACATCTTTGTTTTATTATCCGTTCCCTGTTTGATCAACCTTTCTTCAAGTGGGATCAATCAATTTCTGAACAATTGACGAAAAAGTCAACAAAATAGAATGGAAAATCGATCTGTGTATAGGGGGCTTTAGTCTAAAATGTTGACAACACAATTTGAGCGGGCTAAAGGGGGCCATCAAAGGCAACGTTAACCCCAGATATATAGTCTGCTGTTATGTGATTTGATGAAAACATGAACCATAACCCCAAGCTAATAAAAGGGGCAAGATAGATACATGGTGCAGCTGCATTAGGAATGACACAGTTGTCTTGATTAGATTGGAACAGGGTATTAGCATTTAACCCCTCAATGGTATCAGTGAAGTAAGTGAATGGAATATAAATTGGGCAAAGTTTATGTGTGTTACAGGCAGTGTATGGCTTGTGCATGGAAAACGTGATTCCATGATCATGAGATCCATCCTTGGGAACCTTTCTGTCCATGTACACTGACCAATGTAATTTTTATGTCTTTTAAAGCAAAGTCTTATGATGTCATATTCAAGAAAGGAAAGCCTGTAGCCATATGTTTATGGGGAGATGTGAGTTGTTATTTCACTGTAAGTTAAATGTCACAACATGAGACGTTTGGAATGGTGATGGCCATGTAGTATTATCCACAATGCTGACAAAGGATACTATTGATAGAATTGTCAGTATATGGAAATGACATATTTTAAAGCAAAGAAAAATGCTTGTACGAAGCTTAAAGCCTGCTGTGCAGAAAAACTCTATGACCCCTCATCCTGCTGTCAGGGAGACAACTTTTAAATAGACAGTTACTGTATATTCACATTTGTGTAATGCCATTTAATATTTGACGCACAAGGAAATACATTGTAAAATCTAGTTCACTTATGATTAAGAAATACAAATAATTATATGAAACAGAAAGATTGTAGCACTGGATTGGACTGTGTTTAAGATTATGTTGTAAAAAAAAACTACTAAACATTTGTTTCTTTTTTATAGGAGTTCTTACATATGACTAGTGATAAATCCTTCTCTCACACCTCCTAGAGAACCCAATCATTCTCTAAATCCACTGAGCAAATTATGGAGAGACACATTTTACAATCTGGCATTAACAATTCACACATGAGCACCTATATCTGGGTACTAAGACCTCCCTCTTTGCGCATATCGTCATCACGAATTTTTATTTGCGCTTAGAATAGCACATGAAAACTTAAGGCAAATTTTGAAATTGATAGGTCAAAATTTTTAATTAGAAACCTCGAAATTTCTCAGTTCAAAACTCACATGAAAAGTCACATGCAATCAAAACTAAATTCGAACGGGACCATCCAAATGTAAGTCGAATTGAATTTACTTAATTTCAACCATTTTTATGTTTTTTATATGTATCTACAAATAAAATAACTTATCACTTGGAAGCACTTGCCACGGAGGCATTGAACTACACTGCAAATGAGCAATTTTTGGCTCATTTGTATTTAATTGGTGTCAAAGCTACTATGATATGTTCGTAAAGAATCTAGGTAAGATTTCAGGTAAGAGGGAATATAACTTGTTAAAAGCATCTAGTATCTATTATCCCTTATTAAAACTGTCAACCCCTGTTGAGGGGTGTTACTGAGTATGATTACTAGTGATGGCCGGACAATTCGGCCGCGAACAAGCATGTTCATCCTCCTTCTCGCCAGCGAGCAGCCCTCTATTCTTCCACCATGAGCAGCGAGGTCCCCCTGCAGGAAAAATCTTTTCACTGAAGACCGGGTAGAGAACCTAGTCTTTCAGTGAAAAGCCGGCTCATAAACCTGGATGTGACGTCAGACACCAGACTTCTGGTTAGCATTACCAGGAACTATGCGTTCCAGATGCCGGATGTGACGTCAGTGATGTCACATCTGGTTTTTCAGATTCAAATTCCCCGCCTAGAAGCGGGAAATTTGAATCTGCCCATGAACAGGCGGACGGCTGACTTTTTTTAAAGTCCGATCCGCCCGTTCGCGGACGGACATGGCCGAAGTTTGGCCAATACTAATGATAACTATGTTACCCTATTTTCCCTATGTATGGGGGCTTTATGGTAAAAACAAATCTACACTTAAATCTACAAATAGATAGTTGGCTAATTTAATTATAGCTCTCTTCTTAGTAAATCAGCTCCAGGGCTGTTTTGCCCGCTATGCAGAATATGCATGTGCATAGGACGCCCTCATGTCTCATGTTTATCTGGCACTTGAGGTGCTTGAGGGGGAAGGAGAAGAGGAGTGGCGTGTTCAGTCATGTTTTTGCCTCTTCACCTCCATCAACCCTACCACCCAACAACCACCCCTTCATGGTGTTCAGATCTGCATGGGGAAGGAGGGAAGCTCCACCAATAGCACCCCCTGGGGGGAGGGCCTAAGGAGGTACTTACATAGGGCCCCCCAAAGGCTAGAAACAGCAATGATCAGCACATAATTAATATGGTAGAAATGGAGTGTGTTAAAAGATTGATATGTACTATTATGGTCAATTTAGAAGGTGAGCTACAAAAGAAGTACTTGGGTAACTTTGTGATACATTGCATCCAATTGTGATTATGGCCCATGTCTTGGTAAACTCCCAGGATGAACGGTTGTTATTTTTAATTGCTTTGATTACTGTTGTACCACTTAGTATTTTTATTTCTTGTCTCAATGATTTTTTTCTCTTTTTTTAATATGTATAATTGTATTATGTATTACTATGTAGTATGTATGTAAAAAAAATAGCAAAGCAGGGAACCCATGGCTCGATATTGGAGCCGTTCGAGGTTCCCTGCAGCAGTCATCACACTACTCTGTCTCCAGCTCCGACGATGCTTTGCATGGAGACCCGCAATTTACAGTCATGTCCGATCTCCCTGTTTTCGTGCGGGATTTATTAGGCCCTCATAAAAACAGGGATGGCCGCATTAGATATGGGCCAGATAGATGGCCTTGAGCGTGCATGGTGCTTGAAGCGGCCATCTATCTGGCCCATATCTACACTTGTGTTCCTAGCTTAAGTCTAAAGCTAGCCATACACGTGTCGGATTCCATGTCCGCTCGATCACCCATCCGATCGATTCCGGCGATCTCAGCGGGACTCGGAGCTCCGATCGAGCGGCCAATTAAGTGATCCGATCGCTGCATACCACCTTGTCCAGCTGATTCCGGGACGGATCCGTGTCCGATTGTCCACCTCACAAATGGCAACTCCCCCTGATTTGTGCAGAATCCATCTGATGGAACCAACATGTTGGTTCTCTGTCGGATCCGATTCTGAGCCCCGGAACGGACGGACCTGATCGATCGTACAAGGTGGGCTGCACGCGATTCCGGCACGATCGTTTGGCGTGCACGCGCCCGGAATCGATCGGACCGGAATCAGACAGGAATCTGACCCGTGTATGGGGGCCTTAAAACTCCCAGCTCCTGTATCCTATGAAGTATCTGAATTCTGAAGGCAAAGGCCCATTCTGTACTCTTAGGGTCCCCATACACCTTTCAATTTCTCTGTCAGATTTTCTTTAGTTTGCCTTTCATTTTACTAAAATCATGTAATCTGAGGGACATTCTAAACCATCAAGTCTACATATGTTCAATCGCAGAGGACCCTATACTACATAGTTGTTGGTAGATCTAAAGGATGTTTGACAGAGAGGTCTAAAGGTGTATGGTCAGCTTTCGACTCTAGTGAATTAGGGCCTAGCCTTGCTGTGTAAAAGTGTCCTGCTGCTTTGATTTGGGTCAAACTAATTCTTTTATACTTGCCTATAGTCTATTTTTATTAATCCACCTCTGGTATCATTTATAAGAAAGTTCTATTCATAATTCAACCTTTTTTAACAGTAAAGCTTAACATATAATTGAAATGCTTAAGTTATCTTTGTATTCTTTTCCACGTAAGACATAATGACTTGCCCCATTTGTAGCGATGTCTTACATGAGCACCTTATTAAACATCTAAGGAAGGAATGCCATTTAAGCCACTAATAGCAAATACATTTCCTCTCATGTCATTGTCATTACCAGGAAACGCAGCTTGCCACATTTCTCCAGCCTTTTGCTCATGCAATAGCACATTAGAGGAGGCAGATAAAACAGATAATTATATCCTGTAACTTGGGCAGAAGCGCAGAGACGCAAATAACTCCAGTTTTTATCTGCATTACTTAATAGTTTGTAACTATTATCTGAATTCTGTTATGATTGGTATTGTTATACCCAGGTAGAACACTTACTGACATGCCTCAGTTCCCATGGCAATCAGGAAATTTCCTGCTTTGTACTTTTCATAATTGACATCTGAATTATGAAAACTTGATCCTTTTATATCTTAGGGACTAAGTATCAAGAAGCATTGGTTTCCCTAGTTTTGGAGTCTTAGGCCTAATCTCCACTGCGTGTCCTGGATACGTCAACATTATGTGTCTAGAATGCGCAGTGGGTGCAATTTGCCTTGGTTTAGGGGGCATCATTAATAATGTACCCCTTTAAAACCTATTAGGCATACAGCAAACACCCAAATGACTGGTATTGTATGCATTACTAGACTCTTAAACAGATTTCCAATGGCTGCATGCTACCTCATCAATTTAATTCGTGTTGATCCCGAATATTCTAATTGCTATTTTTATTGTGAATATCTTCACTTAAAATTTGCAAAGATCTTGAATATAGTGCTTCTTTGTCATCGCGAGTATTTAAGATTTTATACATCAGTACCCAGAACTGCCACACATTGCGGTCGCAATATGCACATGTACAAGAACATGTACAAGTGCCGATTTGCACAATGAAGATAATATTGATTGATGGGTGTGCTTCTGGGTGGGGAATTTGAATTTGTCAGTGACGTCACATCCGGTACCTGGAACGCGTCCGGGTTTACAAGTAGGCTGCTCACTAGATGATCGGCTTCATGCCCGGTCTTCTAGTGAACAGATTCTTCCTTCTCGCCGGCGAACAGGGTAGGTCGAACACCTATGTTTGCAGCCAAACTGTCCGCCTTCCGGGCATTTCGGCCATCACAACTCTTCTATAAATTGCAGTCTTCCTATGGTAATACCCAGGGGTGCACATAAATTTTTTAGTGAGTTCCTCAGATGAGTACCAGGAGATAATGTTTTCTACTCACCCCATATGTAGCGTGGTCTACTCACTCTCCTCTGTGTCACCCTCCTGCATGGTAGATTCTGCTCCGATTAGCTGTCTCAATCCACAGGTGACCTGTGTTTGAATTAGTAATTAGCATTCCCAATTTGACACCCCTAACTGCAACCTTTTATAGTTATTTAGGCTAAGTTTACACTGGCCGTTCTCGAGCTGCTTTCAGCTTGGAAACCGCCAGGGTGCTCCTGCAGCCGCAGGAGAAACGACTCCCTGTGATCGGCTGCAAAACAGTGCAGGCGATTACAGGGCGTCTAATTAAGGACCCCATAGAGGACCTATGGCACGGCCACCCAAAAACCGACCAGCGGACGCCTAATGTGGCGTCCGCTGGTCGGTCATGTTAAATGGTCGTTTACCTGGAGGTAAAAAAACCCCAGTGTTAACTTAGCCTAAAGCTTCCCAGGTGACATAAATTCTATATGTTTAACAATAAAAATTGGCAATTAAAAAAAAAAAAAACCCAAAACATACAGTAGGTTTTAAACACTACCCCCCCCATCCCACCCACCCCCCACACACACCCACAGAAGAAAAACACACCCTACCCGTAATATCACCCCCCTCCACACAGAACTACCCCCTAATTACCCCCCCCCCCCCCCCAACAGGCACACAGAGTTACCCCCCTTATCATTCCCTCTGCCCACAGCCTTCCCCCCAATAATCACCCCCCGTCCCCCTGATCATTCTTTGACAGGACTAGCCCCTGATCATTCACCCCGACCCGAAAAACACACACACCCTCTAATGTTCTCCAACACACACACACATAACAGAGAGTGAAGCAAGAAGAATCTCACCTCGAGAACATAGGGGGGAGTGGCGCAAGGACTCAGGCTGAGCCTATAAGCTTCCGCCTACGGGCACGGCCCCCCCGGCTTAGATGTGCTTGCAGTCAGAAAGCCTGGGAGGCGGAACTCCGTCAATATGTCCGTGTCTGTGGTCCGCAGATGCGATTTAGAGGGACAAAACAGGTACGCAGAGCGGGGTTTTAGACCTGTATGCGTACCAGCGGACCAGTTATGTGCACCCCTGGTAATAGCTGCAGTAATCCACTGTGTCAAAATCCCTGAATTCTGTTTGAGCCATATCGTACATCAAAGAAAAAAGTAAGGTTAATCCAAGGATAATTCAGATGAGGAGGTGGGGCAACAATGCAATAGCAAAGGGGGACACACTACATGTAAGATTAAAATAGCTTCATTATACATAGATTAAAAGATTCAAATTACACATGGAAATACCACTCACATGATGGTCAAAATAGTTGGGTGAATTAGTACACAACCCAAAAAGGGACATCTATCATAGCGCAATACACACAAAATAAATTACTGACATTGGGGAGGGAGCCAATAAGGTTTCCCCTCTATTAAACATCCCTTGATACTCTTGGGCAAACCAGCGTTCAGTCTATCCAGGTTAGCATGTCACACCTCTTATTGGAAAGAGGGGGAGAGTAAAAAGAGAACCCTTAGGCCAGAAGATAATCATTAAAAAAGACAGGTCAAAATAGTAATTAGAGGGAACAGAATATAAAAACAGTAATAGATGCCCTAACCTGGGGGACACTAGGATAAAGTGCCGAGGATCAGGGAGTAAGAGTAGTCCGAGAAACAAGCAGAGGGTCAGGAAACGGGATGTCAGGCAGGTAACAAGTAAAGCTGGTAGCAAATACATAAGAACCAAAGATCAGGCGACTTCCTGTCACCTGAGGCTCCCTTTTAAAGGGCAGGAGGGTGGGGCAGCTGGTAATGCAGAACCATAGCATCCAGCAGAGGGAGCTCCAGGGCTGGAAACGTAACCCCTGGTGTCAAGGATGATTCTTAGAGCTGGAAGCAGCTACAGCAGACACAGATTCTCTAGTCTTGCTAGGATCTGTGATAGAACCGCTTGAGAGAGAGGAAGAGGTACATTCAGGAATATTTCCTTACAGGTAAGGGTTCTTTTTAAACAGATTGTTCCAACAATAAAATATTTGCCCACAAAGAAGGTGAGTATAAGTGCACTTTAACATGTTCTTCCAAATCCTTAATGCAAAGGTACATATAGGTAAGTTGCAAGGGAACAGACATGCTCCATCTAGATATTTATTCAAATACATAAATATTGAAGTCATTGTCTTCTTGATTCATAAAACAATATTTTGCAATAAATAGTGGAAAATCCCAAGTGACCTGTATAGCAAGGACACACATAACCGTTTAATATTTCTACTTGTAAGCTTGAAGCGTTTCTTTAATTACTGTCTTTCTAATTCATGTTCTTCATATCCTGAAGTCATAAAATACTCTCTCAAGAGGTAAAAGATTATTATCTTTCTTAAGCATTGGTAAAAAAAAATTATCTACTGCTCAGGAAAGCATTTAATATATTGATACCAAAGTAATAAACACTGGAGGTCAACTTCCATATTTAAGGAAAGTCATATAAAAAGTAGACTCAATCTTACATTTGGCCTTTTGATATTAGGTGCTCCCACCCATTTTGCACCGTAGGTGGCCAAAATATTAATATTGTTTTTGACATAGACATTAGAAACCAGAATACTAAAGAGAATCAAAACCAATGATCCTCTAAACTATTCTGAAAGAACAGGCCTCTACAATAAAAACATTTCAACTGTTCATACTGTAGGTCCTATCATACTCCTCATTTAGTAATTCCGCAAAAAAAACTTTATAAATTGAATTATTACAAGGTCAAATATCCCCAAGAGCCAATAACCATGGCATTGATATTCCATGTTATCTCCACATTCCTCCACCATGTAACTGGAGTGTTTAAGAAGCAACTCGAGATTTCAGAATAATAGGATTGTTTGACCTACCCCCTTCCTCCCATGATTCAACCTTATTGCCAGGCCTCTGCCATACGAGCGATGGGGGGAAACAATATATAATTATCTGCAAATTGTCCATCCGATACTGGGTTTCACAGATCCCTGCAGGATCAGGGTAGTCTGTTACTTCAATCATGGCTGCTTCCAGCGTTGTCCCATATTCCTTCCCTTTGCCTAGGAGGACTAGAGGGTTCACCAGATGAGCTTCCTCGGGTGGATGCTAGCCCCTCTGTCCAGCCCTATTAATGAAGTCTCAGGCAAAAAGGTTGCCTGAGCAAGAAGTTCTTCTATGTCTTCCCCATTCCCCATTTCTTTGCATGTGATACTTACTCTCTGACTCCCCGCTTCTGACCCTTGGCTCATTGCACTGATTGTCCTTATTTCACCCCTTGACATTTCAACCCGGTAACCATCAGCAACTAGCTGCATGTGTGCATTTGGGGACCGCAACCTGGGAACCGTCTGCAGCAAAGTCCATCATCACCTGTGGGGGTGAGAAACACCAGGCGGTTCCTTAGACTCTGCACCTCAGATTGCACCTTTGCTAACTTTGCAGTCAGTCCAGTGGGTCCACTTCTTTACACCATCTGTTTCACTAGCCATGTCACCACGGCTCTGGTGTCACCTGCCGTGACATTGGGTTTAGATATGGTTTGGAGTCAAACCAAAAGAGTAGAAAAATACCACACTGTCATTGGATATCAAAGGGGCGGAAGGGGGTTGCTCATTAGTTACAGTGCAATGAATATGTACAAGAATTGGATGTCATTTTAAATGTTGGATTTTCTCATATTTGCATAAAATAAACCCAAATTTCTGTTTTGTATTAGAATATTGCTTCGTTAAAAGTGTACTTACAATTACCATATGTTGTTTTATTTCTTAATCCAAAATAATCTACAGACATCTTCCTGTTTGTATAATTTTTGCACCTGTTCAAATTCTGTTGAACAGAAACATTTTTTTGTGTGTTACTTCTATGAATAAGAGCGTTTAAGTGGCACCTGCCAGTAATTATCTAAAGTGTCTGCATTAAAATACCCTGGACCAAGAAAGGTTGTTTTTACAATTTGAAGCTGTATGGAATATTGGATAATGAGTTAGCTTTCTTTTATATAGTTTTCAAAGCTCTCTGGTTATTATTTAAATCCTAAAAGGAACATGTGCAATATATTTGCAGAGTTAGAGCCAACATCAAGAATGACATGACCAAAGTAAACTCACGGTTGAAGTATGGGGCAACTGTAGGCATGGGCATTACTACTCTTGTAGGACAAGGGTTACTTAATATCTACATTACATTTACATTATATCTAATGAGATCTTATGACCATACTGCCATCTATAGTGGTACAGAATATTTGTGGTACAATCTGACATTTAAGTGATGGTATAGTTATCAAATTAAAGTAAATGCTATCAGTTTTATTACCAAAACAGTTTTATGGTTACATATCTTGGTATGGGCAAAAATACCCAATAAGGTGAGAATTGAGTGATCAGAAATAGAATAATTCCTAATTTCGTTTAGAAACAGAGAGGTTGAATTGGTCTTTTCATTAGAACATTCTTCATTGCTTTGCTCTCTTGTTTTCTTTAATAGCCTTTAACATTTTCCCTTTTTCTTTATCGTATTTCTGTTATGCTTGTTTATTGGTTTAATAAGATCACTAAACTCTTAGCCAACATTCAGTTTTACTACTAACTTAAGGTGTATGACTTTGGGTAAGGTTGAGGATCTATCCAACCATAGAAGGAGCTTGTGCCCAAGTTCTTGGTTATCTCCAATGTTTGAAAGTTGATCCTCTCTAATATGAGCATTGTGTCCTTCTGTGTTCAGGTGGACTATCCTAAATTAGCTTTTTTATTTACCATATTTTTTTAGACTATAAAAAGTACTTTTTCCAGAATTGTCCCGAATGCGCTACCACCCACGGCTGAATACCGATACTGTCATATACTGTCATGGAACGCATCAGCCTGCTCATATACAGAGATCTGCAGGCTGACAATATTTTGAAAATAACTCTACTAATATATGATTCAATATTCGCGAATAATAATAGGTCAAGTGTATAGCCATGAATTGTGAAAATTCATCATGATTACCTTCAAAATGAATGGTCACATGTGGTTTTTATTTTCGCATTGCGAATATAAATTCTCTATTCATGGGCAAAATCTTCCCAAAGCATAATGTTGCGTTGCAATCAGCTCACAAAAGATGTAAAAATTTTACCATCTCTAATGGCCACCAGAATTATTACTAAAAATAATTTTCCCCAAAAAGGTTACAGACCATACATGTTAACTTTTCCTTCCTAATGATTAAGGGAAAAATGACAGGAAGCTACGTCACTAATGTGACTTCCTGCTTCTGTTTCCAAACACAGGGAGTGACGTCACTGACGTCATTTCTGGTATCGGGTATCGGTCATCAATCCTTCCCTCCTATTCAGTATCTGCCTAACTTAGAAGGGAGGGGGCGTTACTCTCACTGCTAACTTCCCACCCCACACATCATCTGCACAAGCGGGGTGGGAACTTAGGAGGAAAAATAACGCACCCTCCCTGCTAAGTTACCCTGAAAAAAACATGACTTTACCGGCTGAAGGGATGTTACAGGTATGTTACAGACACCAAAAAAAGGGGAGAAGATTGTAGTCCCTCCACCTATACATCACCCCAAAAACAAATCAAAATGTTTTGCATAACTATATTACACATAAAAAACACTTTTTAAATCTATGGAAACAATGGTGTTTTTGTAGAATATTTCTTTTACAATATTATTTTTATAAAAGCTTTATTATTATTATCTGAACAAGCTAATTTTTGTTGATAAGCTACACAAATGGATTTCTCAGCCTCCGTAATGATAACAAACATGATATAATTATCTTTCAAGGCTTCTTTGGAGAAATACAATAGGATTTTTAAAAAATTATTCTTATCTGATTTTTTAGGAAAGAAGAAATATGTGAGATAACTATATAAATACATTCGGTTTCTTTTATTTATAAAAATTTTCACACCAATTCCCAAGACAACAGGTTCCTATTGATGGTATCAATGGAAACCTGGGGGACCATATGTACACATACATACTCCTATATATAGCATAGATCATAGAACATATCTAGTTTTAACATGGAGCTTAACCCCTAATGTGCAATAAAATGCAGGAACTGACACCTGGATTACTTAACTCACAACCACAGCAGATGCAATGGAAAGAAGCAAGGTGAAGGTACCCTTTAAGATGGGATGCACAGATGCTCATCCAGTAAGTAGAGCACCTAGAGCACCAAATAGTGCACGGTTGTCTTAAATTAGAAACTGACTATTTATACTTCAACAACTCAGGGGTAATGACCCTGGAGGAATATATAAAAACATAGAAAAAATAGATTAATTGGTAGACAACCATTATAAATTATTATGTAAAGCTTATTGTGATTTCAATATTAACTAAAATTCTTCAGTCCTTGGGACATCTTTGGGGATTGCCCCCTAGGAGATGACAATGCTTCTCCACAATCTACCCGTATATACCCCTTCCTGAAGACTTCCTGGAACACCCCTATGTCCGACAGTTTCTTTAGAAATGTTTGGGTTTCCTTTCAAATGAAAGTAACAAATACTAGATTATACTATAATTACACTGTATACGAAAAAAAAAACAACATGGGCAAAGCACATTGATGAACTGTACAGGTTAGCAGATCAACCAATGACAAAAGGCAACTAAACTTTATTTTCCACAGTCCGTAAGGAGCAATGTAGCAGGGTCACCCCATGGCAATGAGGGAGCCTGAACTGCTCACACCACCAAATCTAGATGTGGCCAGGGAAAAAAGGGCCACTTTGGGCCTATACTTGCTTGGGTGAAAGCAGCTGGTTGGCACGCTTACACACTGGAAACCTGGCTGAAAATGCAACAGCTCCTCTGGGTCTTATCAATACAGTGCGTTCTATTGTGCTCCCTGTCTGCCTGCACGCCAGACTAGAGCGTTGTGGGTCACAGGCCTTGGAGTGGAAAGTGTGCCCAGTTACTCCTACTCCATCAGACCTGACCTTACAGAGCAACTTCTGCCTGGAGCCCAGGGGAATCATGGTCAAGAATTTTAAAGGGGACACTGCCCTGCCCTGGACATAGCCCTTTACACATGTATATATTATAAAATAATGGTATTTACAATAAGACCATAAGATGATTTCCTAGCTTTCCCTTAAATAGAATAGATGGGATAGAAAATCACAATAATTTCCATTATATTTGTGTATTTTCCCCCTTAGTTGTATTCTTGATTTTTTTTGTGTTTTTTTCTTTTTTTATATTTTTAAATATTGGATAACAACAATCAAATTTGTCCTGTAGCCCTTTATTAACATTTCAGGGACATTTGGTTACTTGTTTCTGATGATACAACTAACCACTTGTGTTGAGCTCCAATATTCAAATTGCGAATATATTTGGCAAATTCCGCAAATATGGCCACGGATATTTGTAATTTTATGGGCATGGGCATGGATTGGGAATATATATTTGCAATGCAAAAATAAAAAGTACATGTGACCATTCATTTTGAAGGTAATTGCGATGCCTCTCATCACTACTAACCACCAAAGTTTTACAGAGGCAGACTTAAAGAGGACCTATGTCTCACAATGTCAAACCCATTATAGGGCTGATCTGTTAAAAAAAAATAAGAAAACCCTTACCTGTAATAAATTCCTATTGTACCTCATCTCTCCTACCCGCTGATGATGTTGCACCATGGCAGGGATAAAAATTCTAATTAAATATCCATACAAAGAGTTGGCAAACCCTACCTATACATGTCTATTGTGTGAGACAAACAACAAAGTGACAGTGACAAATAAACAACAAAACTAAAACCCAACTAACCCTATAGGGGGGTCCCAGTGTCCCTCCTCCTCCCTCAACAGGGGTTGGGGTTTCACGACGAAGACTAGAGATAGATTCCTATGTTGGTAAATGGGGAGGTGCCCGCCCACATCCTAGCTGTAAACTAGCCTGCAAGGAGAGGTGCATAGTGCACTTTAAAGGTGCACTTTAGGGCAATTAAAGCGTCTAGGTGACTCTACTGACATGTAGGTAGAGACACATGTGGGATGCTTAATTTTGGAAAAAGCAAGACATCTTTCCAGGAGGCACTAGTTATGCTACAGGGGGACACCTCTACTTAAACAGACATTGACACAACTGTAGGACCCAATGAATCAAGGTAAAAACGACACCCTTAGAAACACATAAATTATTACTTCCCTTAGTAATATACTGGCAACTCCTTGTTTTATATATTTGTGTATATATATATTTGTTTGAGGTGGAGCTGGTTTGGAATTTGTTTTTTTTAACACACCCACCCACTATGAACCCAGGATCTCAAAGATCCTTACCCCACCCGCCAGGTATCTGGAAACAGCCACCCTAGGCTTCCAGGAGACCACCACCACATTATCCCAGGTTTCAACCTGGGAAAATTAGAACAGGTGAGTTTCCCTTCCAACTCCATCGCTTTACCCTCTGGGATTGTAATTTTAATAGTATGCGAAGAATAACAAATTATGATATAACTTGATTTTTGCTACATTTCTGTAATGGGGCAATTTCTGTGAATAACTTAACATTAATTAACAAAGGATGTCCTGTATTGAGGATTTCTTCCCTGTCCTTCACATATGTAGGAATGGGAATATATGCTGTGCGTTGATGCTAAATTTGTATTTTTCCTTCTTGCATCATAGGGAGTTGGACTGTATGCACTGTCACCTTGCTTTTTAGACAATTGACTTGGACTCTCAATTTCCGGAGAAAGCCTGTTTGTTGGGAGAAATGCGTCAAAAATAATCAAAAACACCAAGGGACCAAGAATTGCTGGACATTTTTACTAAGCATGACTGTGATTTCTGTATATGCACTTTATTCATTCGTATTTATGTTTGAATAGGACTTTTTACCTTTTTACACTTCATGAATAAATATTGCCCTTTTTGACAAAAACCCTTTCTGTTTAATTGCCGGAAGGTTCCTAAAGAGGCTGGCCACTTCATTAGTTTTGTGTCACCCCACTACTCGCAGGGCTTCCCTTCCGTCGCGGGCTGGACCCGGTGTCGCCTCAGCAGGGTTACCTGCGGCCGACTTGCGTCACTCACGGGTATCCCTGAGACCTGCCC
>CM070038.1:82523345-82544727 GCA_036250615.1 Ptychadena robeensis
CCTTGCTGCCGGGTGCCCTACCGGTTGTTTCAAGGCTACCGGGGTGAGCCGTAACATTTTGGTCTGGTTTTGCCAAACTCTTTATCTTAATAATATTCTTACAACTATGACAGGGCAGTTGTCTGCCACTGTGTATACAGACAATATCCAGTGGTAAATGTGCTAGGGGGTGTATCCTGGAAGTCCAGGATAGTTTTTGACTGCTACAGTCCCTAACTGTGCAGTTTTTGGTTAGTTTTTGTTTTGGGATGCTGGACTCTGGGATTGGAGGGAAGGAACTGGGTGTGCCTTCCCATTCCTTCCAGGAATTTACACCTGCTGGACATCAGGGAGGTAGCTGGGTGTTTCTCAACAAAAGTGTCTGAAGCCACTCAGGGCTACTGATGGAAGATGGAGACATGGTGCTGACTGTTGGAGCAGCTCCCATATAGGCGATCAGCCATGGAGCTGACGCAATTTTAATCACACACAGCAATCACGGCCGATCACCTCTGTTTAGTGGAGTGGGCGGGTCTCTGATCGCAGCCATAGACTTGAATGGGAGCGGTTAAAATCGTCCTGCCCCACCCCTCACTTCCTGGCTGAAATCACACAATTCTAATCGCGGCAGCCAGCAGCTGCTAGCGATTTCCTGCAGCTCCGTCCTGCGATGAGAATTGCCTATGTGGGAACATAACCAAACAGGGAGCTCACAAGTAGTGTGGGGCCCAGGCCTGTTGCTGCTGAAAAACCAGTGACATTCTTTCCCTAAAACTAAAGTGAAGAACCTGTGGAATGGTGCAAAGCAGGTAGCTTGGCATTTTTCAGGGCTTGTTTTGTTTGGATTGCTATTAACCCCAGCTACAGTGAGTTTTGTTTAGACTGTGTGGTGCAAATAAACACGGTAGGAGCCCAAAAATGGTGCCAATTGTTTGGATTGATGTTTGGGAGCACAGTTTGCAGATGAAACCCCACACCAAGATTAAAGTGTCAGTTGGGTAAAGATGTAATCAAGCTCTGCATACAAACCTACGGTTGTTATGGTTTACCACAGATCCTGGGTTTGCGCGGGGGTGCCAGGAGCAGGGAGTCTATGCCACCCAAGGGTCTTCCCCGAGAGCCCCCCTAATGGGAGATAGGCAGGGATCCCTTGAGGGGACCCTGTGGTCTTTTCCCGCACTCGGTGGCAAGGTCCTGCTTCCCTGGCGTACCCCCTCAGGAAGGTGTGGAACGAGGTCCCAGGAAGAGTCCCCTTAAGGGGGAAGACTGAAGAGTAGTCAGAGGTATCAGCGAAGGTCGAGGCAGGCAGAGTTCGTGTGTAACAGTTAGACAGGCGTAGGTCAGGGCAGGCGGCGAGCGTAGCGAAATCCAATGAACAAGGCAGACAGATAGAAGAGTCGATAACAAGCAGAGGTCGGGGTTCCAGAAGTCAAACGTAGTCAAGGTCAAAGCAGGGTCAAATACCAGGAGATCAGATACAAGGCGAGCAAGCTCTAACATTCAGTTATACAACAAGCTGTAATCATCCAGCAATGGCTGGCAGGACTGACAGGCTTTTTATAGGAAGTGCATCCCCAGCACCGCCCCCATGGGAGGGGCGTGCAGCTGGGGCACACTTCCTGTCAGACCTCTAAAATTCTGGCGATGGGTCTCGCTCGCGCTCGCGCATGCGCACGGGAGCGGGCACGCGCACCAGGTCGCGACGGCCGCTCAGAGGAATGCTGGTCAGGTAAGGAGGTACTCGGCTCAGGGGGAGAAAGGGACGGCGGCAGAGCAGGGACCTGACAACGGTGATTTGTTTTCCCCATTATCTAGCGCTGTCCGGTGGCCACTCAGTGCAGTTATCTACCCCAAGGAAGACTGCCAGCGAAATATGGATATATGCAGAATATCTTCTGCGTGGCTTTCAGTTGTTGGGTTTTTCTTGTTTAATTAATTAGACATTCCATATGAATGTTTACATATGGCAATAAAATCCTCAATATGGGAAACAAAAACCATCACATGAACAATATACAAAAGTATCCGACTCATTTCAGACTAATGGGCATAGATATAGAAGTAAGAAGAGAAGGAGCAAAAAGTCTGTACGTAAATGAACATAGTGGGAATAGACCCCGTCGACTGCCGAGCCAACCTAGCAGCTTTGTGTGCCGGCCATTACATTAGATGGGATCCGTCATGTTGGATCAGTGTGCAATCTGACATGACGGCAGATTTTTGGTCAATATGGCCAGTCACCCGATTTCCTGCCGACCCGATCCCGGTCAGATGCGGGAATGCACACGGCATCCGATCAGCGGTCGGGTCGGGCAGGAATCGGTCCGTCTATGCCCAGCTTAACAAATACATTCTAACAAGTAGTTATACAATTGGATCTGATTCTTTATCTTTTGGAACTCTCTAGTCTCCGTTTCCAGGTTCATGTAGCTAATGTCACTATTTATTTCACATTTTTAAGGAGCTGTAAGATAAAATTATGCATAAAGTATAAAAAAAAGTCATGCCTTTTCTTCCTTAAGTTTGTGAAATGCATTCAGAACAGGTTTTTGTGCACATCAATTGCTCCAATATATTCTATTAGTAGCGGCATTTTTGTTATGTCTCCGAACAGAAAACCACAGTTAGGATGACAGCTCTGGAGTTTGAACTTTCAAAAACAAGTCAGCAGTGCCAGATCCCATATATCTACTCTCACAGACTCCTTTTCAAGCAGCCCTGTAGCTAGCCACAGTCAATGAATGCTGACAATACAGTTTACTGGTAGTTTGAAATCTCTCCATAGTCTCATTAATTTTAGCTTTGCAGCTAAATGTTAATCTTCCACCTTTTCTTTTCTGTGTCGAGTTTTGTTAAAAGAACTGGCATGCAATCTACATGTATATTGAATCGGGTAGAAATGGCATCCACTGATTGTGCCAAGTTCTAGAGCATAATCAGTTAATAGTATGCATTGAAGGCATCATAGCACCTGCATGTTCCTCTTCACTCTACAAAGAATACATACTGTGTCATGTTCATTTACTAGAACAGTCCTGGTGGGCGCCGAACAAACGTCATTAGGACGGGTTTAGTGTACAATATTAAGGAACAAGGTTTTAATAGTAATTAGATGTTATTCTTAGATGTAAAAGTTTTTTTTGATATGCATAAGTACTAAATGCTTGATAAAACTATAAATAGTTTTGTAATAACAATATACTTGTTCCTTATAGTCACCAAGTTTTACATATATACATGTGAACTGATGAAATGCAAATGTAGTGAACAGTTAATGGCCCTAATGTACATTTAAAATGCTTTGTTATAAATGCCTGTATATTACTGGGTTTACCCCAGCCTGGTATACTAACAGGGCTAAATTAGTAACTGGGTATATATTTAAAGTGAATATACTTGTCCTTGTGCACTGTATCAGGTATATTTTACTGTATGTATGTATGTATGTATGTATGTATCTTTGGTGCTTCCCCTTTAAGGGTTTTGCACCTGGTGCCTAAAAGTTGCTGAGGACTTGTCCAGATGGCTGTCTGCCTTTTTTCCCGCTCTCACTTGCTACAATTTAGTGTAACAATTCTATTCTGCACAGCTACTGGCCTTAAGCCAGCCCCTCTGGGAGCCTATAAATGTTACCTTCTGAGAACTTTCTGGGCTTTTCTGATGCTGTTCTGATGCTCTGCAGACTCCACAAACGTTTCCCAAGATGCAGGATTCCTGGGTGAGATTCTCTGTCAAGAGCTGCTAATACTCCTTTTTGGTGAAAGCCTTCAGCCCTTGCAAGGTACCCAGCAACCATAGGCATAATGTTTGGAACTGTAGCTCCCAAGATTGATGACCCATCCCTACCATTTGGGTCATAGTGTGAAGATGTATATTGCGTTCCTGTTAGTAAATTTGTAAATATCCCCTACTTTGTTCTCTGGACCTTCCTTTTATTGGTGTGTGAGCTTCATGTCAGTGTTCTGAGCAGACGACATCCTTCTAAAGAATCTGGCCGTGTGAGTAGATGCACTACACGGCACCCCACGAATCTACACATATATTTATACCTGTCATTAAAAAGAATTTGGTAATCACTACAGAATTTATCATAATAGAACTTAGAAACATCTATGCCAATGGTGGTCAGTTTTTTATATAGGGACAATGGCATTTTTTGAGGGAGGTCCACACATTACCACCACTTAGAGCATAGGTGTCAAACGTTGGCCCACCGAGCAAATATTTTTGGCCTGTGGTAGATGTGGCAGATCTACCTTTTCTGAAGAGAACTTCAGTACTCCTCTCCAAGAGAAGAGAACTATGAATCCAGGTATGCTCAGTGGTGAGCTCTAGTTAAATCATGAGCACCCAGAACATGATAAAATTCATAGTTCATAACTGGAGTGGGAGTATAGAGTCACAGTGAGCAGAGAAGGCAGATCTTTTAGATCTGCAGCATCCACCATGGAAGATATCACAATAAGGGAGGAAGGAGGAGCAGTGAGTGCAGCTAGAAGGGGGATTGTGGGAAGGAGAGAGTTAACAGCAGGGGTCAGGGGGAAGGTAAGCCAGGAAGTCGTCAGGCCATGTACAGTGTGTGTGTAGTCCATGTGTGCTCCCATCACTGTGTTAACACTGTATGCATATGGATGGGGGCACACATGGACTACAAACCGGTATCCTTATTCAATGGACTTGTTAACATGTGTTAAACATGCCAACCTGGCTTATTTTCTAGACATTGTCACACCGCTGATGTGCTTGTGTGTGCATGTCTATTGCATAGCATTTCGTTGGCCCACATGTTCATTAGGTTTTGTGTTCCAGTACCGAATTCTAAAAGTTGTGCTATCCACCAGTATAAATATAGTCTTCACCTGACTGGGAGAGAGTGACTCAGACATTATCCTAGTGTCTGGAGAGTTAACATTATTACCACAACCAATGAAGTGGAATTTATTGCAGCCAATGTGCTATAGCCTAATATTTCTGCCAATGACACCAATGTCAAAATGTGCACCGTGGACAATCCACGGCAGTGGAGTCCAGCTTACTGGGGGTAATGGGAACTGTTTCCCATTTTCATGATACTTCACATTCCCAACAGTTTACTTGAGGCCATAATTATGTTTATACACACGGCCAGGACTGAGCATTGTGAGCAGTTTCTTCAGCTCAGCCATGGCCGGAACCTATACTCATTGCAGACTATGTACATTGTTTTGTAAATGTGTTTTTTAAAAAATGTATTAATGTTTTCAACCCTTTAGGAATGGGTAAGAGGCCAGGGAAACCTCTATACTCATTTCATAGGGTGGGGTATTACTTTATATAATCAAGTATAAATCTAAATTTTCAGGTGGGCGGACTTTGTGAGCTAATTGCAAATCTCCTGAGCATAGTATCATTACCAAAATTGTTGGAGATGTAGGGAAGAGAATCTAGTTGAAATAATGAAATAAAATTACATATAAACACAGCAGCATGGTCAACCCATGGAGAGGATAGATTTAAATGGTCTAGGGCTCTACTTGCGCTAAAATCCCTGCATGGAACTCAGGGATTTTAGCACAATGTGCAAGCTGTCCATTGACGCCAATACACTGTCTACACAGCCCGTCAGAGCCCTGATCTGTCTGTCCGAGCCTCCGACACATTAATGTTGATGTGGCGCTCCATGTCCATGTCATAAACACAATGGAGGCTTGACGGATGGCTTCCCCCTTGACAGTCAATGGACCCATCATACTGGCAACATCATTGGGTTACAAGTCAAGAAAGATGATAAATAGTTGCACACAACCTTCAGCAGTGATTACACAGCTTCAGTGATTTCAGTGGCCAGAAGGGCTCTCAGTGGGTGTATAGGGCCTGAGCAAAGATTGCAGAGTAAAATAGGGTCAGCATAAGGGGTGGGTGTTTAAGCTGTGTGTAGGTGTGCAGCTCTCAAAATTGAGGAGTGTGGCCCCCTGTAACAGACAAATAAGCACAAGGACAGAGGTGCATAACCTAGTACAACAAAGTAAGGTACAGTAAATGGTTAAATAATATGGAATGGAATAAAATGAAACAATACAACAGACAAGATACTCACATTAAATGAGGTTTACAAGGATTGATCTCTCAGGGCCATGTGTTTTCCAGGATTACCTCACTTCCTGGTTGGGGATGAGATCACCTCCTGCTTACAGATGCTGGAGGGCTCAACAGGAACAATGGGACGCATTTCAAGCGGAGGCTCCCATTTGGCCAGGAAAGCCACATAAAAAAAGTGACTTTCCAGACCAAAACGGGAGGGTTGACAGGTATGATAATGGAGCCCTACCTTACCAAAGCATAATTTCTGCTGACCATTTGCAAGCAGAAACCATATATAAATATAAAATATTATGTTTAAGGAAAATAATAAAAAATATCCTTTTTACTTTCATGTGTTCATTAATTCCACTTCATACTTCTTTTTGGCCTTGGTAGCTATGGGTAGACCAGCCTGCCCTCTGTTGCTCCAAATGTTAGATATACAGTATGCCTCTCTGTTTAATTAGACTCACTATAACTCGGCCTCCTGTGAAACAAGATGTCGCCGACCTTTCCACTACTTCGGAACTGTCTGGATTTTACTCAACAGAGAGCTGAGACATTTTCTGCACAAAACATTGAACATACGGTGCAAATCTGGTAATACAGAACAAAAGGTCTGTGAACTCCCTGCTTGTAGTGGGTGGTAAATATTGAAAAGGAGTTTGAAATTGTTTTTGTCCTCACTTTGAATTCACTAACATTTTTATCTTTTTAGGAAATGTAATATCAGCGGCCTTTATTGTTCTTCTTGACTATACTTAAAACGTACATTTTTGTAACTATTTAATCCTCCCCATACACCTTACAATCTTACCATACAATTTCTGTACAATCACCTTTTGTTCTACCAAAACCATGTAAAATGTGGACTTTTCTAAACCTTCCAATCACTATGTATTGTATCAGGGAGGACCCGGCACTACATATTTGTTGGTAGATCTAAAGGAAATTGGATGGAGCGATCTAAAGGTGTGTAGGGGGCTTTACTCCTGCTTTTTCTACTGTTGTTTGCTTCTACCGCCGGCCATAGACGTGCCGATTACTGGCTATGGTTGTGGGCGATCGATCTGCGTACGCGCTCCCACCGAATGCACAGTGCTCGGTCACCCAACTACAGGGTTGCCCACCTTGAGGTTTGTACTCAAAAAGCCGGCGATCCGTCCTGCTGGTTCTTTTTGTGGCCAATCCTGTTGTAGTCAGTTAATGTGGAGGGGGAGTCTCCTCCCCCTTCAATTTAATTGGCTACAATCTGCCGGGAATCCCTGTGTTGGTGGGGCACACAGGATTCCTGTCAGTTCTGTAGCCGACTCCTCACAGCCTGGTGACGTCATCACGCTGTAATGAGTCTGCTACAAGCCAGCCATGGATCAAGGTGTCTATGTCCGGCTTTAGATGCAGATTTTTGGATACTACTGTTTCCATGAACTCCAAATCAATGTTATGGCTCTATAACAGTTTTCTTCACATTAATCCCAGTTACCACCCTTTCAAAAATCTATACTTACAGATACTATTGAAACCATTGAAACAACTACCTTTCTAAATCAAAGTTTTATTGTAATCAAATTACAATATAACATGTAAATCATACCATATTGTTCACTTCATAAGATGCTCTGCCATCTAGGACGCACTCTATACAGTGGAAATACTGTAAAAATACCATAAAATACTGCTCTATAGAGATGGTCGAATTTTTTTTCAAAAATTCGACCATTTCGACGGTTTCGACTTAATTGCAAAGCCCCTGAACATAGTATCATCACCAAACTTGCTGGAGATGTAGAGAAGGGTTGGGGGTATACTCCAAAAAAGAAAGTATGTCTCTAACACAAATAGTCTTTTCACAAATTAAGTTCAAAGTCAAGTAAAAATTTCGAAAATCGGAATTTCGACTTTAACTTTGAACTTAATTTATGCTAAATCGACATGTGCTAGAGCCATACTTTTTTCTTTCAAATGTTCCCCCAACCCTTCTCTACATCTCCAGCAATTTTGGTGATGATACCATGTTCAAGGGCTTTGCAATCAGCTCACAAAGTTAGCAAGTCGAAAAATTTGATCATCTCTACTGCTCTACCATGCTCCACTCGGCTTACCTGCTTCCTGGTCTGGTCCTGGCAGATCTCTATGTGAGTAGTAGCTTCAGCGGGCTCACATACAGAAGCAGGGACGCTGGTGGGCAGATCTTTCCCTGTCCAGAGACAGTATGTGATCTGCCTCAAAGCTGCTTTGTGGGGGAAAAAGTTTATGTAAAGTATAGTAACATGTTGCATGGTATTATAAATCCTGGATGCACTTGGAAGAGTTTGCTATTACTATAAGGTACAACTGTGATCTGCCTTAATCCACAATATGCAAATAAGCCTGGGAAAACCCAATCCTTACTTTTCTTCGCTTTGGGATGACATGAAATGGGTATTATGTGGATTGTATTCAATTTTCCTAGAGGGGCTTCTTATATAGTTTTCCTGCTATAAGTACAGTGCCATCTAGTGGTTATAGTTGAAACCAAAGGTCGGATTTTAATAGCCTTTGCATGATTTATAGCTTCCAAAAAAACATGTTCCAAAGGATGATGGAGTTCCATATACAAATTCTTAAAGAACTATTTATTTTATCTAAGGAGCTATCTCAAGGGTCCATATGAACCCCCAGACAAGAGTATTTTTTTCACATTTATAGTGTTAATTTCTATTTTGAAACTTGCAGTGAGAACGTGTGGGTATACACCCTTCTTATGGAATCCACTCATAATAAAGTTTTCTGGTAAAGAAAATAGGGAAGATATATTGGGAAAAAAATTGGTGATACCGAGTTTGATCTGCCTACAGTATCAAAACTTGTAAGTAAAGGGAATTCCTAGAATGTATGTCAGACGGAATTTACTCAGACTGAACAAAAACATAAATTAATAAAGAATGACATTAACTGCGGGGAATGGTTCATGACACAAGCTGTATTGTGCTCATTTGCATACTCTTGTTTCGGAGAATTCTCTGCGCTTATTAAATGCTGCAAGTTTTGTAGAGGCAAATCCAATTAAAATGTTCCTACCACTCTGTCTCTGTATTTGTGACCAGGCTGTAATTCTGGAACTAATCCTTTATCAGTTAGCCAGTGTGCAGATTTAAATCTAGGCAAATCTGCATGTAAAGGCCTTGAAGCACATGTCTGTGATAAATAATTAATAGGACACATTGATTGTTCTTATTTCCCATATAGTTGAAGCTGGCTGCTCGTTTTTATATGAAAGTTAAAGAAGAGTTGGAATTATTTTTTTTCGTTGTAGTTTAGCTTTCCAATGGCATGTGCCGGGCTGTCAGATTTTGGTATTGAGGTCAGGTGGTTTTGAGAATTTAATTTTAATGGTTCTAGTTCGAGTGTTAGCCATCAATAAATATAGAGCGTTTGTAATTCAAGTGATACCGTTTTTTGGCTAACTGAAGTCATTAGAGAAGGAAGCTTTCAGGATATCTCAGATCCCATCTTTAGGCTTAAAACTATTCTGGTTTTAGAAGCTCACATTTATACACACATTGTTTGTAGTTCACAATAAAAGTAAATTGTTATTGGAGGTGGAATATAAAGTGTTGAATTTCCATGGTAATTTATGCAGGAACCACATACTTATTTGTAAGTATAGCTTATTGGTACTTTAGAGGTTTGGAATCAGACAAATGACAAACCAGATGATTGTAACTTCCACCAGATAAAACATGAAGAAGGTAAGTCATTTTATTTGTTTTTGTGTAGCAGTTTTCCAGGATCTGAACTGCTAAGAGGTAAGTAATGTGCTTATTTCATGTATGTGTGTTTTTTTGTTTTAGTTTAAAACCGCTTTAAGTAAAAAATACAGAAAGTATAAAAATGCAATACAACATGGATAGCAGTTAAGAACAGAAAAAAGAGTCAGTAATGGCTTCCCTGTAGAATGGACAGTACAAACTACCCATAGACTCCTCGAGTTGTCATCAATTGATTCCCAATCTGATCATTCCCGCGCCGCAAAATCCATCGATTGCAAAGGCTGCTGCATAGGGAGCTATGGGTCCACCAACGTACTTTGATTGCCAAATGATCCACCAAAAAACCCAACATGTCGGATCAATGTCTGATCCATTTTTAGCTGCTTTCAACTTTGTTTGGTCGATCTTTCACCGCGTGAACGCGCGGTGAACGATCGGGTAAAATTCTATTCAAAAATTGTCCCGTGTATGGGAGCCTTAAGATACAATAACCAGGTATTCAAGTTTAAAAAGCTACTTGCATGTCTGGTTTATGTGGTTCAAATGCTCATTGACAACGGGATACAGGGCCTAGGAAACAATGGTCACACCCCTGGAGGCCTGGTGTGGGCTGGCTGCAGATCACTTGCCAGTTACTTCTGCCTCATCAATGGCAGACATTCTATGCTGGGGCATCATGGGAGAAGAAGGGTTTATAGACAGACAGGCCCCTAAAAGGATTATGGGAAAATGTTATTTAAAGTAACCACCCTTTTCTCATCCCAACCAGCTGTTTACCATTACTCTACCACCATAATGCACGCAAAGGTTTGGGTTGAGAGTTGAACATATTAGTAAGCATAGTATAGTAAGTACTGTCGAGAGTGAATATTCATGAATATAATGCTATATCTTTGTAATCACAAATATTTGAGATTCTGGAGAAAGTCCTATGCATTGCATTCGGAAAATTCTCATGTACATGTGTCGATTTTCACATGAATCACTTCTATAGGTGTTGTCTCATGTGGTGATAACACTGCAGCTGCTTTTTCCCATTTGGACGCTAGATGCCACCTAGACAACACACATTGTGTTCACAAAATTTGCAACATGTACAAGTGCCGATTTTTGCATCAAGTAATAATGACAGGTAATCTTAAATTTTTTAATTTACTTCAAATATCTGTAGAATAATTTGCGAATTTTTACATCAGCTGTGGCTGTTCGCGAACAGGCAAATCAAACTGAAAATACCCGCCGTTCGCCTGTTGACCCATTCACTTTAAAGGAGGACGAACTTCTCAAACCTTCAGGTCATATTTGTAGCTGAAATACCAAAAAAAAAGGCAAAAGGGTGCAACCACCAAGACAGTGGCATGCCAAATAGGGATCAATTGCTGTTTTCTTTAGGTCTAATGGCCAGAAATCAGAACTAGAATAATGATTAGTTACCTGACAGCACCTTCTGCAGTGCATCACATTTAGTCAGATCTCTCTGCAATGCATTATACAGCATACCCCACACCCAGAGAAGGACTTTTGTGGCTCAGTAATGATGAACTACATGTAATAGAACACCTTAGCTATAGTTACAGATCACTGGATGGAGTATAATAACAAAGTAGCTCAGCCCTCCCTCAGTCAGCAGCAGCTCTCCCTATCTATCTACGGTAGTACTGGAGACAGATAGATCTGGAGATAAATGTAAAATGGCTGCTGGGCTGCTTCTTTTATAAGGGGGAGGGGGTGTCCAGTCTTCACTGTTCCAGCTGACTATAGGGTGAGGGGTCGCACTTTGTCTCCATGTTAAGGTATAGGGTGTGCGTTGAACACCCATAATGTTCGCCAGCTATGCAATATGCCAACATGCTATGTTCTCCCTGAACATGCTATGTTCGCCGCTAACATCTATTTGTTTAGTTTTTTTGAGGTGTTCTTACTGATGTTTACATTGAAACAAACAAATTATTGCAAATTACGAAATTGTCTTTTTCTTTAAATAAAACTGTAAACATTAAAACACCTTCAGCATGTTTCATTGCTTCTCTGGTTGCTTCAGCACGTAGAGATGTTTCAAAAATTCGACCCTTTCGACGATTTTGAGTTAATTACAAAGCCCTTTAACATGGTATCATCACCAAACTTGCTGGAGATACAGTACAGAAGGGTTGGGGGTATACTAAAAAGAAAAAGTATGTCACTCACAACTAGTTTTTGCACAAATTAAGTTCAAAGTCAAGTCAAAATTTCAAAAATTGCAAAAACTACATGTGCTAGAGCCATACTTTTTTTCAAATGTTCCCACAACACTTGTCTACATCTCCAACAATTAAGGCGATGATACCATTTTCAGAGGCTTTGCCATCAGCTCACAAAGTTAGCAAGTTGAAAAATTCGACCATCTCTAATCATCAGGTATGCTACAACAACAAATAAAAACCTTATTGCATATGCATTACATGTGCTCCTTTTTTATTGTAGGTCTTGTGTTTTCCTCTATGTTGGGCCAGCAAACAGTCTCGGGAAGTAAAACCCCAACACAAAGTTGGAACGCAGTAATTGGTGGTGTGTAAAGTCCCCCATGCAATTACAATTTTTGGTTTGATTCCTGAACGATCGATCATTATGCACGTTTGCATTGACCTTTAGACAAAAACCCTTGTTATATTTATGCCATTTGAAGAAATGTTGATCGAACAGGGAACCAACTGGTAAATCCCTGTTTGATCACCATTACTTTGCATGGGGACCTTGGGTATCCCAGATACCCCAGAGCCCAGGTGCCGTACCTGCGGCCTGGGGCCGCATGCGGCCCTTTGGGTCTTCTTCAGCGGCCCCCTTCAGTCCTCCACTTGCGGCCCCCAAAACCTAACTGTTAATGCATAGGGCATAGGAACTCACCTGTCCACCGATCCCGGCTCAGCCTCCTTTGGCTGAGGGCGCTGATTGGCTTATATGAAAGCCAATCAGTGACACAGACGACACCACAGTGAGTCACTCGCCTCTCCTCCTCTTCCCACTCTAAGAAGACGTGTTGGTAGGGGATTAACGGACAGGTGAGTCCCCAAAATCCCACTAATGAATGAGGAAAGATTTCTTCATTATTAAATGCTTATATGTGAGTAAGATTGAAAATGTTATGTGCGGCCCTTAAGTGATGCTGAGGGCCGCACTTGTGGCCCTCCATATCAACTCAGTTGCCTACCACTGCCCCAGAGTATCGACCGGGATTGATTGCGCAATGTTCATTGATCCCACAGGAATCGTACCATGTATGTGGGGGCTTAAGACTGTTGATAATTTATCCCTGCTCTGTGGTATATGAACTTAGCAGTTAAGCAGTATATATTGTGACAGGTGTAGCCCCTGCCAAGGACAGGAGCTGATAGAGTTAACTGTTTAGATGGTTGAGGCGTTGGTGTTGTTCTTCTCTGTGTCACAGGACAGGTGCATGTTAGGTGTCTGTCAGCATAGGCTTTGGCTCTCTGCCCAGGTCTGGATTGTATCTATTTTGGTGCTCTTACCTGAATTTCTGAGTGGTCCAGGGAAATTGCGCCTTTTCCAGAGAATGGGAGGGGAGAGAAGTTGATAAGTGCTAGAGACAGGATGTGAAGTCAGTCTTTGCACAGGGAGCTTCCCTGATGGGGGGCCCTGGGAGGTGATGTAGTTGGATAGAGAAGTGATGGTGATGAGTTGTGCCTAGCTGGGGGACCAGAGAAGGAGAGAGGATCTAGCGTCTGGTGTGGGCCCCCTAGGAAGAGGGAGGATTTACCGGTTACATGCTGGGAGGAGGGGTAAAGGTCTCCAGAAGCAGCACGCAGCCGGAGGGGACAATCCAGGAGTTAAAGGTGGGACTCTATCCAGGTGCATGAGGCAGACGGATCAGGGAAAGTGGAGACGTGAGGTCTGTTTCCAAGGTCCCCAGGAGGAATTAGTCAAGGACTAGTTGCTGTGCTCGTGTATAAGACAGAAGAAGCTTGCCTAGGGGCAAGCTAGGCCAGAGGTCTGGCATGTGAGTTTTGTGCTATTGAGAGGAAGAAGAACTGCCAAAAAGGAGAGTAGGGACTCAGTCGCTGGAAACCGCCAACCCTCCTCCACTTGATGACATGTGCCAATAAACTTCAACTCTCATTTTCAAGTAAGTCTCCCTCTGTCATTTCTGTACACGGTTATCGCACTATCACAGCAGTCAGACTCACGGCTGGTTTTACGGTTGCAAGTGCACCATTTGGGGGTTGCATTGTCCGTCCGGGAGTTCTGGTGTAGGAAGGTGGACCCAAGAATTGAAGAGAGAGACCCCTTGAAGAAAACGGAGCCATTCGTGATAAATAGTCCGGACGCTGGAGGGGGTTGGTTAATTCACCGATGCAAGAAGAGGATGAGGTTGGACTTGGGCCACTGAGCTCCGCTAAAGAGTACGGACCTAGAAGAGCCGGAATAACTATCTACCTACACGTGCGAGTAATGTGAGAAGCGCTGTTGTGTGATTAGTCGCGAATTGTCGTGGCGATTTTTGAGAGCAAATGGCTGCGATCTATGGCGGGGGAATCTTTTCATACACTCAATAATTTGCTGAGGCACCACTGTTCGGCGTCTCGGGTGACTGAGAAGCAGAACAGCTTTCACTACAGGATCCACCGGATTGTTTCGGTTTCCTGCTGAGAGGCGTAGTTGGCACCTGATGGAGGAGATGGAGAATCAGGAGCAGAGGCATGGGGGTATCGCCTGTCAAGGGTTTCTTATGCGTATGCGCCAACACATGTGAATCTGACCGTGAGACCCATGGAGAGCCGGTGCGTAGCCTGTGGGTCGTCGTTCTGAGGACATGACCACGCACCCAGCTTCCTTGCAAGGCATTCCAGGTCGACGGCCGTTTGAGAACTACCATACCGGGTTTGATTTGGATACCCCCCCATTTGTATTCTGAGAGTGATTCACAAGACGTCGGTGCTTCGGGTTAGGGCCTGTCGTGGGCGTGAGAATCGGAGGAGCAGACCCGAAGACCACGGATTGGCAACGATGTCGGGGCACGTGGCCTGAGCCCTGACCTGGATCCGTCTGGACCCACTGACTCCGCGATAGTGTTCTGTGAGCCATGCACGAATAGTCGAGACGAGAGTACTGTACTGGAGTGAGCTGGCTCCATGAAGGCTGTCCATTGTGTTGCAGAAGGATAGAAGCACCCTGCGGATGGGGCAGAAATCCAACTTCGCTGATGCGCCCCATCCTTCGGTCTTCTGGGGGGATGGATTTGAAGCGGAGCAAGGGAGACAGTTTTACACTGAAGGTCTGCGAGACGAGGTGGAGCCTTGGCAAAGAGCGTTACTGGGGGTGGGGTGCTGCAGATGGAAGGGCCACGACCTTTTCCGAGCCATATACCCGAAAACTTCCCTCCCGAATACTGAGTTTGTATCCTGGGGACTTGCGCTAGAGAGGGAAGAAGGAGACTGTTAGGTTCGTGGCGGGGGCTGATATCTGGTCATGTCACGTCCTGGGGCCAAGCTGTCTGGTCTGGCTACTTACCTCTCCATAAATCTTGGCAGGGCACAGCGGACCGTGCGAGACCAGAACACAAGTGGCACCTTGGAGTATGGATGGCAGTGCATCCGTTACTGCCCAAAGTAAAGCTATAGGAGGAGGCGCTATCGAGGTTTTCGGCACAAGTGGGTAGAAGTGGATCTGGGAATCCCTGGATGTCCCGAGGCCTCAGCGGAACAACGACATTATTCTCTATATCCCACGGTTTCGAGATTTCCTGGAGAGCTGGATTATGGTCGGGATGTGACATGGATAGAGTCGTGGATCAAACGTACAGCGGCGGGAGAGCAAGAGTTGGCGATTAAGCGACTGACAAAGATGGTAAATACATCCAGCTGTCCTGACCCGATGTACTACCGATTGAGAGTTCAACAGTGGGGTAAGACGATCTTCCAGTTTTTTCTAAAAGAAACCTGTCTTGTTGTATTTTTCATTCCCTCCTCACCCATTGTGTGTTTACCGTGGGGAGCGGTTATATTTTTTTTAAGGCGTTTTTTCAGTTTGCCACTTTTGTGAACAAGCGTACCCAGGGGAGTCCAGGTGTTTTACTCAATGTACTGAGGGGGAGAGAAAGAGTTATATTGGGCGTTCTTTAGTTGCCACTGGGATAGACTTTTGCAAGGACTGAGCTGTCCCAGGTCCATTAGAGTATGCTGGGTCCATGAAGAGGGATGAAGCTAGAATAGATTTTTTGGTGTATGTTCCCTTCTTCTCCTAGTGAGGTATACCATTGCCGGCCGGTGATGTGTACCTGGAGGGAAGGTCATGGAGGGTAGATATTTCAACTGTCTTTAGGAGCCAAGGGTTCTGTGTATTGATGTATTTAAGTTATAGGTAAATCGAATGTTTCTCTGTTTGGTGGGAGTCAGATCCACTGGTGACTTTACTTCCTTCTCCTCCAGTGGGGCCTGTCTCTTGTTAAGCAGAGATGCAGGGTAACTGTGTATAGGCTATATTGAAGGGTGACTACCGGCTGGTAGTTACCAATAGTGTTTAAGAAGTATAGAGTATAAGATCTGTGTACAGTAACGTAATGTGTATAATATATGTGATATTGAGACTGGCTTTCTGTGTGCAGGGTTGTCAGGCTGACATGAGACTGTCCACTAGTATATGGTTTGGGGCCCTGTACAGCAGGAAAACAGGTAGCATAGGTATTGTGTGTAGATGCTATTTTGAAGGGTAATCACCGGCTGGTGGTTACAAGTCCCACTTCAGAATAGATATATAGAGTATAAGATCTAATGTTTATTGATAATATGCCGTTCTGTTAGCAGTTGGTCGCCTATCTGGGGGGCGCCTGGCTGTTGTCAGAACAGGGTCAAGTGGTGTGTCTCGCCTGGAGGGGAAGGGGTGGCGAAACCTTTTTCCTCTGTGGAGAGATGCTTTGCTGATCCAATTGTGTGTGGAGTGTACAGCATTAGATGCTGTGTTTGTAGATGATAGTTTGGTTCAGCACTTTGCATTTCTGGCGGCTGCCATGAATGGTGAGGTTTTGAATAATTGCTGCTATGCTTGTTGGTGCAATTGATCTAGGGGCTCCTGGTCAGTTGTGCTGGCACTACAGCTAGAGCATCTTGTGTCTTTTTCCTGCGTGGGGAGAAGGGCCCACTGGGAGGAAAGACTGTGTAATCAGGAATCTTTTGATGGATTCCCATTCCACTGAAGGTTAAGGGAGCTTAACTTTTGTATAATATGTCATTACGGCATTTTGTGATTAGAGGGGCTCGTGTTTCCCTTAGCAGTGGTACACAGGAAACACGGCAAAAGACATACCTGCCAATGTCCAGAAAAAGGTAAGTCAAAAGTCAGTTTCGCCTGTTCATGAAGGGATGGGCCAATGTTCAACCATCACTAATCATGACACTGTGCATCCTCATGGCAACAACTGCCAGTCTTTAGGAATTATCTCTGCTCATTGCAATAAATGAGATTTTTTTAGAGATAACAACGTCCCTGTCACACATTGCCTATTACACATCACCATCATCATAAGTGAGGCCGGTGATACAGAGAATTGGCACCCCTATGGCTGGTCAACCGTTACAGGCCCCTTTATCAAATTTAAGAAGCTAATGTATCCCACGAGTCATAAAGCTTGCCCACCCTGTTCTATAGAGTACAGAACACCCCTTCCTTATGAAAAGGAGACGAACGCTACACTATAGAATGCAATACGATAGGCAAGTGTCTTTAAAGATGAAAGAGTCATTCTGCCGGAATCAAGTAAAATACTAAAGAAAAAGATTAAACTTCAAGTGACTGGTAAACCGTAATATCTTACATCTGAGCCCTTGATTTTGTATAGATTTTATTCATAAATAAAAATTAATTGAATGTGATTCTTTGTGCCTCTTATGACAATGATGGTTGAATGTCAGGTGTAGAATCTTACAATTCAGGAATGTTACCATCCATGCAGAACACATGATTGGCAAGATCAATGCCTCGAGCATCAATTATGAAACCTGTAATGCATATCATACCAAGGACTACAACATCTATAGTGGTAGTTGCAGAAGCCCTCTAGCGCATTGTGTTTTTTTCCTACAACTCTAATAGAATGGAACTGTGTTCTATGATGTAGCAAAAAACATTGATTAATCCAAAAATTATTTACTAGCTTTCAAGGTTACATTTTTAAATGTAGTATTAATGCGGTGTTCCAAGAAAGCAACATTACAAACTCCAGTGGTAATGCATTATTTATATAGACTCATTATCAGTCATTGCATTGGCAGCCAGGCTGGGAACACATTAGACAGGATGCTTAAAGTGATGGAGGCAGATTTTTAAATGTTATCCTGTCAAAAGCGACACAATTATAAAATCTGTAAATCCAAGAACAAAATATATATTAGCTAATCATTATACAGGTGAATACAGAAAATACCTGTTGATTTTGGTAGAAATGGGATATTCCTGTAATTACTGGACTAAAACTACAAACTGTTAACATATTTTTACAAACTGCAGTGTATCCAGAAAGTATTAACAGCGCATACATTTTTACACATTTTGTTATGTTACAGTGTGAGGGGGTCAGCTGGTCCACTAGGGTGAGCCCCGGGGCTAAGCCCATAAAAGGAACAGGAAATGGGGCCTGTATTAAAGAAGAGAAGCCTGAGGATGGAAGCAGGTGCCGATGTGGTTAAGAAAGACCCCGGGCCTGAGGAGAGAGTTCGGAGCATGCAGGTGGCTCCCGGGCAAAACAACCTGCTAGCTGCTGAACTATCGCTAACTGGGGTGAGCCCTAGCTGGGCGCTACAGCAACAGCTGCCGACCGACAGTGCCACCGTCACTGAACAGTAGTCCACCGAGGGGTGCGCTAAGCTGGTTCAGACCTCTGAAAACGTGACTGGGGTCCCACCTTCCTGGACACCAGAGAGACAGAGTCGCTGAGGCCATCAGATTTGTGAGAACTGTTTTCCATTTATTTAAATCCTAACCGTTACTCCTGTTCATATCTAAACAAATTAAAGTTATCTGTTGCATTGAACTCAGTGTCTGTGTCCTGTTCACTAGCCCCGGTCCTGTTTTGTAACCACAGCCTTATTCTAAAATAGATAAAATTCATTTTTTTCCCTTGGAATTCTACCCACAACACCCCAAAGTTTACTTGAGATTTTGGCAACTATATCAGAAATAAAAAGTAAATTAGAAATCACATATATAGTAGCATTTACAGCTAGAGATGGACGAACTGTCTGCAAGGCATGTTCGCTTGCCGGCGGAAAGTACGGGTGTTCAACCCGCCGTCGGCCGGATCAGGTGCGGAAAGATCTGGCCAGAGGAAAAATTATTTCACGGCATATGGAACACAGGGCTGTGCATTCCATGTACCGGAAGTTACATCACTTCAAATTCCCCATGAACAGGCAGATGTCGGACTTTTCTAAAACTCAAGGCAGATGTTCGGCCATCACTTTTCACAGCCTTTGCTTTATACGATGTTGATGCACACCTATCCTTGGCCAGTTTTGCCCATTCCTCTTTGCAGCACTTTTCAAGCTCTATCTGGTTGGAAGGAGAGCATTGGTGGAGCCTTTTTAGGATCTATCCATAGATGTTCAAGTCTGGGTTCTGGCTGGGCCACTCAAGGACATTGACAGAGTTGTCCTGAAACCACTCCTTTCATACCTTGGCTGTGAGCTTATGGTCATTGTCCAACTAAAAGATGAACCGTTACCCCAGTCTGAGTTCAAGAGTACAGTGCTGCAGTCATTTTTTCCTTTATACTGACAAGTCTCCCAGTTCCTGTCACTAAAAAACATCCCATGTTTTCATTCAATAAAGATTTTCTGCTTTTTGGAAAAAAAACAAAAAACACCCCACAGCATGATACTACCACCATAATGCTCCACTGTAGAGATGGTATTGGCTTCAGGATGAACCACCTAAAACTAATGAACCAATTTTTTTTCTTCAGCATCCTCTGAAACTCTTAATGCAAGCAAGGTCTCCAGAACTGGACAAAACTTTCTAAACAATGTCTTATAAAGAGTCTCTATAGTGGAATTAAAACCTCATTCCTTCTCTTAGTGAGCCCTCACATAACATGCACAAGAAATCTGCTTACATGGTTTGGTACATAGTATATGGTTTACTATAGTTTCCACTGTTTGGACCAATTCTTCAGCAACTTCAAAGCTGCTCCATGTTGTGTATATCCTCAATAGAGATGGTCGAAATGAAGTAAATTCGATGTGACTCAAATTTCGATTTACTGGATCGAATTTTTATTTTCTACTGCAAAATTTCAAATTAAATTTATAAATTAGCCTTCAGTTTTCATGTGATAGTGTTGATCATGAATATTCTAATATAAGGATATTCAAATTCAACACTGTAACATATTTTTAAGTTGAAACTTTAATTACAGCTGAATTTTTGGGTCGACTTTTATTTTTTGACTATGCAAAATTTAGCATTGTGAATTTTTCCACCATCCCTAACCCCCAATAATAAAAACCCTACTATAAACTTTGTCACCAAAAACATACCTTGTCCACCAAATCAGTTTTGTCACTTCTTCTAGCATCTAAAAATTAGTATCCTTAAAATTAGTCGAACAAGCCTCTTTTATAATAAGGGGTTGATAAAATATCTATCCTCTATCAGAGGAATAAGTACAGGGATAAAAACAACACTTAATTTACACTGTAAAAAAATAATAGGATCCCACACCACATCATTGCCCCCTAATGACAGATTCCTAGCACTTAATAGTAATACATTCGGTCAATGATTTTACCATGTTTACCAATGCAGCTACCTCAGCCAATGAAAGAAGGCTTCTTTTATGCTGCCTCTGTATTTCCCATACTTTTGTCTAGGTGTCCTTGTCCCTTGGAATTATGAAAAAAATGCTTTTCAAGGAGTCAAGGGCCAAGGTTAAAAAACATGGGCATTCACGTCTATAGCCGGGGTCAGGGGGGATTGGCTGCAGGCGGCCACGGGCCGTGATCAAAAACGTGCTGAGCCAAGTTTTTAGGTCGCAGCACAGCCCCTCTTGATTACGCCCCAATCATGGCCCGGGGAAGAGCCCCATTCAATTACATGGGCGCGATTACAATCGCGCGGTGGGTGGCTGCACATGTGGGAACATAGCCTCACAGCCATTCTCCCTAAAGCATGTACAAAGATGTAAGGCATCCTTAATTTTATTTATTACGGTAAATGTTGCTCTTTAAAGTCATTTGGCAGAACTTTTTCCCGCTATACAGCTATATATTAACAAAAAAAATCCATCTAAATCCCTCTATACACATTTAGATAACTTGTTGATCTCCCCGCAGATTGACTGCGCATGATGGCGCACCCTTTGTGTGCCAGCATTTACTTTAGATGAAGACACTGGTCCATATCCAAAGTAAGCAAAGTAAGGAGATTGATCTAAATGGACATGTCCTTAATGTCTTAGATTGATTAATGGCTCGATTATGGGAGGCTTTACATTTTCTAAAACAACTGAATAGTACCTGCATACAATTCTGTGTACAGTTCTCCATTTGTTTCCAAGTCTGCACGAAGTCTAAGTTTTATAATTGATTCTCACTAGCATCATAGGC
>CM070038.1:82556746-82583857 GCA_036250615.1 Ptychadena robeensis
GCGCTCGCGAAATTCGCAATAAAAACTGCCGATATTCGCAATAAAAAAAAACCCTGAATACTGCCGAATGCGAATATTTTCCAAAAGTTTTCCATAAAATTTGCGGCATGCCGCGAATACGAATGTTGCCTATGCCGCTCATCACTATTGATGAAAATACTAATGTATATACTTGCCTTGTTGATATGGTGAAAAATACTTACTTTTTGGAGCCTGTCATGTAATGTGAGCTTGTTATGTAATGCTGAAACAATATGTCTTCTAATTCAACAATAAAGTCAAAATAAGCATGTGGTGTGCATGTCAATTATCACAATAAATCGAAGAATAGATTTCTTACCTGTCAACCATCCGTAAAATGACCGTAAAATTCACTTTTTTATGTGATTTTCTTGGCCAAATCCCGATTTCAATAAATCCTGTATTTTTCAGGTATTTTGAAATCTGGTTAATTTCGGAGGGAGGGGGCATTACTCTCCCTGCTAAATTCCTTAGGAGAATTTCTTAAACTTAGGAATTTCTTAAACTTAGGAGAGAAAGTGGTGTCACCCTGCCTTTTTAGTTAGCCTGCTTCTAAATAGTGATGGCCGAACGTCGGCTGTGTCTGCCCGTGAACAGGCGGAACGGACTTTGTAAAAGAACTTAAAATTCCTCGCCTGTTGGCAGGGAATTTAAATGGAAATTATACCGGAAGTGATGCTGCGATGTCACTTCCCGTATATGGAATGCACAGTTCCTGGTTCCAAAACCAGAAGTGACGTCGGTTAGACGTGACGTCCCGCACATGCCCAGTTTAACACTAGAGATCGAGTGTCTCTAATGGTCTCTGATGAAAAATATTCTTCCTCCGGCCAGACCCTTATGCCCCTGGTCCGGCGGAGGAAGAATTATAGACTTCTTCTCGCAGGCGAAGGAGGCGGGTCAAACGCCCACCCCTTTCTCCAATGTTCAGCAATGTTCACGCTGAACTGTCTGCCCGGCGGAGAGTTCAGCCATCACTACTTCTGAATAATAGCATGGGAGATGATACTCCGAAACCGCAAGTGACACATGTGATGTCACTTTCTGTATTTGGAACGCGGAAGTCTCCGTGCTTTCTTGTTTCGGATTCCGGATACACCAGTGACACCACTTCCTGTCAAGGAAAAACTTGACAGGTATGCTTGATTTTTAATTTTATTTAATACAAAAATTGCATGTTAGAACAATATTTTCCCACACATAATATGTTCCTACAGCCCTTCTAAACATTTCCATCAGTTTTGGGAATTCTACTGTGTCCAGGGCTTTGCCGTTAACTTATAAAGTATAATAGTCAACTAGACTATCTTTAGTTAGAATCTGGTTTTGAAAAAAATATTATTTTTAGATATTCAAATTCAGATTGGGTTTAGCAGCTACATAAAGTAGTTATGATGGGTAACTATAATCATTATACTGATATTATATTAATAGCTCTGTATGGTGTTAATGTGCATCTGGCTGTGCTATTTTGTGATGCTTTTCTGTAATTGCTTATACTGGTACTGTGAACTCTTTCAGCAGGTAGAAATGTTATAGTAATTTTTGTAGTGTGAACTTTTCCCCTTATCTTATATGATATAATGACATACTTTGTAAGCTATGCTATATGTGCATTCACATTTCTGCATCAGTAGTTTGTGCTTTTACATCCAAAACTCGAAACATACAAAGAAAATGCAGTCATGCCAGTATATATTTATAGGACACCTATTGCTAAATGTGCAATTAATATTTTTATTTTAATATAATTATATATTACATATTTAATATTCTAATGTATAATAATGTATTTTAATTGTAGTAGGTAGGCTGTATTGTATACTTAACTTTCCCTTGGCTTCCACCCAGATTACTATAGCCATGGTAATAGTGTCTGCCATGTACCAGGTACTTGGGATGCTCACATTTTTTTCACTAACGTTTGTTTGACTAGCTTTGTGTGTGAATTTTTCCCCGAACATGGTATTGTCTGGAGGCAAACTTTGAGCCTTCACTCCACAGTCAGATAGTGCAGTATAACCAAATATGTATTTTCCCACCCAGAACACCTCCATCCACCCATCAAACACCCCCCCCCCCTATGTGTGATTTAATATCATTTTTTTAATTAATATTTAATGAAAGAATAATTTTTTTTAAATGTGTGCCCCCCCAGAGCATACCAGACCCCCTTAAGCAAATGGTCTGGTATGCGCTGAAAAGGGAGACCATGAACAGCATGAGGTCAAGGGAAGAGATGGATTACAATGGTGAAGTATATACTTTTCAGGCAACTATGTTGAAGGTTAGAAATTTTAATAAAATTATTTTTCTCTGCATGATCTCTTATTTCTAGGACTAAACTTAAAAAGCACCCCCCATGAATGGGTAAGAGATAATTGGGACCTCATTCAATAATGTGGAAAGCGGAACTTTGTTGTGAAGTCTTTTGACACTTTTTTTAATAGCTTCAAATGTTACCTGGTTCGAGAATGTCGCCTGTCATTAGAGTCAATGCGGTTTGCCCTGAAAATGCGAAGCACAGGTATTAGTGTAAGTGCTAATGGACAGTTCGCGAATGGCCGCGTCTGATGTTTGTCAATCACTATTTGTTATACAACTATCATTCATATTTCTTTACACCTAAGTTCTACTTTATGTAAGATTCTCTTAGATTGCAAGTCCGACTACTACTGTACCTGAGTGTTATTTTTTGTTGCATCCCAACTGTTATCTAATGTACAACGCTGTGTAATATATTACCGCTATGTAAATAAAAGTTAATAATCATAATAATGTAAGTAAAATTTAGAATTTTGGAATACGCTTCATTTACATTCTATAGTGTATGTTTGTGTTGCTGTATATGCATGTATGCATTTAGATTTAAATATATATTTTTTTAATTATTATATATTTATATATTGTACAAAACAGAAACAACATTGTCGAAAACATAAATGGCAACTCTGTGCAAATTGGAGTTTTCAAGTTTTGCTTGACTGTACTTGACCTTATGAGAGTGCTTTAACTGTTATTTAATTACAATGAAACATAAATTCAATAGAGATGTGTTTGTTTACCAGAGCTTTAACTGGTACACACTACACAGTGAAGTATATCCAAACCCAAAAACGTACATTTCATATATTACAGCTTTGCATCCTCAGACATGATGTCGGCATTTGTACTTTACTTTTCTCTTGTGATCTTGGGATCCAGACACACATCCTGCCTTAACCTACCTGGCGTTATGGCGTTTTCGCGTCCTTTTTAATGGTGCCATATGGAGGGATCGTGGCAGTGTACACTGTACTCTGCTGTGATTTTCACACTCCTCTCTACACATTGCCGGTGTCATCAATAGACGTCGCATCTATCACATGGAGGGATTGGCGAGCCTGCAGTGATGTTTGCTTGATCCCAGCGGGGGCACAGTTTGTTTTTAGAACAAACTGTGCACATACTGGCATGACATCAAGGAAGTTAATATGTCTCCAGTCCACTTTACAAGACATTTTCTGTTTTACAATTAGTACCATAATTGCCAATACTTGCATGTAAAGCCATATACCCTATTTCCCTGAATATATGACACAGTCTAATATTAATTTTAGGTGCGAAAAATACACTAGGGCTTATTTCTGGGTTTAGAAGAAGTGACAAAACGCCTCCTGCCATGTCTTTTCTTAATACGGAAGCTTTCTCTTGGACATGCTAGGTCCTATTTTCAAGGAAGGGCTTATATTAGAAGCACAGGGGGGGATAGCAGCTAGGTCTTTCGGGGTAGGTCTTCTATTCGGGGAAACAGGGTACAGGTAATTCATTTTAGTTTTTGGAAATTATTGTTTGCAATTCTTTCCTAGCAACTAGATAACAATTTATTGTTCAGCAAGTGACAACACTGCATCCTCTCTAATAGAAAAAAGTAATATTGCTCTAGCACATGTAGTTTTTGCATTACTGAAGTTCAAATTTATCGAGTAAAAAGTTTAACTTAACTTTGACCTTAATTTATGCAAAAACTACATGTGTTAGAACCATTATTTTTTATTTGGGAATGCTTCCACAACCTTTCTCTACATAACCAGCAATTTAAGTGATGATAGCATTACCAAGGGATATGCAGTTAATTGACAAATCAGCTAGTCAAAATTTTACATCTATCTCTATGTACCGATTTGTTATGCTGGATCCCTGATTGGCGTCACCCAACACCTGCACAGGTGCCTGGTACTATCTAGTGTTTGTACAAGCCTACAGAACCCCATGCAGAGGTTGATACCCACTCGATCGATGAATGCTCCAATGCAGTGTGGCAACGTCGCTATGACGTCACCACGCTGTGCTCGAGCATTTGTCAATTGAATGGCAAATAGATTTGCAACCAATCTGGTTCGATATTTTGGGTGGGGGCCCTGGTAAAGTAATGGCATTTAAACAGGAATTTTTCAACATGTTCCCTGTGAAATCAAGCTCTCTTTGGGTTGGATCAATTGATCCTGCTTGAAGAAAGGGTAGCCACATTCGATTCTCGAACAATCCATCAATTGTTTTTTGTGACCCTTAACATTGGAATCTCCTTATCATCTGTCATAACCCTCCTCCCATCTGCCCTCATTACACTCCCCATTAGTATGCTTATGGGTCTTTTTCAGACCCATTTTTAAATTGCCTGTACCAATTCATTTAAACCAATCCTAGTTTAACTTTCTCTCTCAGTCTGCCTCAAACCTTATTTGTTGAAGTCCATCTCAGTCTTCTCTTTCAATCACTTGTAGCGGGAATGAGACATTTCCTCTTGGCTTCAATACTAAACTTTTCTCAAATGCAATTTTATTTCAAATAGAGTTTACTGCTGTTATTGCATGCCGGTTGTGAAGCTATGAGAAGTATCATACACTGTTGATGTAATAAGGTGATTGCCTTATGAATAGATCTGGAAACCATAAAGAAATAACACATTTTTACCCTTTCGTTTTTGTCCTGGAGCAATGAACAGATGCTCTAACCGTCAAGCTGAAAAAGTGTTTAAGTGTGTTGCTTTGCTGTTAGGTCCCACTAGTCACCATCCATCTGCAAATTTATGTACTGACAGTATAAGTATATACAATTTCTAAATCTAAAGCATGAAAAGTTAGATCCTTTCTCTAGAAAACTTGGAGAGCTGTTTATCACATTGTCTGCAATCTCCTTACGTATGCAGTAAAACAATGTCCTTTCCGTGTTGAAAATGAAATTAAAGAATGAAGTGGAGACGCGATAGATGGACGACTGACAGCTGCCAGATGATAAATCTTACTTGCAATGGGAGAAACTGGAGGAAATATATGAACCATTGCTGGGTATTTCATATGCAGTGGGGCGGTGTTTCTGATGTTGGGATAAAATATGTGGTTTATTCATGGTCTTTGAGGTAAGTTGATTCATTGTTGACTGGGGACAATTGATTACAGTGCACTGAATTCTTCCAGAGATATCTCTTGAAATATATAATTTGTCCCACATTGACAGTTTGAAAAACTCCCTCTGACTCTACATTTGAACACATTTTTCATATTCCAATGTATAAATCTACTTGGTCCAACTCATCTTGCGTTCAGATGCACATTGATAGTTTACATTTGCTGTATCAGTCAGTTTAAACTGGCAATGTAGGAGTAGCAGCAACTGACATAGTTTCATATTTTCTGTCTTTTTGGGATATGCTTTATGCTCCTACTATTACCCTTCTACATCATATGCTATGATTAGATCTGGAAGGATTGATTCAAAACACTTGGCATGGTTTCTTCCTTAAAATCTCATCGCTGTATTAGATGTATGACTCACCAGTGAATTGATGGGAACATAACTGTATGAATAATCATTTATTGCCAGCAACTTTTTTTTTGTACTGATTTATTAAAGTTTTCAAAGTTCTTCTCAATAAGTGACTTAATTTTTTTAAGTTTCAAAAAAACATTAGGCTTTGTATTGAATAGAATACAAATTTAGTATAATAAAGTTTGGAATAATACAAATACAACAATTCACAAAAATGTTTTAAGGATCTGGTACAAGGCTGTCCAACCAGGACTACATACAGATCAGCTATTTGTATCGGCAGTAATTTTCTGAATCTGTAAAACAAGGGCAGACCTGTCAACCTCCCTGTTTTGGCCGGTCTAATTTTTTATATGGCTTTCCAGGCCAAATCCCGATTTCAAGAAATCCCAGATTGTTCACGGATTCTTGAAATCGTGCTGATCTAGCAGGAAGAGGGTGTTGCTCTCCCCACTATTGTCCTACCCCGCATAATATCACCACAAGCGGGGTGGGACATTAACAGTGAGAGTAATGCCCTCTGCCTGCTAGAAAAGCCAAGAAGTAAGCCTAGTAACGGAAGTGACGTCAGTGACATCATTTCCGGTACATGGAACGCTGAAGAACAAAGATCAGTATACCGGAAGTGATGTCACTAGTATGTCCCCCCGTTTTTTTTCAAAGTTGACAGCTATGCAAGGGTTGCTTTATATGGGGATGCTGGGAGATATCCAGACATATTTTTGGGGACTTGTTTGAGAAAGGACCTTGACCGTTGGCCAAGACGGGGGCCCCTGAATGTATGTCCAAATCCAATGTACCACCTTGGTAGTACCTACTCAACACCACTGGAATGGAGGGTACTGCTGAACATTACAATGGGTTGTCATATGGTTGCTAGGTGGACTCCAGGCACTGGGACATTGACTTAGGATCTCTGTATTGTGAACTTAACATTTTTTTGAATGTGCAAAGTCTTTTTGGGTATGAGTCTATCAGCATGGCACATTTTGACTTCGGCAACATTTGTCCACTCTTCTTAACAGAAACACTCCAAATCTGTCAGATTGTCAGGGCATCTCCTGTGCATAGCTCTCTTCAGGTCACCCCACAGATTTTCATTAGGATTCAGGTCTAAGCTCTGGCTTGGCAATTCCAAATATTTAATTTTCTTCTGGTGAAGCCAATCCTTGATTTGGGTGTATGCTTTGGGTCGTTGTCATGCTGAAAGATGAAGTTACTCTTGATGTTCAGTTTTCTAGTAGAAGCATGAAGGTTTTGTGCCAATATTGATCGGTATTTGGAACTGTTCATAATCCCTTGGCATTATGCCTACCCGCCCCCTCTGGTTTTGGTCTTTCGTGGAATATAAGTTAAAGATGTTGAAATTATATAGGTTTTTTTGTATGATATAAATAAAAATCTATTTTAACTAAGTACTAATTCACCTATTAGGCACATTACTACACCAAATGAACAACCAGAGGAATAGACAGTTTACTAATCCAATGGACTTTTAATTAAATAAAAATGGAAATGCTGTGTGTTGTATTTCTATCTATCCAGTGACTGTCTTATTTAATTTGCTTAATTAATGATCTTTATGTTGTACTGCACATGACAGATAAAAGGTGATTTACTCATGAGTACATCAACACAATAGTACTATCAAAGAGGATGATGGATTACATTTACATAATGAAAAATTATGTACATATGTAAAATAATTGTTGTATTGCTTGGTTTGTCGTTTATATACAATACATGACAAGGACCTTGCTGTCCACAAAGGTCCATAGAGGAAGAAATAATGTAAGGTAATTACTATACAAAAAAGATGATGGATTTTCACTAACCCCAGTTACAGTAATCACTTCAATTGAACATTAATATACTAAACTAATGGCAGTTTAGTTCAAGAGACTATCTTGGTCCAACAAAAAGGGAGAGAGAGACATGGTCAACCAGGTAGAACTGGCTTAGAGCTGAACAAAGGCCCTGAGAAAAGCATGCCTTATGATGTAAGTTACTAGAGAATACGGATATGTCTTTATGGTAATTTTAAGCCCAGCATATTGCTAATTTCTTAGTACTGCACCTTTAATGACAGTAGCATTCTTCAAATTCAGTTGGATGAAGCTATTCAACTGCTTGGCAAGTTATCTTTTGGATCCTATCCTTATATTATTGAAATACCCCATTTAAGCAAGACTTGGGCAGGGTTGGCCTTGTGCATCTCCTTATTTAAATACATTCCAAATACCGTCCTTACCCACAACTTAACAACTATAAAGTTGTGCCTTCCATCAGAACATCACCAATCATGCCCATCCTGTTTTCTACTTTGGACACTGCCAAGAATGTCCCTGCTGTGATAACAAAACCAAAATTAGTCTATTCACCTGGCAATACATCACACTAAAGCTAGGAACACATGGCTCGATTTAAGCATACAATCGATGTAAGATTAGATGAAGAACCTCGATTTTGGTATTTTATCTATGTAAATTTTCATTGATTTACATCGATGGTACGCTTAAATTGAGCCGTGTGTTCCTAGCTTAACTCCCTGCCTAGCAAAGAGAGTTAGGGAGTTGGTGATTTCCATCAACATGGCAGATTCTGCATCATTGGTGGCCGGATTTTCCCTCTGCCAATGTTACTGTTGGTCAGGCAGATTTTCTTGCAACCTGTTAAATTCTGCTCTGGGTGAGCTATCAGATGTCTATGTTTTTTTGGCAACTGCAATAGTTTGTACAGACAAGCCATTTTTTCCTAGTAAACCAGCCAGTAACACACATCCTGTCAAAGGATATGTTCACACTTAGGTGATCAATCGCGACACGGATGCGATTTTAATCGCTGGCGCGCGATTGCTGATGTGATCGGGCACGATTGACCAGGCGATTTTTACACGCGATTCTTGTTTAAAAAAATATTCTCATTAAAAAAACAATCGCCCCTTGATGGTGCCCATAACTAATGAATGTACGCAACCATAAACAATCAAAAATCCAATGGCAGTTTGTGTTTCACACAAAATGTGCCTGATGTGTTTCAATGCGCGGTTTACCAATAGCAATGTATAGGACGTAGTATTGCCGGAACGGCCCAAACAACACACGCCGACGTGCCCATAACGCGGTTGCTGGGGTGGTGTAGTGTAGACCCAGCCTTAGAGTGACTACACTCTCATTCATCTATGGAGAAACAATGTAGCCAGGAAATTTGTTTGCCTTTGGGGTAGGTTGTCAGGATCCAGACAGCCAATACACACTGACAACACAGAAATATTGTGGTAACAAAACGGGTTTATTGTGCACTTACACAGACAGGAACAACCACAAACAGGTGCAAAATAGTCCAGGTTTAGGAGAAAAATTAGAGGAGTAAGTCCAGGGTACAGGCTCAGATAGGGATTGGAATTGAATGCTCAGCAAGCGTGTCTGAATAAAGCACATCTATATAGCCCTAAGGCTAACGTAGAAGGTGTCCTGCACCATGTCCACGGTTGCAGGGAGCCACCTGCTGGTGACTGTGGGACCACACAGGGAAGGGCCAGCACAGTGCCACCAGCAGGCGGTAACCAGTACAGCCGGATTCCTCACATAGGTAGCCTTAGATCAACCTCTATGGCATAACATAAGTTATTAATGTAATAACATAAACCATTTATTGGCTTGATATGACACACATCATCAATCACTGAACATCATTGTTTATTATGGTTTTAGTTCTACTTTAAAAAAAAAAACTGTTATAAACATTTGCAATTGTACCAGAGCTACTTGGTTCTGCTAGGGAAGTTCATTAGCATTGTCTGCAGAGAAAATGTTGTTCTTTGAGTCAATTTTCCTTAATTCCCTTGTCTCCATTAGCCTCAGTAACCGCTAAAGTAAAATGTGCATGCATTTTTGTTCAAGTATTTTAAGATAAAAGCTCAGCGATTGCCTTACATACCCTTATCTCGATAATCACATTTTATTATCAAAATGCCATTACCAGAAGCCTGTTATCATTCCGAAAGGAGAAGATGATACAAAACGGAGAGGAAACCACGAGAAAGGTATGTTTCCTGAGGACAGTTGATGGGAAGGTTTTATACCGGCCCCAGCAGGGGTATGATGGATGGAATCCTGCCTACAGAAAGCAAAATGTAATCTTTTGCCATCAAATTGAGATTCAATAGATAAGTGCTTAGAAGCTCATGAAGCAATGCAGCTGGGGATTGAATGTTTAGGGTCAGAGATTGAGACAAACAGGATTGTTATGCTTTGGTCATCTCTGAAGTACAACGCAGAGACATTGTGGAATGCATTTTATTGGAGTTTTACATTGAAAATTCAAGCTGATGTGAGACCATGATATGAAATGTAACTTTGCTCCGGGGACGAGTGCAACAGAAATTGCTGTATTATTTTATTCTAATGACTCTGGTAATGCCATTCACTTGTAGCTGCCTATACTTAATTTTTCACTTCCTCTAGTGATACATAAGGTCTTATAACCCACACCTACCAATCAGAATCAATCTCGTACGCTCTGACCTTAGATAATCGAAATCTGATTAGTTGTTACGGACTGCTACACTTTGTACATCTTCACTGCTCTATGTTGTGCTTTATTGCATACGTCTGAGATTTCTTGTATAAAGCAATTTAAAAGTTTTATTGTGTCTGTGCAACTTTCATCTGCATTGCAAATAGACTTTATTAAAACATCATTTAGTACAGCAGCAAATTACTATAGTAATAATGATATCAAATACCTTATAGTCATGCATATTCTTTGCTCGGAAGAAATATAGACCTAATGAAGCTAATTTACTAAAGGAGCTGAGAATCTTCACTGAAACTAATGTGTATATTAATTGCAGCTATCCAGACATGGAAAAAGTCAGCTCTGCTCCTGCTGAATGGTCAGATGCGTGCAAATGCATTTTATATGATTTGATACATATTGAGAAGAAACATATTGACTCTACTTTGACCCCCCTGGCGTTTCTGACAGCCACATCTCATCCAGCGCTGTCCTGTAAGTATTCCACTGGATGAGATGGGGCCTTCCGGCGGAGATCAAAGCACCGACACCGAAAACTCTTCTGAACTGGCTGCACGAAAGAAAAAATGTCACACACTGTAATATTTCATTGGACCGCCTTTAGCTTAGATTTCGGCACGCATTCGCTGTGGCATTGTTTCGATTAGCTTCTGCAATGTCACAAGATGTATTTCCATCCAGTGTTGCATTCATTTTTCACCAAGATCTTGCACTGATGTTGGTTGAGTCTGACCGCTGTGCAAAATTTTCACGAGCACACACCAAAGATGAATCCTGGCATTGTTATCTTGGAATACGCCCGTGCCATCAGAGAAGAAAAAATACATTGATGGAGTAACCTGGTTATTCACTATATTTAGGTCCGCTGACCTCATTCTTGGAGCACAAAATGCTGCTGAACCTAAACCTGACCAACTGCAGCAACCCCAGATCATACAGTAGCACTGTCCCCACAGGTTTGTACAGTAGACACAAGGCATGATGGGTGCAGCACTTCATCTGCCTCTCTTCTTACCTTGGTGCGCCCATTTCTCTGTAATAGGACTTTTTTTTGGCCAGGCAGTGTATATTGATGGACACATCTGGGGTCAGGCACCACATTGGTTTCTCCATTTGCATGATCAGAAGTTGGAAAATAGAACACATAGCTAGGTATTTCGTAGATGTGCACTCACCATTGCAATGACTCTGCCTATGCATCATATGTGGATTGGACTGGACTATGCACCACATGGGAATTGGATATGATTGGACTTGACTCTAGTACAGTCTATTTGGAACACTTGGAATAGTTGTGGAAAGAGCAGTTGGTATTTAAAATAAAACACCCCAAAAAAGAAGATAAGAAAGGCAGGTGTAGGGTACATATCCATTATGGAGAAGTGGGGTAAAGAACAGGATGAACAAAAGTGAAGCTTTTATCTAAACTAAAATCAACATATTTTAGGGGATTGATGTTTGACATGCTTTTGCGCTATGTATTCCATATTCATGTAACGTATGATATGGAAATACCCTAACAGGATGTGAAGTTAATTGATTTTGAACATATTCATTTCAGAATACTGCGCTGTATCAATAAATAAAGAGTGGTGTTTACACCTTAAAGTCCAATATGTTTATGAAGGGAATTCTATCCTGTTGCCCCAAAAATAGGACATACCCATAAAATAAAGCATAGTAGGATCTTTAAGCATTTACGCAATATAAGCCATACCCCGAAAATAAGACAAAATAATGGCCGTGCCTGTGCAGCATACCTGTGCATTTCAGCATGAAGATGGGCAGCCCTTCATCTGCCCCGTCATGACAGCTGCTATCTCGAAGGTGACCAAAGAGATGCAGGCATCCCCATCAACAAGGTCGGCTCCCCCTGTCAGGTCCCGTCATTATGTGCGCGCTGCAAGCTGAGGCATAGAGGGAGGCATAGAAATTGAAAGTCTCCTCAGTGAAGTGAGGAACAGGATGCTCTGCTTTATGTTTTGTGTGTCCCCATGGGGAAGAAGTAAAGCTGTGGCTGCAGTTTTAAGGCACTGCAGGCCTTGCTCCCCCAGCAACAGTCTGTGGGCCTCTCTCACTCCACACAAACACCCCCTGAAAATAAGCCATAATGTAAAATAAATATAAGAGGGTGTCTTATTTTTGGGGAAATGCGGTATATTGAGTTGTCCACATCTTAAGCTTAACCATTGGTTGAGTGTCCCAATTGTAGCTGCAAAATTTGTGTAAATGATCACATTTTTGGGCAGAATTACAAATCCAAATAATTGGCAAAACAGGTATCATTCAGATATTTGCCTGAAATTTAGCTTTAAGCTCAGATTCTCTGGTTCTTTCAATTTTTTCCTTTGCATAAAAATCTCAATCACAGTTTGATCTGCATAGGATAACGGGTAGACGGAACATGAAATTCTCATATTACATGAATAAGAATCAGCTCCATAAAAAATCTCCCCCGCTGTGATGGATGGATGGATGCTACACAGTGGAAAATAACTTCAGTATCTCTTGACGGAATGCTTGTTCTGTTAGTATAAAACAAATGAGAAACAAGAAGAGCTAGAATATGAACAGGAACAATCCTTTGTGTTTTATATTTTCCTCCAAGATTATATTTACTATAACTCAAATGGTTTATACTTTCTATAAAATTAAAGGAAATACTTTCTGACTGCTCTTTTTAATAAAGACGAACTACAGGCAAATACAAGAAAACAAGACTTCATGCAATAACATATTCTATTGTATATACAATATACCTTGTATTGTTGTTGAGCAGGGGTGGGTGCTTGCCATGCCTATCGGGCAGCACGCCAGGGGCCTCTGGACGCTGACCACTATGCCCCCTAGCTGTTCGGGTCTGGAAAGGGAGTGCCATCTGTCCCCCCCTGACTGCAGCCCTGCTGTAACCCCCTGCGGACTAGGAGATGAAGTGGAAATGGTTAAGAAAATGCTAAGGATGAGTCATTGGCCAACATGTAATGTGGTGAGGGCAAGGTACCTATCTACATTGCCAGGGAAAAAATGCCCTTCATCCATATTAGAACTCAGGTAGAGCCACAGGTTGAAGTCCTAAATCAGTGGCATACAGTAGGTACCACACGTTACAGTGTACATACAGTGGTTCTCAAAGACAGGAAATGTGGACAATGCTGATGAATATAGTGTTTAGCATTACAATCTGCATTACAAGCTTAACATGCTGCCATCTCTTAAATGGTGGAACCAAGAGGGAGTGCACAATCCCTAAGGGTTACAACAGTTTTCTGATAAGTGATAGTGATGGGCAGCATAGGCAATATTCAAATTTGCGATATTTTATGGATAATTCGTAAATATGAAATTGATAATGATAACCGCATTGCGATTATCTTCAAAATGAATGGTCACATGCGGTATTTATTATTGCATTGCGATTATATTATCACAATACATGAGCTTGCATAATATCCTGAATATTCAAACATTTTAATATCCACGCCATATTTGCAAAATTAGCTTTTTCTTGAATAGACAAAATTCGCCAAAAATATTAGCATTTTGAATATTTAAGCTCAACGCTAATCAATGAGGCACTTGACTTGCGTTTACAATTAGAAAGGAAGTTGGAAAGGAAGCTCTAAATAATATGATTAACAGAGTGAAATAAGAAGAGCAGGGTTTCACTTTTCATGAAATTTAACCCAAGATAAATAAGGGCAGACTTACTTCTCCGCCGGATTCCCCCTGTGATTCTCTGGATTGGCATACACGCAGATCCTTCTGGGTCCGCCCTTATCACGACCCCGGTGACATAAAAGGGGGGTTGGGTAGGCGGCACCATAGACCTCCATGTTAATGAAGGTGCATTGCTTTTTCTCAGCATGCTGGCAGCTGCTGAAGAGCATAAATGGCGGCAGCATTCAATATGCTCCACCGCGATTGCCGGTGGTATGCTTTTTAAAAAAGCGAGCCACATGCGTAACACTCACCAGGATAAATAAAATGGTTTACCTGGAACTAGTACAATATTTATTGTACATTCACACCTTTGACTAACTGGATTTGTCATGACCGAACCCTGTTCGTTCGGCGTTCGGGGTCGCCCCAACCGCAGGGGAAGCTGGCATCGGGTGCAACCGATGCCTCTCTGGAAAGCTGCAGCATTTGTCTTCAACGCTGCAGCATTTCCGGGGTTTCAGCACCGCCCCAATCGTGTCACAATAATGACACCGGCTGTGTGGAGAGGGGCGGAGGGAGGGAGTAAATGACAGGCAGTGCCTCGATTGCCCGTATCAGCAACTGTGCCGTGCGCTAGGTAAGTTAAGGACCAGATTTTTTATTCATTATACGTATAACTTTAGCATTGAAAGAGAGTATATTTTTCCCATGCCTGTATATATTCCACCTGAATGGTCATACATCTAAAAGAATAAAGAGACAATACAAATATAAATGTTGTGAATATGTTAGACAGTAAACCAGCATAGCCTATAATAACTGTCAAGGAAGTTTAAAACAAGTCTGAAACATAAAGCACTCAACTACAGTGTATAAGAATGTATTCATATAGATACAATAAAGACAACCTTTCATATTGTTTACCACAAAGAATGTTAAACATGATGTTCTCCAACATATTCTAAAACTCTTACTGTTGTATAAGGCTAGGGCTCTACATGCACCAACATCCCAAAGCAGGGATTTTACTGCAGTGCACAAGCAGCCCATTGACTGCAATGTGGCCATGACAGGGCTGTCTTCACATCCCAGTCAGAGCTCCGGATCCGTCGGTTCGAGCAACCATCGCATTGATGTCAATGCAGCAATCTGCGTCCACAGGAACACAAAGGAGGCTTGCGCAGACATCAGCGGATCCCATAGTGAACCCCTAGCCTAACACAAGTAGCTTTTACAAAAAAGAGCAACTGTTGTTAAACTCTTATGACTTACTAAACAAAACAAACAAAGTAGCTTTGATGAACTATCATACAATCCAGTATACTACTTATTAAGGGGAGTTATAATAAAGTAAACTTTAGGTAAAAACCTGCTGTAATTTTGACAGCCATAATCCACTCTGTTTCCTTTAAACGAAACACAAAGAAACATGCAAACCTTTGTTGATTTATTAGTAATGAAGGCAATTCAGCCTTTATTTAACCATAAATATCATTCATATTTTACATGTACATGATTTGTCTTGTCTGCAAGTATACTAGGAACATACAAGGACCTTTTGTTTAGTACTTGAAGTAAATCCAGTATTTGGCTGCCATCCAGACCACTGCACAGTACATTCAGATGAAGTGGTTTCTTTCTGGCTAATGCACTCAATACATTCTCCTTTTGTGTGGATTTGAGGTATAAGATTATCATTTCATTTGAAAAATACATTCCAATTACTAAAAAATAATATTGGTAATGTCTGATTGGACTACAATAAAGGAAGCCTCAAAAACCACATGTAATTGAGTCATAGTGTGAAAAGGAATCTATAAGACATTCTGAACTCTTTATACTGTACAACTCTCTGAGATAGAAAAAAAGGATAACTTTTAGTGATGAACAGCATTTTGTGAATAATTCTCCACAAAATCCAAGTAAATTCAAATACACAAAAATTTAAGATCTGTCATCATTTATTGCGAACATCGGCACTTGTACATGCTAGTATATTGTATATAGTGGTAGAATGTGAAAAAACAGCTGCTATATAAATAATCACCACTAGAGATGGACAAACTCTCACTTCCGGCATATGGAAAAAGGACCTGTGCAGAAAGTAACATCACTTCCGGTATATGGAACACCGCACTATGTGTTCCATGTACCAGTTCCATGTGCCAGTGATGTCACTTCCGGTTTTACCCGAATCCAATTCCCTGCAAACTAAATTTTAATTTCACCCCTCAAAAAAGGCAGATGTCGGACTTTTCTAAAGGTAGCCATACACGGGTCGATTTTTCACTAGATTTTTGACCAATCGATCACTGCGCGTGTTCACGAGATTGATCGGCGATCACTCTGAATGTTTGACCAAACTAAATCAGAATCGACTAAAAATCAGATCGGACATTGAATCGGACATTTTTGGTCAATCGTTTGGCAATCAGAGTACGTTAGTGAACCCATAGCTCCCTATGCAGCAGCCTTTCCGATCAATGGGTTTTGTGGAATCGGCCATTTTGGAGATAGGCTCATGTCTAAATCGGCCACAAATTGGATTCCCAAGGCGGTGTTGCATTCTCGATCCGATCAATTGCCGAATTAATCGGTGACAAATCTGCCCGTGTGTGGTTACCTTAAAAGTCCGATCCGCCTGTTTGCAAATGGACAAGGCCGATGTTCGGCCATCACAAATCATCATGAGACAAGACTAATACAAGTGATCCATTGTGAATGTCAGCACTTATACATGGGAATATTGGGAACACAATGCATGGAACTTTCCCCAGAATCTCAAATATTTGAGATTACGAAGATAAAGCACTATATTCTTCTTGAACTCTGTGAAGTGCTAATATTTTTACTAAAACTTGGCGATTTGAATATTAGCACTCAACACTAATAACTTTAAGGAAAATAAATGTAAGCCAGACGTATACCGGTTAAACTCCAAAATATTGTTATGCTTCAAACTATAGAGTGTATATTAGTGTAGACATAGACTGAAAAAACTCCTACTGTACAATAAAACATTGCTGCCATTGGGATGGGCAACCATTCATTGAAAGCTCATTTGGCCAACTTGGGCTTAAAAAAAGTAAATGTTCTAATGTCTTCATAAGCCTGTCCCATAAGCTGTGCAATAAGTCAGTAAGGTTTTGAGGCAGATTTTTGGCAACACAGACTTTGGCTCCTTCCACATATTAACTATTAAGGATTAGGTCTGGAGACTGGCTAGGCCACCTAAATATCTTCTCTTTTGTTGCCTTGCCTATGTGATTTTTTTATTTTGTCATGCTAGACCCATTTTAATGCCCTGTTAAGGAAGGGAGATGCTTAAGATTTGACAGTACCTGATCCCATCCATCGTCTCTTCTATATGATGAATGTGTTCTGTAACCTTGTAAGAAAAAAACACCCTGTAGGCATATTGCGTCCACCTCCATGATGGGGGAGGGGTTCTTGAGGTTTAAGGCAGCATTTCCCCTCTTTCAAGTACAGTAAGTTGATTTAATGCTGAAGAGCATTTTTTAGGTCACATCTGACCACAACTCTTTCACGCAGTGCTCCTCTGGATTATTCATATGTTCATTGGTAGACAGATGGATGTGTAGCGAACGGGGCTGAGCTTTGTAGTGCAGCAGCCATTTGCAGTTCGGTTGATTCTCTCCAGGAATCGATGCTGACACCTCACACACGGCTCACACTCAGTAACGGAAGGTCCAGACAGCAAATAGGGGATATGTACAGTCTTTTAACAAACCCTTTGCCAGGGATGGGGCAATACACTTGAGGAGCTAAGGTTCCAAACAGTGCCCCTATTGCTGCTGGGTACCTTTCAGTAGTAGGCCACCTCCAGAGGGTGTAGGACAATCCAGGGCCAAGGTTATGACCCGGGGTACTAGAAGAATGATTGGCCTTGTGTCTGCTTCCTCTTACCGGATTTGACACACAGGGACCCTTGGCTATGGCTGCAGGAACTTGGAGCTAGAATTCCTCCAGAGAACAGGAAGGGGCGATGAAGAGCCTGACAACAGCCCATGGAAGAACAGAAGAGCCCAGAAGATTCTCTGTGGGTTCAGTATATAGCCTTGGTTTGGGGAGTGAACTAACTCATCACCAAGGTGACTATAACCACACAAAGTATCATTGTAGAGGAGAGTAGGTGGCTGACCCGTCTGTACCTCAAGCAGCATTAATATCAGCACTTAAAGGGACATGAACTGATTGAAGCCGAGCATTATACAGCTGTATATAGCATTTACAGGCATATATACACAGCACAAAATATACAGTTTGTGGCCTTTTCTCGGGTCACTACAGCAAGCCCATTCAGTGAACACGCTGGACGTGGAGAGAAAATGCCCACCAAAAACGAAAAGATAAAGAGTCCAGTGTCGAGAAAGCAAGGTCTGGGGTTTTCCAGAACTCACCTCACATTATGTGACATAAACAAGTCAGCTCTGCTACAGTAATAAACAGCAAGAAAGAAGACATTCATCATAAGAAAAGATTCTCACAGTGGTGTAAAAAGGTTTGGCCAATGTTGTGCTTTCAGGGGAAATACATGATAACCATTGTCAGAAGGTGCAAACATGAGGCAAGTAAAACATATTAGCAGCAAATAACCCACACTAAAATTCCTTTGACTCATTACTGATAAATAAGTTGATAAATATGCGCCAACAAATGTCAACAGGAAATCAGTTTTCAATACTAATCACAGAAATGGCAATTTGTACATAAGGTCAAAGTACAAAGATGTTATCAGTACAAATAAAACAATATCTTGTCTGAAAAGCTTCAGGCTTCATCTCCTCGCCCCCCTGGAGTAAGGAGCATGAAAAGAGGCCGTTCATGACTGCTTTACATAATAATAGGAATATCATGTATGAGTGTGAATGCTTTATTGCTGTATCTACTCTTCTAGGCTTGTTATTTAAAACTTTAATGCTTTTCTGAAACAAAAGTAATAGAAAAATGGTCAACCTGTGGTGTTTGTAGCACAATTGATTGAGTGATATTATGTAGTCCCATAGTCCCATTAATCTCCAAGAAGAAAATATCCTTTTGTCGGGTTCTTGCAATGTACAATATATAAATTGTACATGGCAGGCATCATGACCAAGACATCTCTTCCTGTTCTGGTGTAGGGATCCATTCTGAACCATCTACTTTTCAGACCCTTTTTTCAGCTACTTTTCAACGGCATCTGAATACGAAAATGTTCAACACCGTACAGACATGCCTCGCCGCCCCCTGGTACTGGGATGCAGTTATGGCTGAACTACTGTTTACTTGTCTCCTGCCTTACCCATCTGTACTGTAATTTCTTGACCTGATCTTTGTGTATGACCCTTGGCTTGTTTTCTGAATTACCCAATAAGACCTGTTACCTGGAAATCTGGTGTTGGTGGTGTTACAATCAGTTGGTCTACTGAAAAGGATACTTCATAGTCAAAATATTGAATAATTAACTGATCTAAATAATATGTGCATACAAAGCAATCCACACACGGGCATAAAATCCAAAAGTCTTTTATTGAAAAATCCAACGAAAATCAAACATCAAAACAGCTTGAAATACCCACTCCCTAGGGGTCCTCTTTCCTCTTCCATGTTTCACCCCCTTAGGGGCTTAGTCATAGAGATCATAGTGAGGAAAGTGGATCACTAGGGAGTGGGTGTTTCAAGCTGTTTTGATTTGCAAAATTTGCAAAAATGTGTGCATCATATTGTATGAGTACAAGAGGACTGGTACTGCCATACACAATCTCGGCTGCTGTCTAGAAGGCAGAGGAAGGGAAGCTGTCAGACCTTCCGGTGTATAAGGTATGTCTTATGCATCGGAGCGTAAGTAAATACAAAATTATGTTTTGTGAATGAATGAAAACTATGTAAAAAAAGGGGGGTTATGTTGTTTTGTGTAATGTTAGCTAAAGGATAGATATTAACCTCACTGGTGGTTAATATTATTATAAATTTTTATACTTATTTAAATAAAAAAAATGGATAATCATACAGCCAGGGAGGTTCAGGAGTGGCTGCAAATGGGAATCATTAAACTGCAGTGTTTCTCCACTTATAACAACATTTCCATCCGGCTTTGTTCAATTGCACCATTCTGCACAGATGGCCACCTATACCTAAAGATGGACATATACGTCTCGATTTGTGGATGATTTTACTGCAGAACAACTGCCATGTGTGCTTGCGACGGTCAATCTGCTGTGAAAACATCTGCAAATCTAACCCCCCCACCTTGAGTTGGGTGCAGAATCGTCCCGAAAATTGATCTAAAGAGTTAAGGACATGTCCATAGAGACCAGCACCCCCTTCCACACAAAGGTTGTACTGCCGATTCTCAGCATGACTAGCTGTGCTTGATGACATCATCACACAGGTCGATCTGCCAAGAAATTGGCTGAAGAATCGAGATGTCTATGCCCAGATTAAAGCTGATGTAAACTCAATATGTAAAAATTATATTTGTAAAGTTATAGTTTGACTTACCTCTGAGCTGGTATGATGGTGGCTTAGGGCTCCAGGATCCTAAAATAATATACTCACCTGCTGTTCAGTGGAATGGTATGAGCGATTCCATATTTATTCACCAGGCTTCTGAGGGTTAAATTGGTGTGCAATATCATTGGGTGGCCACTGTGGGCATTCAATGGCTTTCTATGGAAATTTTCCTCAATATGCTTTGAATAGAGAGCTAAGATCATAGAATTAACCAGCAAACCCCACCAGGAAGTAAGGGAATGCTTATAGGGATCTTCTTAAATTGCTCATTTACAGGTAAGTTTTTTATGCTTTTCTCCAGATAATTAGCAATTCTAGTGTCATTCATTTACAAATGTTCTTCTGGTGGTAGGTCCACTTTAAGTAACATGAAACTATTGACTTCAAAGAAGGATCTGTTAGATAACCCATCTGCAGACTCTCAGTTTACTGGACTTTGAGAAACTCCAGTGGCTAAGAAGGCTAAGAAGACTTTGGGATAGATACTACATCTCTTCATAGGAAAGCCTTTAGGTCAGTAAATAATATGTAATAATGGCTTGGCATAGGATGTGGACCCATTAGGGATAAGTTCACTATAAATGCACTTATCATTTCAAGGTATATATTTGTTATGTCATCTAATGGATCACAACTCTTGTCATTAATGAATATTGTTCCTTCAAAAAAAATGCTACATTTCTTTTTCTGGAAATTAATTTGTGAAGAGCAAAAGCAATGAATCCATAGGCAATACATCACCTCAGTTGTTTACTGTTGTCTTCCTAGATACGCATAATTCTGTATTCAGCATGCATTGCTGTGTATGGAATCTGTAATCTCAGTACCTGACACAGAGGAAGCAGTGAAATCACATTTCTACTGCTGGGTTTTTATTTAACTTCAGCTGGAAGATGAAAAGAACATTTTAAAATTGAAACTGTCTCTCTTCGCATGCATTGCTCCTAATATAATGTAGGGCATGACCAACAATCTAATTTACTCTATGCAGAGTATTCTAATACATCACCTGATGGTGGTCCTATAAAACATAGCCGACCCTATTTAAGCTTTATACATACATGTCAGTCAAACTTGAAGGTTTTTGATTTAAAATGACTCAGGGGAAGCAATGTACCTGCTGATTAGCTCTGATTTTCATCCTATCAATCATTTATCTTGTGCAGTTGGCAAAAAACGTGCTCAATCCAAGGTTTCCATGATCTTCACTTTCCGAGTGGATTTATTATTTAATAAGTGGAAAAAAATAAACCAGTCACTGCCTGGTTTAAACATAACCTATTGTAGTTATTAGAAAGGCATAATGCAGAGAGCAAAATCATGATACATGCTTCGGTTGTTAATTATTACAGTATCCTATATACCAGTTTGTAAATTGATATGGAGGGCTAAAAGTGTGGCCCTCAGTATCACTAAAGGGCCGAACATAACATTTTCAATCTATACAGACTCTTATCAGCATTGTTTTTTATTACAACAGACATAGCTAGAAGAAATTTTTTTAATAACAAAACATGTGCTAAATTATACTTCTAGCATTAGGTTAGCACCTGTATACTGTAGTATGGTAATGCACATAAAGCCCAAGATGGCCCCTGAGCAAGTCCCTCACCTCTCCTCCTCTTCCCACTCTAAGATCCTGTGGAGTGAGTGAGCTAGAGATCTGTGGACAGATAAGTTCCTATGCCCTATGTATTAACAGTTAGGTGTCAGTGGCCGCAAGTGAAGGACCTAGGGGGGCTGCTGAAGAATGCCCAAAGGGCCGCAGGTTGGGCACCTGGGCTATATACTGTAGTATCCTATTTTATCTAGTTACTATAGTAATAAATTAAAGACAAATATATAAAGATACATACAATGGTGGAATTTTCAAATACACCAGGAGACACAATGAGAAACAAAATCATCCCTGCCCCCCTCTAAAACTAATTTCTGCAAATGGTGGCAACAACAAGTCTATTTTACATTATTCTGTTATAAAATAAACCTTTTAGCTATCAGCTATTTAGATTCATAGTTTGTGTACCGTATATATATATATATATATATATATATATATATATATTGTATCTATACATGCACTGTAGTATTTATAGATACAATACTATATACAGACATGTAAAAGAGAATACTTGTGTTACATCTGATAATAAAGACTGTTAAAAGCCTGTATTTTAAAGAGCAAAAAATTAAAAATTAAATAAAACCTTTGTGGGCTGGCCTGTATTTATTACCATACTCACTAGTATAAAATGGTCTTAAGGGTCCACAACTAGGTGTGTGCAGCATCACCAAAATTTCGGAGGAAAGCATCCATGGATTAGATGCTGGAGTGTGGTGTCTTGCCATCTAATCAGGGCGCTATTACCTGTAAATATTGGGTGACGCTGCCCGCACCTACCCCTACAGACCATTATATACGGTACTAGGGAGTATGGTAATAATGGTATGGTAATGTTATGGTAGTATGGTATAATAAATACAAGCAAATTGAAAACTATTGTAAAAAGTACAAATAATTGACTTATGTAAACAGTACGGTTTATACACTCCTCTGCTTGTTTATACAGAAGGATTTACATCCTGAGTGACTCCTGAAGAAGCCCCCTTTGAGGGGTGAAACGCATTGAGATTATGGACCAAGAAAATACATTTCTGGCTTTAACATACGTGTAGGTACAATTTTTTTTTCCATGTGCACTTTATAATTATGTATTGTTTTAATCAACTGCATTAAATGTACATACCTCTTACTACAAATTTGACTGTTGCTCTTTTAAAGTCTTAGGCAGGAGCTAAGGCACAACTCTACCTTCCAAAATAAATATTGTATGTAAGGGATGTGGTGCTGTTATAAAAATATGCAAATAAGTGATCTAGGAATGGAATAGAATAGTTTTTTTTTGACCCTCACCAACCAATTGTCCCACCTTAGGGAAACCAACCAGTACAGATGTCACAACTAGTTTATTTGCTCCTCACCAACCAGCTGTCCTACCTTAGAGAAACCAACCAGTAGAGATGTCACAACTAGTTTATTTTCTCCTCACCAACCAGTTGTCCCACCTTAGAAAATACAACCAATATGGATGCCACAACTAGTGTATTTGCTCCTCATGAACTAATTGTCCCACCTTAGGGAATACAACCAATAGAGATGTCACAACTAGTGTATTTGCTCCTCACCAACCAATTGTGCCACCATAGGGAAACCAACCAGTTTATTTGCTAAGTTTATTGCAGAGCCCATTAATATGGTACCATCCTCTTGCTGGAGATGTAAAGAACGGTGGGTTACATTAAAAATAAAAGCGTTGCTCTAGCACGTGTCATACTTCACTTTAAATGTTACTTATGCAAAGCTTACTTTTTTGTAATGTTATCACAATCATTTTCTACACTTAATGCAGATATGGTGATGATACCATGTTCAGGGGCTTTTGAAATAACTCAATTATTCAGCTGGTCAAATTTCCAAAAATTATTTGTCCATCGCTACCAACCGAAAGATCAATAACCCTTTCCGTAATTCCTAATTAATCTAATGAAATTGTTATGCTCCTGAAAGATCTATCACTGCTACACACATCCACACTCCAAATAAATTTCGACCCAAACCTTTAGTACCCCCAGTCTCTACGGGAGACCAAACTATGACTAAAGCCGGCCATACACAGCTTGATTTCCCGGCGATCGATGCAAGAATCACCAAACGATCACACACGATGTTCGTTCAGCGAAATCGATGAGCCCCATCTGGGGGAATCGATCCCTGGGCCATACTTTGGATGAGGACCCTCGGTGTAATGGCGATCTAACAGGGAAATATCAGCATGTTGGATCGATTGCTCCTGGTGGGCTGTGTTTGATTCCTGATTGTGTAAATCAATGGCCGTGAATGCAAACAAAATATCGAACCATGCATGGCCGGCTTAAGCTAACAGAATGCTGAAAAAAGCAAGATGCCTCCTCCTACTCCTCCATTTCACTTTTTAATATTTATCACTTTAAAAAAAATATTTCTTTACTCACATTTTAAAGACGTATAGAAGCATTGTTATGTTACAAACTGAATTTTACAACCATCTCCGTAAATTGAGCAATTGTTGGTATGACAAATTGTTGTTTGTATTAGCAGAAATAAGTCTGCAAAGTATTGCTTTTAGTGAGTTTTTGCAATTTTCCAATTTGTATGGACAGTGCCTAGTTTGCAAAAGACTTTCCTCGTAGAACAGAGATTTGTAATGTGTTACTACTATCTGCTGGTGCATGGAAGAAAAGCGTGTCAGGGTTTTCATAAATATTTATTGGATGAATGGTTTGACATGCTGGGAATGCCATTCTATCAGTAACACATATTTGCTCATGGTTGCGCTAGGAAGCTGGAAACCAGCGATACACAATGTAATTCTCCATTATTGAATTCACTGAAAAAAAAGGTCTACTGAAGGACGGCATACCGCATATACATATGTCTCACAAGACTCCATCTCCTCACTTTTTGGATAGTAATTATTAATATTTTTAGTGTAGCAACTTCAGTATATATTTAAAACTAAATTCTGGTCTGAATAAACTGACGGAATACAATAAAGTGAGCTGCTTTCCCTGCAGATGGATTTCTGCTCATCCATTTACACTGCACAGCCTTAGGGCTTGTTTTCACTAGAGTGATCGGCTGCAGATGGGCGTGTTTTTAATTGCGCTGCTGCGTCCATGTCTGATCGCTCCCATTAAATATAATTGCTTCGTTTCCATTAAAGCGTGGGCAGATGTGATTTAGGGCGTGTATTTGAACGCTACCCTACCGCGTTTTTAATCTCGCGTCGTGTCCCCTAGTGGAAAACCATATCCAATCGGGCCCATAGGAAATTAATGGACGCAGTCAAAAATTGTGTCCCTATTCACTGGCCACGTCCATTCATGTCAATGGACACGGTAAACAATCGCATCCCCTGTGAATAGAGATGTAATTTTTGACCGTGTCCATTCATTTCCTATGGACGCAATTGCACGCGAACGTGCCGGATCACGTGCAAAATTGCGGCCGATTATGTGGACAATCACGCGCAAATGTGGGGGGGAGAAGCGATCGGCCGCATCTCTGGCCGATTGCTCTAGTGGAAACAAGCCCTTATTGTCAGGCAGGAAACCTTCGCTGGCCTGTGACCATTACAGTGGATGGAGAAGCAGCAGATATGAATTTAAATGGGGAAAAGTGCATCTTATAGTCTTAAAAATATGGTACCAACCTACAGTGAAATTTGTAAATTCCATAGCTCTGAAAATATTAACAAGTAAGGCTTGATTGGGTGCCAGGCGATTTTCTTTTTTTCTTAATCGTTTCTTCATTATAAAAAATAAATAAAATAAATCCCGTCCATTCATGTCTATCGGCGCAAAAAAAGAAAAAAAAAGGTTGTTATCGCCCACCTCCAGCGATCATGCCCATCAGTTGAGAGGGGACAAGCCCATTCAACTAAATGGACGTGATCAACGCCGATAATGTGGAAACATAGCCTTTGAAGAATTTGCCAATGGGCAGAAAATGATAAAAAAACATCGGCAGCCAGTAACAAGATGCAGAGCATGTCCATCAAAACCCTTCCATGTTGTTTTTTACAGGCCGACAAGACTTTCCTTTTGCCTTCCTGAAGATTTAAAGCACAGGATATTTCCAATGATGCATTAATGATCAATTTACAGATATCCCAGTTTCACTGGCATAAGAGAGTCCTTCCCCTGTTGGGAAACTCAACATATACTAGATCTTTACCCAAGGCAACTGCAAACAATTATTTTGAGTGACAACTATCTAGCAACTGTGACGATGTAAGAAGGTCAGGCACAATCCTCACATTTAATAAGGGTCCTTTTAAAATGTCTATATATAAGCAAAGGAAATAGTACTAATATTTCAATTACCGTATGTTCTTTAAAATACTTGGATAGTAATTGTTCTAATAAATAAAATGTACTTTATCTATGGTGCTCAGCGCTTAAGAGCATTACTAGGCTAATTGACTTGGAAGATAAGAGGTCTAGGGACATCAATGCACTTCTTTATAACGCTATGTATTCATCTGTGGGTTTTAGAACCATTTTCAGATTTACATCAAGGTTGAAAAAATATATCTTAAGCTGGCCTTAAGGCCCCACACACGTACCAAGTGGGGGCCGACAGAGCAGTACAGATCAGCTATGGAGTGCAGCACGATGTCACCTTTTGTGTGCCGGCCGTAAGCTTCAATGGAGACTCTAGTCTTTTGAAACTAACGGTATCGGCCAGAGATTATCGGACATGTCTGTTCTCTTGCCAATGGAGCTGTGGGGCAACAGGGATCTGTGGGCACCCCCGATTGACACCCTATGGTCAGCGACAAAATCAGCCGCCGCTTGGTGCGTGTATGGCAGCCTTTACATAAACGTTTGACAAATAAAGCGTCTTTTGTCGGATCAAGGTTCGATACGACTTTTGATTGACTGTTAAAAAATGTACCCGTGTATGGCTACCTTAACCTTCCTAGCGTTTCTGACGGCAGTACCTCGTCCTGCACTTGCTAATGCACT
>CM070038.1:82583957-82605028 GCA_036250615.1 Ptychadena robeensis
CTTCTGGTACAGAAATCTGGACCTCAGCAGTGCGCTAGGGAGGTTAAAGGCCCCCATACATGTTTTTGATCATCCTTAAACTGAACGATTTTTAAATCGATAGACCGGAAATCGAGCCTGTGCACATTGTTCGCTCTAGATCGATTGAAATTGACCAAAACTTTTATGGAAAAGTGTTGACCGAATATTATTTTGTTGTGCCTGACCGATTTTAGTTCAATTGAAATAATAAGCATACTTACACATCCGTGGCAGACATTTTGGTGTATTTACGATCTACTTCCTTCAATTACCATTTTTATTGAGCAAACCAATATCGATCAAATATCGGTGGGAGGTATTTCCATTGCAGTTCAAATGATCAAATCAACATCGATCATAAATTATGATTTAATTTGACATCCATCGTAGGGAAATGGAAAGTGTATGGGGCCTTAACACCTATCCACTTTTACATTGTATAAAGTTCAACATTCAATTCCCTGCCTGGCAGGGTCCTCTACTCCCCCTGTGCCAGAACCTGTACCTGTGTGTTATCTTGTGTCTCAACTCTAATTTATTGTACAGCGCTGCGTAGTATGTTGGCGCTATATAGATAAAGCATAATAATAATAATTAGGCCTAATTTAGCTGCAAAAAACATTTTCCCCACTTGTTATTTAACACCTCCTTTCTGACCCTATTAAAATATTTGTTTCCTAGCGATGCTCACCTTGCTTACTCAACTTTCTATTGATCTGCCACAAGGGGAATTTGCTATGGGATCAGCCTTACAGGAAAAGAAATCATTAGTTTTATTTGTTCAGACACCTACAATGCCTGCTGAAAATATTGGAATTGATCTACGATAATTTCATTTTATGGTCTAAAAAGCGTAAATGTCACCTAATGGCCTGAGGCGGCATTAAATGGAAAGTCATGGTCTAGGTAATGTAAATCATTTCGGTGTACATGGACCTTGTTTACTACCCCAAGAATTAAGGCATACTACCTCAAATAGTTTTTTCAAACTTAATTAAGAATGCCAGATGACCTTAAATAACCAATGCATCATAGATGTAAGAATAGGGTGGACGGTAGGATTTAGAATAGGCTCATAATTAAAATTCACATATTCCAGTAAATAAATAAATCTTTAGGCCTCATGGGTATATTATTAATTTACAATTTTGGAGTAAATTAAAAAAGTAAAAGTGAACTGTATTGATCCCGCACATCAATACCAAACAGCTTTATCAATTAATTACAAGTAATATATATATTTCAGAACATGCTCACTTTCTCAGCACAGCAAATGTGCTTTAAAAAAAATGTGGCTTATTCTTAAGTCAATTGTTTAAAATTATGACATTTCATGGACAGGCTTATTATTTGAATCCAAGAAATTCCTCTAGCACTCACCACCTTTATGATTTTGTCCTTCAATAGAGGTGATTATGGTCTACAGGTAAATGTGCAAAGTCCTATGTGCAGATGAAGATGACATATATAGAAAAGTGTAAGCCGACCCGAATATATAAACCTAATTAAAAAAAAATAGAAAAAGTTGATGACTTGAGTGACTTGAGGCTTTGGATTTTGTTTTGGGAAGTCATAATTTCAACTAGCCAATTTTTAAGTTACTGTATGTACTTGAGTATAAACCGACCCAAGTATTAGCCGAGGCACCCAATGTTATCTACAAAAACTGGGAAAAGACTCGAATAAGTTCAGCAAAGTCAGATAGTGGAGTTTTCAAAATGAAAATTCCACCATCTCCAGTAAAAATAAATAACTTCTCCACTAGATGGCACTGCGGTCCAAGCTTACATTTCACTAGCGATGTCAGGGCAGGGAAAACGGCAGATCAAATACTGAATTTAAAAGAAAAAACAACTAGGAATGGCGGCAGGCCTCCTTGTAGCTACAGATCACATGGTGCCTGCTATGGCTGCTGTGGTTGTTCTTATACCACTGGAGACCAGTGATCTGTGATATTTTCCTACCCTTACAACTGCACATGCGCAGATAGCCTTACTTTTTCAGAGTTACAGGGTTAATCTAATGGGTTTCGGGTAGGTTGGGAGGGGGGGGGTGGGGGTTAAGTTTAGGGTTAGTGGGTTCCAAGGGTTAGGGTTAGAGATTGGGGAGCTAAGATTATTTTTAACCCCCCCAACCCCTAAACTTAACCCCTAAAGCTCAACCCTACAGTCAAGCACCACTCCCCCAACCATAACCTACCCCTAACCTTGACTGCCTAAGCTTGTAAGGTTAACCTTGTAACCCCGGAAAAGTAGAGCTATCTGCCCATGCGCAGTTGTAAGGGTAGGGAAATATCACCGGGTAGGAAAATATCGCAGAACACGTATCTCATATTCATCTGCAGGAGAAGAACAAGACTGCAGGCACAGAGGAGAAGATCCGTCATCGGACCCCCCACAGATAGTACAGGCCGTCGGTAAACTGGTGCCCACAGAGAGACCAGCGAACACCCAGATAGGTGAGTGGGACCCTGACCCGAGTATAAGCACAGGGAGAAGTTTCAGGCCATTTTTTGGGCTAAAAAACTTGGCTGATACTTGAGTATAATTGAAAAAACCCTGGACATGATAGCATCACCAAATTTGCTGGAGATGCAGAAAATTGGAAACTGTCAATAAAGACCTTGGGGCAATTAATAACAATATTTGTATGTGTACCTACACTAAAGCTGCATACAATAATAACAACATAACAAAATAATTGCTGTGTTCTTACAAATAGATGATTGGCTGGATTGTTTTTTTTTTTTACCAATAAGAGAGTGCACCCATAAAGTGTGTGTAGAACCCAACAAGGAATGGGGAAGGGGAAACGGAAAACAAGACAAAGCTGTTGGGTTAGACACAAAGATCAGTGAGGAACAGTATGAAATGATATACTTTTAAGGGCTGAGTCAGCATGTGTGAACTCAGTGTAATAGGAGGCTAGACTTACTATTGCGGTCGCTAGCTTTAGGTTGATCCCAATATGTAAAACATGTGATGGATCTACCTACCAACTAGCAACCTTGATTTGTTGAAGCGCAGGTTAAAAAATATTCATTCACTGTCCCCACGCAGTGTTGTGCAGGTCGCACTCTCTTCACCTATAATATAAGTTGGATGCCAAGTCCCAACTCTTCGGAGATAAAATCCTAATAGTTATATTAGTGGTAAACCACTATAAAAGGAAAAGGCTTCTTGGAGACCCCATATGGTGATTAAAAAGTATTTTATTTGGTTAAAAGAGGTATTTCAAAAAATACCTCTTTTGACCAAATCAAGGACTTTTTTTTAATCACCATATGTGTTAAGGTATGTACTTCTGAACACCAACCTGTAAAGGTATTTCCCTTCTGACACTAAATACGTTACGCTATTTCTGACACCAATACCGAAACCGTTACCGCGATTACATCACTGACTTACCAAGACCTTGGTCAAAATTCCCCTCCCCCTAGTGAATATTTCTCTCTCCGGCCGGAGAAATTATGGGACAACACCTGAAGTTGAATCCCAAAAAACTGTTGAATCCCAAAAAACTGATTTATTAGACATTTACAAATCTTTTATACTGTTACAATTGGAGGACATTGATTGGACATTTCAAATATTACACAGGATTGGACAGATATTTTACAATACATGATTGGACATTTCAAATAGGACACAGGATTGGACAGATATTTTACAATACATGAGACAGTTAGTCTGGCAGGGAATTATTTCAAAGTGACATCAACCCAATTATAGAATGCAAATAGATATTCTGTCTCTCAGGAAACCTTGTCGAATGCTAATGTCTAGTGTCATGTTTTTGAAGTTTCTTAGTGATTGGTGTGTTAATATATACGTCACTTAACATTGCAAATTCTTGTGTAGTCTATGTGTAAACAACTATATGTGTAGATGTGGCCAGCAGGTATGAATATGGTGTGAATATGGTGTGAATATGAAGTTGTCTGTAGTGTAAATGAATGTCTTAAGACCACATTCCATAGTGCTAATTAATTATGCAAGGTAGACAGTCTTGTTTGAGATGAGATGGTCTGAGATGGTGGGCAAATATTACATTTACAAATAATATATTGTACAAGGCCTATTTCTATATTCTAACAATATGGATGAAGCCTATTCCTTTGTATAGCGGTTTACCACTAATATACCTATTAGGATGTTCTTACAAATGCTCTTCATCGCATATTATATTGAAGAAAAAAACTATTTTATTAAAAAATAAATAACAAGCCCATTGTTGGATTTCCTAGCTCAGCATTGAATGACCGGTTGTTTCATTTTATAATTATGATGTTATGTCAGATCACAGGGAATGAATATGCAGAATTTGCCATTCATCTAGGCGGATGCTGCTAGCACAGATAAGAATAGTATTACGTCAACACACTAGGGGTGTCTATCTCAAAGGCAGCCATGGGCTGGTGGCCAACAAAAACATTGAAGCCGTGTGTGTGTCAGATGAACAAGGACTATATGGTGGAATAAATGCTTCTGGATAAATATCAGCATGTGTGTGCCATGGCTATGTAAACTAATTAGATAGCGAGCGTGCAGTTAGCACAATAGTAATATGTATGGGGTAAAACCTTCTTAACAAATCCTCACCTTGACACGCTCAGCATAGACACGTTCTTTATCTTCAGATACATCAGTGTACATGCTGTTGTTCTCTGCTCCTTTGTGTTGTGTATTATCGTTCTCAGAGGAACATTCTAGCTTTGAAAAAAAATGGGTGCTAATTAAATTCAGTGCTCTTCAGGATAAAATGAGAACGGTTTGTTCTCTGAAAATAAAATTAATATAAATTTCAGGAATGTATGCTCTCTTCAAACACTATTTAGAAAGAAATGAGCTAGCTGATTTTTCTGGTGAAAACATCCAAAATGAGGAGTTGTGAACGAAGAAGCATATTATCACGCTTGTAATAGGATATCATTTTTAAAGAGTAGCTTCTCAGTAATTACATGAATCGCATTCTAATAAGCGCCAATTAAATGTTGTAGAACAATAGGAACTGTCATTGGAGTTTAGGCTAGGAAAATAAAATCCATATGCTTCATAGATTTGCTGTCATCTAAAGGTCCCCACACACACAACAAGCGGCGGCCGATCACGGGTGCCCACAGATCCCTGTCGCTCAAAAGCTTGTTCAATGCCATTAGTTTCAATGGGGACGGGCATCTGCGGCAAATTGACCTGCGTATATTATGTAAAACCTGTGCATAAAGAGCTGTGTATAAATGATCCTGTTGCTGTTCAGAATAGATTGCTTGTTATGGTATAACCATGACCATGCCATATGGGAGTCCAATTTCTGGAGGTTATTTAAAAACCAGTGACTAGGTAGGAGGTCCTTGCCCTGTATAAGTGACCGGTTGTGGTGTGTAGTGTCGTGATGGACACTAGCCCCCATGGGAGATGGACAATGCCAGTCCATGTGGTGGAAGACATGGTACCTGCAGAGATGTAGCTTATAACATATTCCTTGTCCCTGTCTTGGGGCAAGAGTGCCCTAGCCCAGCAGAGCATCACCGTGATGTAGACCAGTACCAGTTTCTTGCACCAACTGGCAACGTGTGCAGAGACTTTATTGGGACGTGTGCAAGGGCCTGCATTGGAATACTGCCCCTAACAGGTGGAATGATGTCAGACGCTGGGTGCAATAGTCTGCAGAGAGTAGGGGTCAGACAGTGTTTCACCTGGTACCTCATTACATGCAGGGATGTTGCACCTGCTACATTGTTACATATAAAATTGTTAATGAAAACAGACTGGTAGATCTCCTTTATTAGCTAGTCACATGACGTGCATGATAAAGCTTGTTTTCATGTGCACAACCCCTGATTTTCAGTGTATACATTGACTGAATAGTCTGTGGTTTTCTTCTACCATTGGTTTTAGGTTTTCACTTTCCGTATAAAATATAGTACCGCTGATGTAAAATTGTCACGCAGAAGAAAGGAATAAAAAATGAACCAGGGAGGTGATACTTTATCTGCACCGCTAGGAGTTGGGAAATGAGTTTGAACTACTCAAAAATAATAGCCGGGAAAGAATTTTAAGATCCTTTATGTAACACTTGACAGATTCAGTGCTTTTTATTTTTTTTAGAACAGGGCCAGTGCAAAGCCATACTTCTGCAGCGACAATCATTTCCTGACTTACATTTGAGGAACAATTTACAGTCAAGCAGAATGAGCGCATTTAATGAAAGGCTATTTGCAAAATAGCAAAGCCAAATAACATTTTGACAGTACTTTCTTTTCTTCTTCCACATTTAACCTGCACTTTGCAAAAATTGTCATTCTAAAACTAGTGATGCCATTCTTTTCCCCTCTGTTAAGGCTTATACACTGCCAGTTGACTTCATTTTGATCAATTTGTCACATAATAGAAATGCTTGCACAATGTCCATAAGAGAGTATTATAATTCTGAGAATTCCAATTTATCATTCCATTCAGGGGCTTAGTTAATGCTCGGAGGCCAGGCAGAGGGATTGTAGATTGCTTTGCCGAATAAGTAAGTGAAATTGCAGAATACCGCTTGAGCAGCAGTATAAAGGGAATGCAGATTTATCGAGGGATTTGCAAAAGTGCGGTGCATATGTAAAACTGATCCATGCAAAACAGTAATGCTTGGATCAGGAATTCATGATATCTAACAGAAGAATACCTACCAGCCCCTATAAAACAATGATAGTCATTGTCATGGTTTTATAGGTAGATACAATGATGCACAGCAGAAGCATTGCATTTTAGTTTCTCTACTATCAAATCCGAAGTTACTTTGGTCTGGCCCACACAGACTATCCCATATTATTATTATTATTATTATTATCATTTATTTATATAGCACCAACATATTACGCAGTGCTGTACAATACATTAAAGTGGAGATACAAACACACAATAACACACAGGTACAGGTATGACATAGGAGGAGTAGAGGACCCTGCCCGGACGGGCTTACAATCTAATATCCCATATACACCAACATGGGAGCATAGCAAATTGCATCACTATAACACCCTCTCAAACCTTAACCAAAGCCAGCAGAACCCTAAGCCTAAAATTTAAAAGAGGGTTTACTGGAGTCCCAAAACTATTACCCAATGTGATGTTTAAGGACCTCGATGTAAATAAAAAATGAGGGGTGGGTTAGTAAGTTAGGATTCAGTTTTAGTTTCAAAAAGCAGTGTCACACAGCAGTAGAGATATTTTGACGATTTCGAGTTAATTGCAAAGCCCTTGAGCATGGTATCATCACCAAACATGCTGGAGATGTAGAGAAGTGTTGGGGGTATATCACAAAAAAGTATGTCTCTAACACAAATAGTATTTGCACAAATAAGGTTTAAAGTCAAGTCAAAATAAAAAAAATTGGAATTTCGATTTTGATTTTGAGCGTAATTTATGCAAAAACTACACGTGCTAGAGGACACATTTTCAAATGTTTCCACAACCCTTCTCTACATCTCCAGCAAGTTTGGTGATGATACTATTTTCAGAGACTTTACAATCAGCTCACAAAGTCAGCTAGTTGAAAAATTCGACCATCTCTACACAACAGTGTCACACAACAGTTCCTGAGTGCATGGGAACCACAACCTCATCTATCTACTAAATGGTTGTGATTCTTGTCTGGCATACCTGTCAAACATTTTCACACCTTTCCTGTCCCCATTCCAGATTAGTATTTTTACTGTTAATCTCCTGAGAGTACTGTTAATATTCTGTTGTATCCTGCATCCTGAAAGTTCGTGGGAATACTAATCCAGGAGGATGGTGTGAGTGGGGAGGAAGTGTGGATTCTGGGTTTTGGAATGTGAAAGTTGTGGCTTGCATGGTGTCCATGATGTCAATCCAGGAAGTTCTCGAAAGACAGACATGGTCTGAACATCAACCACCTCCAACCAGCCATATTGCAAATCTATAGGTTTGTAGTCCAATAGCAGCAGGTGAGAAGCATCATATCATCTCTCATATTTTAGCCACAACTTGGTTTGTTGCATGGCTTGGACATTTCTACTGTGGGACAGAATATGTCCATATTTCTGTCTAACTAGTTCCATAAGTCACCACACTATAGAATTGAGGTGTTGATACTTCATTGGGGATAGAGATAATTAAGGAAATGCTCAACATACAGCATAAGCAGGCAAATTGCAAAACAGATTGAAATACTCTGGATAATACTCCAAAGCTCAAGCAATCCAGCTGCAGTCTGTATGCAAGTTGGATTCTAATGTTAATTATTGTACATCTTGTTAATAATCTCCATTAAGGTACTCTGTAAGTATCTTCATCACACACACATTTAGAATCCTGGAACAGTGAAAAGTCACAAAAATAGAAATGCGATAAGGATGAGCAGCATAGGCAAGATTCGTATTCACAAAATATCACAAAGTTTCACCTAATATTTGCAATAAATTAGTAAATTTGAGAATTCATGATCTCCAATCATTATAACCTTCGCAATGCGAAGGTACTTTCCACAACTTACCTGCATTGCGCAAATTGGCACTTGTACATGAGCATATTGCAAATTCAATCCATGATAGTTATGTATTGATGTAAAATAATCTTGAATATTCGTGATTACGAAGATATAGCACTCTATTCAAGATCTTCATGAATTCTTGAAGTGATGCTATTCTCAATAAAACATTATTACTAGAATATTTGCACTAGAAAAACAACACTAAAAAGCAATGGCCCCAGACCCCATTAGCAAGAGGTGTGTGTTTTCTCCCAATGTCTGCATGGGTTTCTTCTGGCACTCCAAACAGTCCTTTGACTATGCTAGTGACATATGACTATGGTAGGGACTATAGATTGTAAGCTCCTCTAAAGGACAGTTAGTAGTGATGGCCGAACATCGGGCTGGACTGTCCGCGAACGGGCGGGTCGGACTTTTAAAGAAGTCCGCCGTCCGCCTGTTCGCGGACACATTCAAATTCCCCGCATTCAAATTCCCTGGAACGCATCCTGGAACGCATAGTTCCTGTTTAAGAGAGCCAGATGTGACGTCACTGACGTCACTTCCTGCTCCGAGCCGTTTTTTTCACTAGAAGACCGGCTTCATGCTCGGTCTTCTAGTGAAAAGATTCTTCCTCCGGCACGATCTCGCAGGTTCTGATCCTGCCGGAGGAAGAATATAGATCTTCTTCTCGCTGGCAAACGGGGCGGGTCGAACACCCATACTGCTCGCCGGCGAGAAGGAGGGAGTATATATACTTTTGTTCCCTTTTGTAGGCATCAACTTCTGTTTCTGAAAAATAATATTTTCTGGGTTGTTTTTAACTGTCCTTTTGTCATCATGTCCCAGCACTGTACAGCAGTGAAAATTCAAATTGGCTTAGAGGGCAATCGAGATCAGCAGTCACACTTTGGAGTATTACAGAGTCACACTTTGGAAGTTTTCTTCTTGTATGGAAAATAGATCAGGTTTTCTTTTTCCCTACTTTAATTAAAACACTAACTGGAGTGAAGATAGTTATTTGGTCATAGTTAATGCTAGATTGTCCTTTACAAGCAATATTAATTTTGTATATGAACAGTTCTGTACTGAGGTAAAGTGTGCTACAAGTATGCCAAAATGGAAGCGTACCTACCACCTCCACATCTACCATCTATTATCCACCAATAATAGGGCAGATTGGAGGTCAAAAGTAAAAGAGGATCAGGCACTCTATGGTGGTGGGGGAGTGAGCAGGTAGGAAAGGTGAGTATTTATTTTTTCTTTTTAGGGGTCACTGTCCCTGGATGAAGACTGGATGTAGGTTAGTAATGTATATATGTTTATTTGTTTATGGTTTTTTTTATAGTTTCCATCCACTTTAATTCATAATCACTTGACAAAAACTGCACTTGTGGTAACACATAAAAGCTTTAAAACAGTAATGTAGTTTAACAGTAAAGTGGTTCTATACTCAAAATAAAAAAACACATACATTACATTGACATAATACTCACCTGTCAGCAGTATACATCTGTGAAATCTGCTACAGAATAAAAAAACAACATACCTACCTTCCTCACTTCCTCATTCCTGGAGAAATCATTCCTGGCAGAGAGAAACAGTTCCGCCTACACTTCATGGATACTTAATTCTCACCATGGGGCTGTAATTCTATAAAATGGCCACTAGATGGAGCTTCGATTACATCACATTAGATTCTGCAGATGTGAAGCTGCATTCCAATTCACACAAGACTACGGACTTCATCCCAGATGCCCTTGCTGTGAGTGTTTACAACCTAGCTGCGGCGGGTACATCACACAGTAGGAGGTAGTGATGGACGAACATCAGATGTGGCTGTTCATGAACAGGCAAATTGAACTTCTGCAAATACTCGCCGTTCGCATGTTCACAGCGAACCTCTATTGACTTTAATGGATGGCAAACTTCTCAAAACTTCAGGTCATATTTGTAGCCACAATACCAATAAAAAAAAGTGTCCACCAATGGCTAAACTTCTCCCCCAAAATATTGATTGTTTTAAATGCTGTTTTTTCAGGTTTAATGGCTGGAAATCACATCTAGAATAACGATTTTGCCAAAAGTGAGCTGGAGTGGACTGCTAGCCTGACAGCACCTTCTGCAGTTCATCACATTTAGCCAGATCTCTCTGCAAAGTCCTGCTTTAGTTTGTGATGATGAACTACAAGTACCAACACACATCAGCTCAGGATTATAACAGCGCACAGGTCCCATAATACAGCATACCCCACCCCAGAAAAGGACTTTTGTGGCTCAGAAATGATGAACTGCTTGTTGCAGAACACCTTAAGCCCCCATACATGCTTAGATTGTGACCCAATGTTTTGGCCGATCGACCGGTCAATCGGCCAAAAAATCGCTGGCCTTGTGAACTGCGAACATGCTATGTTCACCGCGAACTGTCCACCAAACTTTTCGGCCATCACTTTAATCGTAACACTCTCCATTTGTGCTTCTGCGTTGTCTCCTTGATAATCAAGCTTTTGATGTGGATTACAAGAGGCCATATTAAACTTCGTTAGACATGGTCTACTGTTATCGCCATGCAGAATTCCTGGATGCCATCCTAAGAAATTGCATCCAGGAAGTGGCCACATCGAGGTTGCTCGAGATCATCAGCACTAATATAGAACATACAATAAAAAGAAAAGTAAACATCTTTCTATATTGTTTTGAATTGAGTAGGCAAGGATTGAATCTCCTTTTCCTCACTTTCCCTTTCAAGTTTTGCATCACTTCCTGTCAAATCTGAGCACATTGTACCAGACAGAAAGTGTGGAAGAAACTAGTGCAAAGTAATTTAGTTCCTATTACTCCACTTTTCTTGTTTTTGTAAGCCATTTTAAGGGTCTCTTGAAGCTCTCCAATCTTCACTGCATGCTTCACTTTAAGCCAAGTCCATGCTTGAACAGCTAACATGATGCCAGAGGTTGCCAAAGGACTTAAGCTTGACAGGTATCTTACCTGAGATCACGGTGACTGATGAAACATCCAGGGACCCTCAACAAGTCCAAAAATGAAGTCAAATAATTGAACTACCCAAAAGAATAGTCAGAAGAGCGGTCAATAAGCAGAAGTCATACACAGGAGTTGAGTCCAATAAACAGTTTAGCCAAAGGATTAGTCAGGAGATTGGTAAAACACAAGCAGGGGTCAGTCAGTGCAGGCAGCAGGCAAGAGAACTCAAATGGTCCAAAATTAAAATAAAAGTAATCACTCCACAGATAAAAGCACTTAGAGCTATAGTAATAAACTAACGCTATCACAGGCAAGGACCAAAACTAGGTTGGTAACTAATCTCTAAGGCTGAGGCTCCACTAATAGGATCGGCTTGGGTGTTTTTTTTTTATGTGGCCAAACTGCTTCTATTGCCCCCAAGGGGTCAGTGTCCACAGGCTTTATCTGGTTTACTGCCTTATCTGAGTCACATTGTGCCACAATGCGTATCCCAAACATTGATTTCAATGGATCGGACACGGATTGGCAAGGTTTTTAGTCCATTGACATCAATGGATTAAAAAGAAAAACCACCCACGAAATCCACGGCTAAGCACATGTTTTTCTCCACTGCGTCTTTGTCAAAACGCAGTGAACAGATCCTTATAGAGAAGTTCAAACAGATCCATTGATTACAGAGCACCCATTTGGTGGCAGCAATGGGTTCCGACATCTCCATCAGACAGGAAAGAGTATTCTGGGAGAATGACTGGAACCTACTGCTATGCATAACTCTGAATGATGGCAAGAGCACCTGGCAGATTTCACAGCTATCCTCACTGATAAAATATGGGCAGGAATTGAGAGCCCTGAACATGGGGATTTTTCCATGGACACAACACATACTATTCATTTGTGGTATCCACTGTTGCACCCGCATTGTCATCATGTCTGAATGACGTGGAAAATGCATGACGTGGAAAAGCAGCAAGACACTTTTTCTTTTTGTTGGTCAATACAAAATATCAACATTGCATTCATATTCCATGCAGATTCTAACAAAGTCACTTAAGTGTAGGAGCTGCAGGGTTTGATTGGCTCAGTTTCAGTCGGCCTAATATTTGCATGCTAATGTTGAAATGCTGTCATCTCATTAATCTAGTGGAATTGATAATACCTAAATGAAGTAGACAAATCTCAGGGATGTTCATAAAAAAAATATATATATATATATAGATATATCAAGGAATCGGTGATCAATCGTTTTGCAATTGATGCCACACCACCTTGGTAATCCGATTTGGGGTCAATTATGATCGCCAAAAAGGCTGATTCTTCAAAATCGACCGATTGGAAAGGCTGCTGTTCAAAGAGCAATGTGTCAATCGCACAGGAAGTGATTTATTTTCTCCACCAACATACTTCAATTGACAAACAATTGGCAAAAAAACCCGACATGTCGGATTAAGGTTTGATACGATTTTTGGTCTGTTTTGATTTTATGGGGTCGATCGATCAGGGTAGGCAGCACTCGATTGATTGCTGATCAAAACGCAGTGATTGATCGGGCAAAAATCTAGTGAAAAATTGACCCATGTATGGCTACCTTAATAAGTCAGTGAAAATATGTATTCAGTAAGTGGTAACAATTACATTTACAAGCATGCAAGCCTTAATTGTGGTGTAACTCACACTTCCATGTTAATCTGGGGCAGGTAAAACATGTTCTTTGGAGTGACAAATCACAATTCTGCTTCCGACTAAGAAATTGCATTAAACAATTCATTTATTATACATATTATGTTTATTTGGGAGGTAATTGCAAAACTCTTTTCCAAGGTATCATCACCTTGGTGGAGAAGTAAGGAATGGTTGTGGAACATTACAAGGAATGATACATAACCATACTGTCATATTACATACTTACATATTACATATCACATACATAACCAAGTTCCTTATTCTGTCATATTTCACTCATCAAAATGTAACTATAGTGGTCTGTAATTTAACTTAAAGCCTTTGTTTTTTTACACCCTGTAAATGATTTGTAAAGTAACTTGTAAAGTAAAGATCTTACATACGGTGCTATTAATTGTGCCTAACAAGTACTCTTAAATGTTTCCCTCTTGCTTTCTAATCCATTTAACAAAATACAATGCCTAACCATGCTCTCTATATATCTGCAGTGGAAGACATAACACATTTTGTGCATGATACAGGACACTGGACCCATGGATGCACCCATGGTTTTGAGGAGGTAATTAGGAAAAAATTTATCACAGAAGGACTTTTTCTGGACTTTCATTAGCAGGGCAATCCTGTATGTGCATACTAATGTGACGCTCATTAAGTATGATCAAAAGAAAGAATATGTTATCTGCTGTTCCCACAATCACTGAGCATGTGCAGAATATCCTTGTGCTTGTAAACATCACCATGTGACAGCTAGAGCCTGCACAGTGACTGTGGGAACTACATAATATATTCACTGCATTTGAAATTACGTATGTGCATAGTTAAGGATCGGCTCATTAGTATGCACTTAGCGAATGGCAAGAGCAGTGAATATATTACCTGCTGTGACCCCAGGTTTTATAAAAGCATCAGGTCTACAGCATATTCAGTCAGAGGGTAATCTATGCTGACTGCTTGGAGACTCACAGACTCATTCAGGGCTCTCAGCAGTGCCTCCTCTATGCTGTGACATGATATATACCCATATTTGTTTGGAGGGAGGGGCAGTGCTGGGAGCTGAAGACTCACAGAGAAGTGTTTGCAGCAGGAAGAATGACTTGCTCTGGCTGTCAGCAGTGCCCCGCCTCCTGAGTCAATACTAGTGTTGAGCTCCAATATTCTAATTGCGAATATATATATTAGACAAATATTGACTATTGACTATTCGAGAACTCACAGATTTCGCTAATATGGTGGCGGATATTCACAATATTATGCATTAGGAAGCTTATGGCCATGCATTGCGATTGTGTATTCGCAATGTGAAAATATATACCACATGACCATTCATTTTGAAGGTAATTGCAATTCATGGCCATACACTCGAATTGCAAATATTCATGGATATCAAATCGAATAGTAGAGTTATTCGCTTAATATCATCCCTAGTAAATATGAGTATACAGCATGTCACAGCAAAGAGGAGGCACTGCTGTGTCACTCCAGAATCTGTCTTCTCCGCTCAAACATAATATTTGGTCTATAGGATGCACAGAATTTTTTCCTACGATTTTTAAAGGGGGTAAAAAGTGCATCTGCTAGAGCAGTAATGGTGAACCTTTTAGAGAGCAAGTGCCCAACCTGAAACTCAAACCCCACTTAATTGTCTCAAAGTGTCAGCATGGCAATTTAACCTAAACTACACATACACAACACATATACACACATGAAACATGTAAACACACACTCTATTTTCTTAAAAGATAGAATAGTAGAGGGTATGGGGCACTGTGTGCAATCAGAAGAGAGGGGGAAGAGAAGCAACCGCAGTGAGAGCCAATAGGCGGCAGTTCTTTCCTCTGTGCTGGCTGACAGCTTGTGTGCCCACAGAGAGGGCTCCGAGTGCCACCTCTGGCATGTGTACCATAGGTTCGCCATCACAGTGCTAGAGGAAATAATATGGTGAATCACTACTGCCTACCAGGCTGAAGAGACTTGCTGCTCATTATAGCTTTGTCTGGGGACCTGGATCTTCCTGCTTCATTCATTCTGTGGATCTGTATTTTCTCCACCTCTACTGCACACTACATAACTCAGCAATGAGAAATAAACTGCAGGAAGACAATGGCAAAGGGCACCTCCGCTTTCCATTTGTAGACACAGCTTTCACAATTCAGGTCCTCTTTAAATCCAAGTATTTTATTCTCCTTCAATCAGCTGTGGTGGTCTTTTCTGCAAGAGCACTCACATGTGGTAATTATTTTATCTTAAGTGCATCAGTACCATCTGGATGATGCAGACCTAGGTCTGTTTTAGTGTTGAGCTTGAATATTCGAATTGAAAATATATTCAACGATTATCGGCTATTCAAGAATTCGCGAATATGATTATGGATATCCGCAATCGTGCGATATTATGCACCTGGAAGCTTAATGGCCATACATTGCAAATATATAATCGCAATGTGAAAATAAGCATGTTGCCATTCATTTTGAAGGTAATGGCAATGTGAATGCATTGCGAATATTCATGATTATATATTAGAATCTAAAATAAGTAGAATTATTCGAGAAATATCGCAAATTCAAATATTGCCTATGCTGCTCATCACTAATCTGTTTAAGACCAAATAAATTAAACACACAGCTAAATGAGTCAGAGGAATAATCTCACCCTTAACCCAAGACCACCAGCTCTCTTTAAATGAGGCTCTGTGCATTTCTTATTACTTTAGATAATAAGAATCAATAATAAAATGAAAAGGAAAGGAAATGAGTGTAAATAGAAACATACCGTATTTTTCGGACCATAAGACCCACAGTTTTTAGGGCAGGAAAACCAGAAAAAAAAAAGATTTAATACGTTTTCACATCAATTGGGTTAATGCAATTAATTCAATGAATGCAATATTCAATTCAGCCAGTAGAGGTCACTAGCAGCAGTACATTCTCAACCCAGCGTCCTACTTCACACTGATCGGCAGGAGGAGGAGGGTGCGGGGGGCAGAAATCTGCAGTCTTCTCTCTCTCCTCTGCTCTGATCAGCTGTTACTGTGTCTATGGGAACTGCAGTTCCCACTAACACTGAGAGAGGGAAAGATGGCAGTTCATCTCTCTCTCCCATTGCCTATGCCAGCAAAATTTTGGTGGTGAAAAAGTGCGCCTTATGGTACGAAAAATACAGTATGTTTTAAAAAAAATATTTGCAAAAATTTACTAAAACTAAGGTCCCCATACACCTTTGATCTCCTTTTGTTTTACCAAAACCATGTATTATTAGGGACTTTCTGAATAATCAAATCTACCAGTGTTCAAGTGCAGAGGACCCGGCACTACATAGTTGTTGGTAGATCTAAAGGATATCTGACAGAAACATCTAAAGGTGTATGGCCAGCTCAAGACATTACCTTTAACTCAAAGGAACATCACCCCCCGACCCATTTTACTTTTGATACTACAAACTCTTTTCTCGGCTTTGCTCCACTTTTGCTGTCTAAATTCTGTGTTATAATGCAGCAACAGATTTCTCCTGACTGAGAAGGATTTGCAATAAATTCATCTCTTCCCTGGGGAGATTCCTGACATTTAATTGTACCAATTATTCACTTACTGCATTATGGATATCTTGAGGGATGCCAGCTTAGAAGTAATTATGAGACAGCCTGCATTAGACGACATTGTTTTTGAATTTGTTTAAAATGTTTTTCTTTAATAAAGCATCCGTTGCTTTCATACACACGGATTAAGACGCTGATTACCAGTCTGACACCTGAAGTACAGAGATTACAGGAGGAATAGATGACTCGTGTGCTGTTCCTATAGCTTATCTTCACCTATTATTGGACAGTGGGCTGTGTTTACAAGATATTTGTCTGTGTGCTAACAATGTTACACCTCAGGTGATCTTTAAAGTGAACCTGAGCCCGGATAACACACATTAAAGTATTAACAAGTTCTGTAAACAAGTGATGAAAGCATTATAAAACACGTCACCACACATTTCTGTAACTAACACTGTAAAGAAAAGTCATTACTGAAATCTAAAACATAGGCAGTGAAAGCTTTGTTTCCCAAGGGCAGATAACAGCAGGTTGCAAGTCCTCTAATGTTAACAACCAGCAGGTGTTTTTTAAGCTGTTAGAAACCAAATGAATCCTGACTTCTTTGAGGATTGAGGAATAAAAATAACTCCATGTTTAATATCTTTCCATGCTTGTTAATAATATGTAAATAGATGAAAATTCATAGTCTAAGCACAGGAAAAAATGTAGGCTTAAAATTGGCTGTCATGTGTTTTGAGTGGAATGCAATATGACATTAGTCGGAACAAATATTGCTGAACTATTGGAGACACATACCCTTCCGGTTTTAAAGTGGAACTAATGGCAGCCCCCCTGAAAACCTGACCCCCCACATATGACAGACTTCCCCTCAACACCCCACCAATTGGATAAAAGGGGTTGGTGGGGTGTCTATCAAATGTGGGGGTCTGGTGTTCAGGGATGTTCTAATAATGTGCAAGGTGGGACATTAGCAGGGAGTGCAACACCCTCTCCCTGCAAAATTAGTGTGATTTCAAGAATCCAGGAGAAATACAGGAATTCTTCAAACTGGGATTTGGCTGGGAAAGCCACCTTAAACATGACTCTTCCGGTCAAAACTGGAGGGTTGACAGATATGCGTCAAAGTAATTTTTTATTGTGGTGATCTGTCAGATGGGTGCTTCAAGGAGGGTTGCCTTAAGTGTCAGGGGACTTGTTCAGATGGGAAGTCAGTTACCCTTCTGAGCACCATAGAAGTTTTCAAAAGAGGTAGAAGGAAAAAAAAAGACATCCCAGAGTAGACACCTGACCCACTACCCAGAAGGAAGACAACGCCCTCTACTTACCTGCTCACTGGGGTGTCCCAAGTCTAAGTATCAAACGGGAATCAATTGCACAAAGTGGTGCACAATGATTTGCCGTTCAATCGATGAACCACTATGCAGGGGTCAATGTAGTGCAGTGTCTGAACAGAGCATCTGCAGAGCAGGTACAGTGTATGTGATCCGTCGGGACCCCCGCTTAGCACTGCGCTTAACGTAGGGGGTCCCCACAGATCACAAAACGCTGTGGAGACATACCCTTAGGGTTATATGATGACTGTTGTTCATCAACCAGTGAATAAAGCAGTCACTTTATTGCCAAAGTCTTTAATGCAGCCAGAGAAGCAGGCTGTGTACAGTGTACAATCTCAGCACAGAAGTATACAGGTGTAGTGCCCAGGGGTTGTGTAGTCAGGGGGAGGTACCCTTTAAGCCCCTTGACCAGCTTGCCCCCAGGGCTCCTGGAGAACTCAAGGGAAGTCCCCGTCCCATGGGCTGAGCCTTTTGTGGAGAGCAAGGAAGAAGCTAGCAGCACGTCTGCTGCTGCTTTGACTGCGGCCTTGCACTCCTTGCTATTCAGCCGGTAGGCATAATAGCACACACCATTTCTTGCTCACAGCCGCACTATGCGACGCTGTGCCAGTTACCCGGGACGCGTGCTGCCGTTCTGGTGGGGTGGAGGCCGGGATCCCGCTATCCCGCCTGAGTTGCTGTATCCTGTCTACTGGCGTTCCTGCTGTCTCAGCCTGCCTTACTTGTATCTGCTGCCTCTTCCCAATGTCAGCCTGTGCTGCCCATGTCTCTGACCCTTCCTGGGGTAAGAGCTGCTGCCCTGCTACAAGTTTATCAAGGAAACCTTTCTCTGGACTGTTAATGTGGACTGTTGCCATAACTTTAGTTGCTTGTTGCGCCGTTGCGTTAATTGTTACTAGTGGGACCCACCTTCAGGGCCTCACCGATCAATAAAGTTCCAGTTTGAGCAATACAGCCGCCTCTGTCGCCTGATTGATTCCTGTGTTCACTACACAGTTAGCTTTCGTGCTTCCAGAAAATGTCACACTAGCTCCATATTCCTCTTTTTTTTCATCCCTATTTAAAACATTTATCCTATTTTCTGGAAACTAAGATAGCATTTGCCTATGACAGACGTGAATTGCTATCAGGCTGTAAATGCAGAAAGCAGGATTCTGTTACCTGGAGTTGGGAGCTCAGTAATTTATACGTATATTTATCTGCTCCGGGCAGAAGGAATACTGACTTGCGGCTAGAAAGGTAAAGCTGGATGAGCAGGTGCAGAGCCTGGATGGAAAGGCACAGCAACATTTGTAAATTATGCAAAACTATGCAAAATCATGTCCACTAAGGAGAAGAAGTATCCTGGCCGAGCAGGGACATTATGGCCTGTAATAAATTCCTTTCCTTGTGCTTCAGTATATAATCACCATGCCAGAAGTGCCATGTACCAACTTGCAAGTTGTTCAGTCTAAAAATATACACAAATTCAGTCTGTTACAGCCAAAAGCGACATTTCTTTTCTGTAAGCCCAGAGGGAATGTTTTATCCTTGTCAAATGTCATAAAGCAAAGTGTACTGCGAGTGCATACCTTATCTTTACAATCACATCCAATAACATTCAACGTTCATTTATCCATTTACACAGTGGAACTGTATCCTGACAGGTACATGGACGGGAATAGCAGGAGCTTGAATACAGATAATTGCACACAGTTTATTTGGCATTGTGTGCAATTAACCCCTTACACTCTATGCTCTATGTACTAATATTCTTAAGCCAGGCATACATGGTTTGATTTTAGCATTCAAAAGACCTAAAACGATTAAAGTTTAGGTAGATCAGATTTAAATCGTATACTGCACACATTCATTTCAATTGGCGAAAATTGTTCGAGACCAATCAAAACATCGATCGGAAAATGATCGGACATGTTGAAAAAATTTTTGTTGATTGTACAATGACCAAACTAAAATCGTAGCATTTTGTTTGTTGGTCGGGTCGATGAACACATTTATATATGACTCTTTACTGTGTTTTGTGATCAAAACGATTTTGGTCGTATAACGATCGTATCATGATCAGACCTTCTATGTGGATCTACTTTGGATTCGCTTCCGATTGGCTTCCGATGAAAATATCAAGATTTAAAATCGGATCGGAAATCGATCGTACTAAAATCGAACCGTGTATGCCTAGCTTTACTATATACTTCACATACTTTGGATTTTGTATTGCATACATTTTGATTGTTTAGCTGTCCAGTTGTATCTAAAGAATCCCTCTCTGGCTAGAATCTATTCTGCCAAATAAAAATGAATACTACTTACACACATATCTTAATCAAAAGAGAATTGTAAGTAAACTTATCTGCCTACCCTTTGGTATATTGGTTGAGAAGCCTTACACCAACTCAAGCATTACCATGAAGGAACCAGAACATACAAGAACAAAGTATGAAAAGTTCCAAAGTCCATTTAATGAAATGGAACCTTTGGAACTTTTCATACTTTGTTCTTGTATTTGATGCCCTTGAAAATCCCTTTACCCACCCCCACATGCAAGTGTTGTAGTGGGTACGTTTGCAATATATATATATATGTTCTATATATGTTTGTATATGTTATCTTTTTCACTATATTAGTTGGGATGTTGGCACTATTTTGGGGTTAAGTTAGACAACTCTCTCACACAATATATATATTTGTATTTGTAGACTGTGTGACTTTGGAATAAAGGCCAATGCCTTCCATTATCCTGTCGTAAAAGCCTTTTCTCAAATGTTTACTGATCATCAGGTGGTCAGGAGGCAGTTAATGAATGGCTCGAGAAAGTAATCAAGGGACTACATGACCGTAATTCCTTTGTTTATAGCCCCTTTGCACATGGGCTTGATTTACTATATAATGCCAGGATTCTAGTCAATAAATGGAACAGTATGTAGAAGATACACAGGTGCCTTAAGTCTGTTCTCTTGCAAAAATGCATATTTTGCCATTTTCTTGAAGACACCTTCTTCAAGCAGTGGTACAGGAAGAAGTCTGCATCCTTCAAGAAA
>CM070038.1:82605128-82619182 GCA_036250615.1 Ptychadena robeensis
CAATAATAAAACTATTCCTCAAAAATACCACTTGCCTAATAATTCTGCACTCCCTGTATAGGGTGTGTTCCATACAGAGGAGCATCGTATTGCCCATAAAATATGGAAAATATCACTGCAATTAGAGATGGTCAAATCTTTTTTAAAACGTTTGACCATTTCAACGATTTTTAGTCAATTGCAAAGCCCTTGAAAATGGTATCATCACCAAACTTGCTGGAGATGTAGAGAAGGGTTGGGGGTATACTACAAAAAAGTATGACCCTTACACAAATAGTTTTTGCACAAATTGAGTTTAAATTAAGTCAAAATTTCGAAAATCTGAATTTCGACTTTTTGAACTTCATTTTTGCAAAAACGACATAAGCTAGAGCAAAACATAGGGAATATGCTTTGCTCATAAGCTAGAGCAAAGCATATTCCCACAACCCTACATCTCCAGCTATTTGGTGATGATACCATTTTCAGAGACTTTGCAATCAGCTCACAAAGTTAGCAAGTCGAAAAATTTGACCATCTCATAAATATTTAGAAACTGAGAAACCAGTTTCTGAAAGTTGGTTTTGTCAGACCTAACCCACATTGAAGATTTGGTTTCTTGGGTCAGTCTTATCCAAACATATCATGGGTAATGTCTTCTTCTAGATGTGTTAAACTATATTTCTAGGCATAACCTAAAAATAGTTTTTGACCACTGTTGTCCAAGATTTTTATTGCAAATATCGGCACTTTGAAAATGACTGAAGATGTCGAATATAATGCTATATCTTTGTAATCGCGAAAATTTTTTCACATCAATACCTGGAACTACAGTGCATTGCGTTCACAATATGTGCATGTACAAGTGACGATTTACGCAATGAAGGCAAAAGCTGAAGATCGCAAATTCTCAAATTTATAGCAAATATTCAGTGAAAAATTAGAGATATTTTGTGAATTTGAATATTGCCTATGCTGCTCTTAACTACTGCTTTCCTCCTATTATAGATCATTCTCCCCCCCCCCCCGTGTTTGTTACTGTTATCCATTATCACCATTCTCTCCTGCTCCCCACTGGTAATGGTGGGTATTCTACTTCACTTTGATCAATGTCTGTTATCTTGCCTGTACATAATCCCACTCCAAACTTTGTCCAATTTGTCTCCTGCTCTGTCTACCTTGTCTCATTCAACATTATACTTATTGTCCTTCTTTCCATGCTGAGTTTTCCTACTCATTATTAGTGATTTGTCGAACTTCGGCCAGGTCCCTACGCGAATTAGCCTGATGTCCGCAGGAAGATTCAAATTCCCCGCCTGTTCGCGGGGAATTTGAATCGAAAAAAAAGGAAGTCAACGTCACTGTCACTTCCCGGTTTCGATAACCGGACGTGACATCACTGATGTCACATTCGGTTTAAGCCGGTTTTCTCCCCGGCTTCTCTCTGCAGTCTCTCATGGGAGAATTATTCCACCGGCCGGATCGTTCTGCTCCTGATCCAACCAGCGGAAGAATAGTCACCTTTTTCCCTCCGGTGAACTCGGCCATCACTACTCATTATTCACCTTTGCTTGTTCCCTCTCCTCTTATCCAAGTAATTATTCTACCCTCACACATGTCCCAAAAGTGCACCATAGACTTCGATGGTAAATTTTTATTTATGTTGTAGGCCTGTAACATCCTGAATATAAGAATGTTTGACACAATTATGTAAAATAAAATAAATTTTTTTTTTATAAAATTAATGAGAAAACACAAAAATCAGGGCACAAATCTATGCTGCTATGTACTAAATCTCGCACAAAAAAAGTCTATGGTGCCCCAGATGTGCCCATTTGCAGTTAACCCTCTCTAACCTGGTGTGATGAAATCGATATTTGGGCGATGTTTAGTACAGTTAGGTATTGGCAATAAAAAAAAACCGCCACCATTATAAAAACAAAAAATTGCCTCCATAGACAATAAATGGACACGATTGCCTCCACACTAGATCACCTCCATTCATGTCTATGGGCGCGATTAGAGGAAAATAATTGCTGCCGGTGATCAGAACGCGGGCAATCACAACTGCAAGCAATCCTATCAAGGAGGACAAGCCCATTGAAACTAGTGTAGGCGATTGGCGCCTAAGTAGGAACATAGCCTTACATCTAAGGTGTCCAACAACCTGCCTTAGGTGTGGCATGAAACTGATATTCATTTATTTATGATGAACTCACTGTATGGTTTCCGCAATCTAATTTCAAAATACAACCAAGAGTTATACAATTAAGTACAACGGCTTAGGGAAAATGATTTCGGCATCTAAAAAGCATCATAAAACTTGTTTGCATAGGCAGAACATCAGTATGAATGGCATGAATGTCACTTTTGTCAAACTAATGTTACATTTTTGTCCAGCTGATGCTTAGCCAGTTGAACCTTTGTGTTCCCGGCCTAAAGACTGTGTAGCAGATGCAGAATGGATTGCAGTAATTCTGCTGATGAAGAGAGGTGTAAGGAGCTTTCTGCCAGTCATTTCTTCTGAGCATCAAGTCAGCAAAAAACAACACCAAGTCATTTATCAGCTCCATTTTTAATGACTTGTGATGCAGCCAGTATGCTCTCTACCAGGGAAGTTATTCTAACAGAATCCTTATAAAAATGATTAATAGCTTATATAATACCATGCTAAAACCCATCTGCTGTAGTCATTTATTCAAGTCAGAATGAAGTATTCATTGATTTGTGTTGTCTGCAAAATAAAAGGATTGAAGCCACAGTGGAAGGAAAAAAAATAGGGATGAGAATTAATGTCTGTCTAATTTCATATCTATTGTAGGTGTCCTAATTTGACCTTGATTAATAAAGGGCTTCCAAATACATCGTTAGCCAACTTGATAAGTCTTATGATAAAGTGACTTTGACTGGGCTTTAATAATGCAACAACAGTCAAGAGTAATTTGCAGAGCCTACACAAAGTTCGGCAAATGCTGTTTTGAAATGAACAAGTAGCAAAGTGTGGAAATGTAGTTTGTCAAATGTAGTAGTAATTGGATGGCACCTCCAGTGACATATTTCATGTCTAAGCTGATCTTAGTAAGTTTAGATGAAAGCTGAAGTTTGTTATTATATTTTCTTCCTGTGAACCCCCTCCCCTGTTATGAAAGTGGCACTTACTTTTTTCTTAAATCACCCATATATTCCATTTTCATATCATATTTTATTTTGGACTCAGTGACATCATCATTGTGTAGTAAAAGGCACGAAAGGCGGTGCTCATATGAAGTCATAATCGCTTTTATTTATTTGTTTAAAGGAAAGAGACACGTTTTCAAGATGTTTTGTCATGCTAAAGCTGATCGGCAACAAAATTACTCCAATTGCAGCTGGCCAACTGGAGCAACCATGTGGCCCAAATCCCGATCGGCCATGTTTGTTTTTTTCTGGCTGATTGCATCACTTGGGTGGGGACACTCTGCAATCAGCCGCTCGAGAATCACACAGAGATTGCTGCATGTATAGGGGACTTAAGGAAGCTTTAAGTACATAGGCTCTATATATTAGGTTTCTGAGGCTTATCATTTTTTTTTGTCAATAAAACTCCTTTAAATACTTCATATGTACACCTACTGTTGTTATGCTACTTTCTGTGGAATCCTATACTGCACACTATTCTGTTCACCGTGAGAGAGTGCAGTATAAGAATACCACTTATTCAGGGGTGCCCAAACTTTTTTCAAAGAAGGCCAGGTATGGTAAAAACATATTGGGGCCAATACTATTTGAACCATTAAAATTAAATGTAACTTAACTATAATTTTGGACCAGATCTCTTCCTTTAGACATACTTGCCATTATTATTGTTAAGCATTAGCCATTCACTGCCACAAAACTGATAAAGGCTGCCATTATGCGTCTTTACACCTGTCTAGCCACATTTCACCTAACCTTAGAAGTTGTGATTCTTTCCCTAGCTATGGAATGTGGAAAATTAGTGAGACGATTGTCCAGGACTGCTCACCTTAATGTTGCATCCTGATAGTTGGGATAATCCGCATGCTGAAGCAGACAGCACTGACAGGCACAAAACAAGACTACAGTTAGAGCTCTGTGTAAACTTAGGACTAAATCATTCACAGGAGGGGATAGGTCAGCCAACCAATAAGTTGTTCGGTCTAGTTGTTGTCCTCTCAGTGCAGGAAAGTATCAAATGTATTGTTTAATGCTCAGTTTAAAAAGACGAGACAAAGAAGGAGCAGGGTCTCAATCAATGGCCAGTCCTAGAAGGTCATAGGAGTGGATGCAGGGCTGCCATCAGAATTTTGGCGCCCCATACAAGGTCATATATCAGGACCGCCTACAACTAGCATCTCTGGCTAGTACGCAGATGCACGGAAGCTGCTGTCAACCAGCGGCCAGGACGGGTAAAATACAACACTGGGCAGCAGACCACCGGGCCCCCCTAGATGGTGGCCCTGAGTAGACGTATATAGAAACGTTTATTCTGAAGCACATGCCTCAGGATAAGAAGATCATGAATAAGCATTCACATGAAAATCACCTAACACAAAATGTACTTCTTATACACCTCTCATAATGATATATAATTTATCAGGAGACAGCGCTTTACAAGACAGGATATTATGGAAAGTCTGCTTTATGTAAATGACTAATAGAAGTTTTAGAATAAAAATAAGGGTTCAATAGAACGTTCAAACAATTGAATGTTGAAGCCACCAACAAATAAACCATTAAAATCTCTGTTTTGTGGTGGCTACTACAAGTCTGCTGTGTTTCTGCAGCACTCTGATAAATATGGGCCCCAGATAGCCCCAGAAGTGACATCTCCCAAGAGCCCAAAGTCCTTTACTTTGGAAGATATTTGGAAATTATGATAGTAGCATAATGGTATGACGAATGACTGAAGGTTGGGGTTGGGTTGCAAGTATTACGTATCTAAATTTGAGAGACTTTACCTCAATAGTGAACTGCACCTTCAGAGGAGCAGCGAGGAACTGTCTGTCTACTAGTGATGGCAGAACTATCCACGAACATGGCTGTTCGCATACCTTCTAGCCGGCTACAGTATGGATGTTCAACCCGCCCCATTCGCCAGCAAGAAGAAGATTATTATTCTTCCACCAGCAGGATCAGGAGCAGTAAGATCCAGCCGGAGGAAGAATCTTTTCACTAGAGACAGGGTAGAGAACCCGCTCCTCTAGTGAAAAATCGGCTCCGAAAAAAGAAGAAAGTGATGTCAGTTCCATGTACCTGTTTTTCAGATTCAAATTCCCCGCAAACACGTGGGGAATTTGAATCTCCCAGTGAACAGGCGTACATTGGACTTTTGTAAGTGCCCGATCTGCCTGTTTGCGAACTGATCTAGCCGATGTTCAACCATCACTACTGTATACATTGATCTTACTGTTACTGTTTGCTGTTGGAACTGAACCCTAACCATTCCTAATGTTTGGCTTACTAAAGTTCATTTAAAAAGTTTCTTTGGTATGGTTCCAGTGTCCATTACCGATAGCTACCGATAGCTTGTACTACTGGTTCATTTTTTTTTTAGCAAAAATGTTAGGAACCCACTGGATTCCTTGTAATTCAATCTATTTATATACTTGTCATGCTCTTTTAAAAAGGATAAAAAAACATAAAATGTGTACATTGCATTACAGAGATTATGTACAATATGTTTTACTTTATTTTATCCCCTGACTTATATTTTAACTTGTTATATACCTTATACATTTCCCTTTAATGTTCTCATTTGGATGTAAATTGCAGCGTTGACCTCATAAACAGTTAAAGGACATGTAGATGTATCCAAAAAACCCTTAGTGTTAGTTGTTGTAGTATTTCTTAGCTTGAATGGTAAAGTTTTTAGGCCTCAAGGTAAATCTATACTGCTATTTTATAATAATAAAAATCAACAAGAGAATGTCTGCTGACGGACTGATAAAGTAGTTATTAGCTCATGTAGTGCTGAAAAGTGATATGTTTCTTGGTGAACTAAATTGCCTCGCAGCCTTCGGTAAGGCTGATCTATTTCAGAACATTGATTTCTGGCTCTACTTCACCGTAAACACTCACCAAGGGCACTTCTCTGTAATTGCCTTTATTCGGGGTGGCTGATGCACCATCAGTGAGGAAAATTGTTCAATAAACTTAAGATTTTCTTCTTTTCACAAGGCCAAGCGGAGAGGGTTAGCCGTTCTCTTTATTAAGGTACACCTGTCATAAGCGAATTATGTGGGTGGTCATTGTTCAACCTTTTCTTTCAAGAGTGTAAGCTTCATGGCTGACATTGCTGTATGAGATAAAGAACTCTGAAACTTTCTGATACTGTTTTACAGTTTTATTGTGTCGGGTCTGTGATTCAAAAATATTAAAGCCGGAGTCATCCCAATGCTTTTACACAAAGCCGTGCAATATCAAATCCCATGCTTTAGTCATGACAGGTATACAATAAAATGACTTTGTAGGCAGGTTAAAAATATTAACTGTATTGTATATAAAATACTGAAATAAGACATACCGTGTTTATAAAAATAAGACAGTGTCTTATATAATATTTTTCTCCCAAAGATGCCCTACGCCTTATTTTCGGAGGTCTTATTTTTCCATGAAAATGTTATGGCACTGGGGTATCAGGGTGGGGGGGTCACTTAAAATGACAGAGGGGGGATAAGATGGGGAATCAAAATGGCACAGGAGACTCAGAAGGGGGGGGGGGATTACCATTTTAGTAACCACTTCTGATCATCCTGTGTCATTTTGATCCCCCCTGTCCAGAGATACAGTACCATATCTTCAGGGGGGGGGGGCTTATTTTTGGGGGGTTGCTTTATATTTCAGCATGAGTCAAAAATGTAAGGGTGCCTTTTTTTCGGGGAAAACTGGGTAATAACTTTCACCTGATGGGGATAAAATATGTTTAACAATGGTGTTACGATGCCAGTCTTTGTATATCAATATCAGCTCATTTCTGTACCTAACAGGAACAAAAAAAAATATATACACCTCATCTTCAAGTTACCAGTGGGCTTTACGATACTGAGACATTGATTTGATAAAGATAAAATCAATCAAAATTATTGATATTAATATTAAAAATGTATATATCACACTTCCATAGGGGCTTCCACCCTTTCATAGGGATTTTTTTATTATTGTTTGATCTGATCCTATGGAAGGGTGATTTAACAGTTAGATTAATAGATTTATAATAAAGATGGATTAATGGAATCAGTGCCTCAGTACTGTGAATGGCCATGGGTAGCTTGGAGATGAGGTGTACACACTTTTTCTCTAGTAAGGTAGGGCTGTTACGAGGGAGCCAGGGCAATCACTGAAGTTGGGGCTCCATCTGTCCTGCTGCATAGTAGAGTTAAATTGTCATCAATATCCTCTAGGGGGAGTCCTATCATATCCTACAAAATTAGCTTAACTGCTCTGTGTTGAAGTGGAGGATAGTGACAGGGGTGTGTGAGCCCCTTCCCACCATTGTGCTACACTCTCTGGAAGCATGTGGGTGGCTTTCTGAGGGAGATAGCTGTTGTTTAGTGTTGAGATCACTGCTCTGCAAACAGCGGGCTCAGTTAATAAAATGTGTGCTCACTGTTTTGCTGGTCCTGCCTGGGGATGTGTTTCTGGCCTAGGGAAACTTATAAATTGTATTGTTCTTAGCCACTCCCTCTGTCTAATGGCTCTGGATGTTGTACTGTCTGGACATGTCTGCAGTGTCCTCCTTCTTCCAGAGGCCCTCATGAAAGGCCTTCCACCTGAGGAAACAGGAGCTCCTCATCTGGATGGAGTAAGTAGCTGACTTCCCCCTTAGGGTAGGGCCCCTTAGCAACTTTAGCCCTGATCAAGCTCCCTAAACTCCTCAGGCACAGAGACACCTTCCCAGGGCCAGGCCACAGTGGATACCCTGATTGTAACTGAACTTTCCTAAGATGCAGCCTCACCTCTGGGACCAGAGGTGGTGAACACTTGTGTATTCTCACCTACCCTTCAGTAAAGTAGCCCCCAGTTAACCTGCAACCAGTGTGTGAACATTCTTTACTATTTATATGAAAGAACTGTGTCGTGGATATACTTTCTACAAACAGAACTGTGTAAAGCAGACCCCGCTGACTACCTATCTGGACCAGGGTGCCTGTCTCCCCACGGTAAGCCGTGCCAGCGTTCCTTCCCATAGCAGGCCCAAGATGGCTGCCCACTAGGAAGAAGAGGAAAATCACGCGCCAAGGGGTAAAAGACCTTGCAGCACCTGGTGACCTAGGTCTCGCATTCCCTAGGGTCCCCGCCCAGACAGGTGCCAAGCAGTCAGCCCCTTCACCGCTCCTCTACAAACTGTTGTATCAAGACTCTTCTGAAGTTATTCAACTAAGGTATAGTTCAACTAAGTTTGACTTCCCGTTTCATCCAACTACCATGAAATAATCAGGAACTTGAAAAAAATCTCAAAGATGTTAATAATATTGTGTTTGTAACTAGTCAAAGAGCAAACAGAAGGGGGACTCGTTTTGGTTTTCCTATCTATTTATATTGGAGGCCTACTGCATGCCCAAACTCTATAGTAGCTCAGGGTGGGGCTTCAAACTACATTTGCTGCTGGCTGTCAAAAATAATCTAATTAATAGCATCTCTGAGATTTTCCTGTAAATAAATAATAATCCAAGGTTGATCTATACCCCAGGTGCCCAACCTGCGGCCCTTTGGGCCTTCTTTGGTGGTCCCCTCAGTCCTCCAATTGTGGCCCCTAAAACCTAATTGTTAATACATAGGAACTCACCTGTCTGCCGAATCAAAGGTTTTGTGCCCCATCGATATTATCAATGGCTTTGATTATATCTATGAGGCACATAACCTTTGATGCTATACATGGTGCATTACCATACTTCAGTGTTTCCCAATGCTTGAAGTATAATATTAAACAAATTTAGTTATTTAAATAATGTCTTCTAGCTGTTCCTGCTGTAATTTGTTTCATTAAAAATGCTTATACAAGTCAGTATAGATTGAAAAGGTTATGTGCGGCCCCTTAGTGTTGCCGAGGGCCGCACTTGTGGCCCTCCATATCAACTCGATTGCCCACCACTGATCTATACAGTAAACTATACCTGTAAAGTTCAATTTGTTTAAATGGACTTGCAGATAATAAACAGTGACTCCCATCACTATGTATTTCATTTAATCTGTTCACCTTATTAGATGAGTCATGGCACTAGGAGCAGCCGTGGGCCAATTATGAGTCTATGAGCCAATTATATCATTGTTTTCTGGGTGGACAGTAGACAGATACAGAAGAATTGAATTCAATTATGTGCTATTATTTTTTCAGATTTGAGCGGAATGCTTTTGGGGGTAGAGATCATAAATAAATATTTGTGCAAAAATTCCCCTAAAGCAAAGAAGAATATAATGAAAAAACAACTCTGCTAATGTTAGAATGGTGACATTCCCTGAACTGGTAAAAAATGCTCGCTAATTGTAAAGCTAACAAGCCATAGGGGGTAAAAGGAATTCTTCTACAGATAAGAACTAATTATATAAAGATGTCCACAACATGTAGCAGTACAAGCTAATTACTGAAATATACTTAGGGTCTTAATATACATAACCACATATAAGAATTGGATTAAATAAAAACTTTAAGCTTTATATTTCTTTATACGCTCACTGGCCACTTTATTAGGCACACCTTACTAGTACCGGGTTGGACACCCTTTTGCCTTCAGAACTGCCTTCATCCTTTGTGGCATAGATTCAACAAGGCACCGGAAACATTCCTCAGAGACATTACTCTATATTGACATGATAGCATCAAGCAGTTGCTGCAGATTTGTCGGCTGCACATCCATTAAGCCAATCTCCCGTTCCACCATATCTCAAAGGTGCTCTATTGGATTGAGATCTGGTGACTGTGGAGGCCATTTGAGTACAGTGAACTTATTGTCATGTTCAAGAAACCAGTCTGAGATGATTCAAGCTTTATGATATGGTGCATTATCCTGTTGGATGGGTAGACTGGGTACACTGTTGGGATGGACATGATCAGCAACAATACTTAAGTAGGCTGTGGCTTTGCAAAGATGATCAATTACTACTAAGGGGCCCAAAGTGTGCCAAGAAAATGTCCCCCACACCATGACACCACCAGCCTGAACCGTTGAAACTACCATCTGAATGTAGCAGAAATTGAGACTCATCAGAACAGGTAACATTTTTCCAATCCTCTATTGTCCAATTTTGCTGAGCCTATGCAAATTGTAGCCTTAGTTTCCTTTTCTTAGGTGTGGTCTTTTGCTGCTGTAGTCCATCTGCCTCAAGGTTCCACGTGTTGTGTGTTCAGAGATGCTCTTCTGCATACCTTGGTTGTAACGGTTATTTCAGTTACTGTTGCCTTTCTATCAGCTCAAACCTCTCTGGCCAGTGCCCTTTGACCTCTGGCATCAACAAGGAATTTGCGCCCACAGAACTGCCGCTCACTGTATGCTTTCCATTTTTCGGACCATTCTCTGTAAACCCTAGAGATGGTTGTGCGTGACAATCCCAAAATATCAGCAGTTTTTAAAATATTTAGACCAGCCCGTCTGGCACCAACAACCATGCCACATTCAAAGTCACTTAAATCCCCTTTCTTCCCCATTCTGAAGCTCGGTTTGAACTGTAGCGGTTCATCTTGACCATGTCAATTGGCCTACATGCATTGAGTTCCACCATGTGATTGACTGATCATTAATTTGTGTCAAAAAGCAGTTGGACAGGTGTGTTTAATAAAGTGATGAGTGTATATGGCTGGATATTAAGTGTTAATATGTCTCATTATTTAGCTATACCTACCTTGACTGGAGTCAAGAGTACACAAATCAATGATCTTTTAAAAACGTTTCTGTGTTGCTAACTAATTATGAGCAGCATAGGCAATATTCATATTTGCAAACTATCGCACAAATATCACCTAATATTCACAGTAAATTTATGATCCCCATTCATTATTACGTTTGTTGCGCAAATCGCCAATTGTACATGTGTATATTGTGAACGCAATGTGTGGTAGGCTGAAGAACCACAAGCAACAAAATACAGACAGGGGAAATCAGGCCCTGCAAATATAGCGGTAACCCTTGGGTCAGGGGCATACCAGCACTGTGTACATGACTGACATAAGGGGCTTGAACAGTGCTCTCCTATATGTATCCAAGTATGTACTGTACCTTCCCCTAAGTAAAAGTTTAACACTTCCCTCCAACTTCACATCATTTTCGACTATGAAAAGCTTATATTCAGGTGTCTACGGTTCAGTAAAAGTCCACACACACTGGCCTGATTAAACAGACCTTTACTTGCAATAAGGAATAATTACAGATTTACACTGTCTCTGAGCCCAGAGACAGGGTGCAGTTCGTATGGGAACACATTTTAAATTAGGTAGGCTCCCAATGTACATGTTGCTTGGCTACTCAGAGAGAAAGTGGTCTCAACCCCAAGGACTAGGTATCAGGGGCAGTTCTCGCAAACCCTGAGCCTGTTGGGGAGGTTTAATTACTCACATTTCCTGTTTCCTCAGTAGTAGTAGTTGATGAAGCTGCAGGCTGCAAAAGCCCTATTACCCCTTCGATAAATAATATTGAAAGACCCACATTGCTCAGCATCATCTTTAGACTGTTCTGTTACACTACAAATACACTGGTTACTACTAACTTTGGTGCACCAAGGGACACCTTGCTATGGCTCTATCTTATGTCTTGTTTGATCTCTTAGAAAGAGAGCTTAAATATCTAATTCCATGCTGAATGCTTGTCCCTCCCCTGGACTTCTTGTTTAAACCATGTATTTGCATTCCCTGTTTGTTAGATTGCATTGTTTATCAGTGATTTGCTACTGCTATACTAAGCTCCCAATACTTCTGCATGTGTACCAAGCCTTGGCTTCTGATCTACCCAAGAAACTTCTGCATGCTCCACTTGAAGCCTGGTACCAACTGGGGCTTGTTGTCCATGTGTGTGCTTGCACCCTCTCTGCTACCACTGTTTTGGCATCAATCCTGGACTGTTATTGCCTAAAACCTGCTTGGTGTTTTTGTTACTGGACTCAAGCTTGTCAATAGATCGTAATACCCTTTGAGTAGTGATGGCCAAATTTCGCCCAGGTCCGTCCGCGAACAGGCAGATCGTACTTTTAAAATAGTCCGCCTTCCGCCCGTTCGCTGGAAGATTCAAATTCCCCGCCATCAGGAACACTGGAAAAGACGTCAGTGACTTCACATCCGTAACCTGGTTATGATTGCCGGATGTGACGTCACTGATGTCACTTCCGTTTTTTTGGAGCTGGGTTTTCATTGGAAGACCGGGTTCTCTACCTGGTTTTCAGTGACAAGATTCTTTCTCCGACGGGATCTTAATCCTCCTGATCTTGCCGGTCGAAGAACAGTAAGCTCCTTCTCGCCGGCAACTGGGGTGGGTCGAACACCTGTACTGCTCGCAGTCTAGAAGGAGTGCAAACATCCATGTTCACCTATCACTACCTTTCAGTACTTTTCTTTTGCTTTATCTGTTTGTACCTTTTGGGGGTTTACCTTTACTTCCTGTCCTATAGACAAAACAGGACATTAAATAAAATGCTTTCAAGGACAGGAAATCCCTTATTATTCCCTAATTAAAATATAGCTACCAGTTGAATGGGTGTCAGAGGAATGAAACATCTGAGTTTCATTATTATTAGTTGAAGGGGATGTCTGGAAACCCTGAAGAATGCCCTGAAGAATGACATACCTGCAAGATACAAAAAGTTTTCTTTAGTGAATGAATATGGGTATAAATCAAGGTTACAATGACTATGAGATCATGGCAGGGAGTGGAGTGGACACAGGCAGCAAAAAAGGCCTAACAGAGAATAGAACTCTCTGATAGCTATATAAAAAATAACCAAAAGTTGTTTGTTAATTAAAAAATCTACAGTTTCTGCAATTATTGTGTTAAACAATAAGAGAAGGTAAGCAGTCTCAACCGAGCGCACAAAATAAGAGAATAAAAAAAATGAATGGCAAAGAAACAATATGAAAATGACATAGCAGATTAATATTTTATGCTTTGTGCACCTTTGAACATAAACAAGCTGGAGAGGCTTAGCGACAGTCCAAAGAACAATACTTTATTTGAAAGGTAATAGGCGCTTTTAAATAATCACATAAATATTAAAAAGGTTGCAAAGCATTTTGTAAACATTTGCTGTGTACGCAAATACACTGAACTCCGAGTACGTTCTTATGCATTAGCATTGTAATGATCTTCACAGTTTTACGAAGCAGAAAAGTGAGGTTGGAAAATCCTTTAATTAAAAAAAATCAGCCATCTTAGGCCACATAAGAGTCAGCTTATGCATTCCTATTCCATTTATGCATGTATAAGTATTTTATAACACTTAAAAGAGTATATAAGTGTCATTGCAACAAGACCATTTTGATTTTTACTGCCACTTAAAGAGAAAAGATTTTTATTCTTCTTCCATTAACTTCTGGGCTGCTTTTTCTATGGTGCAATGCTGAAGTATACCAATTGACACCATGCGTATTTACCAGAACTATCTAACTTAACACAGGGTGAGGATTTCTCCTAAAACAATGACTAAAGCTTCTGTGATACCACCATTACCAGGACAGGGCATCACCAACACACATTCTAACCATTGTTTGGCTTTTTCCATCTCCAGGACAGGGCGGCACAAGAAGCCAAACATAACACTTATCTAGTACCACTTATCTCTGTACTGGGCTTTACCAGAAGGGAGCATTACCACTTTTTGACACCACTGTTTCCTAGATAGGCTATAACCAGAAAGAAGGCCTTACTCTACTCCAATGTAACTCATTAACTTATCCCAGAACAGAGCATAACCAGGATATAGACATTACACTTCTATAATACCCCTTGTACCAGAACAGGGCACAACCAGTATCTAGGCATAATAATTCCATATTACTCCTTATCCCAGAACAGGGCATACCCAGGATCTAGGCATGGCACTTCTATAATACCCCTTGTACCAGAACAGGGCACAACCAGTATCTAGGCATAATAATT
>CM070038.1:82619282-82633568 GCA_036250615.1 Ptychadena robeensis
AACAGGGCATAACCAGGATCTAGGCATAATAATTCCATATTACTCCTTATCCCAGAACAGAGCATAACCAGGATCTAGGCATGACACTTCTATAATACCCCTTGTACCACAACAGGGCCTAACTAGTATCTAGGCATAACAATTCCATATTAGTCCTTATTCCAGAACAGGGCATAACCAGGATCTAGGCATAACAATTCCATATTACCGTATATACTCGAGTATAAGCTGACCTGAATATAAGCCGAGGTACCCGATTTTAGAAAAAATCTGGAAAAACTGAGTATAAGCCTAGGAGGGGAAATGCAGCAACTAAGGCTCAGAAACACACAGCAAATGTACTTTTGTTTTGAGGTGTAATTATTCAATTCAGCAGATTTGTAAGTTAATTACAAAGCCCCTGAACATGATATCACCACTAGACGTGCTGGAGATGTAGAGAAGGGATGTGGGAACATTGAAAAGAAAAAAAGTATTGTTCTAGCATATCAAGTTTTTGCACAAAATAAGTTAAAATTTGACTTGCCATTGGCAAAAACTACATATTCTAGAGCAATAATGTTTAGTTCCCACAACCCTTTTTTACATATCCAGCACATTTGGTGATGATAGCATGTTCGGGGGCTTTGCAATTCACTTATAAAGTCCACCTACAAAATGCAGCAATTTAATTTTTTTGACCTAAATACAAGATGGATTAAATTTTTTGAGCACATTTCAGGTGAAAAAATTGGCTTATATTTGTATATACGGTACTCCTTATCCCAGAACAGGGCATAACCAGGATCTAGGCATAACCCTTCTATAATACCCCTATATTATAGAGTTTTTGAAGGGAAAGAATTGGAATGGTATGCAATGTCCAAGTCAGTTACCTGAATCCGAATGAGCATGCATTTCACTTGCTGAACACAAAACTGAAGGGAAATGCCAGAAGAACAAGCAGGAACTGAAGGCAGTTGCAGTAGAGGCCTGGCAGAACATCACCAGGGATGAAACCCAGTGTCTGGTGATGTCTATGCCTTCCAGACTTCAGGCTGTAATTGACTGCTAGTGATGGCCGAACATCACATTTTGCCGTCCGCGAACAGGCGGGTCGGACATTAATAAATGTCCGATGTCCGCACGTTCCAGCGGACCGACACAATTGTTCACACACTGGAGCTCCTGCTCCAGTCTGTGTGTATTGCCGTCTGATTTTGACAGGTGCCGGCGGTGTTAGTACACCTCCGCCGTCCGGCAGGATCTTTTTGAGATCCCTCCGCCATTCTCCTCTATCTGCGCATGTGCGGAGTCTGATTTAATTCAGTTCCTCAGTAGACTTCAAGAGACAGAGATTCACCGCTGCTGACACAGCATGAGAGATGAGTGTCTCACGGAGCTGCTGCTTTTATGAAGGGGGGTGTGCTCCAGGAGGGAGAGGTGTCATTGGCTGACACTGTACCTCCTGACCATGGTGTGAGGGCTCACAATGTTATGAATATTAAAATTAAGGGGGCGGGTCGAACAGCAGTGGTGTTCGCTGGAGAGGAGAACAGGGAACTTGCTGTGTTCTCTGCAAACTGTCCGCAGCACGAACACAGAGGCCATCACTATTGACTGCAAAGGATTTGCCACGAAGTATTAAAAAGGGAAAGTGTGATTTATGATTATTATTCTGTTCCATTACTTTTGGTCTTTAACAAGTGGGAGGCACATATGCAAACTGTTGTAATTCTTACACTGTTCACCTGATTTTTATATACATACCCTCAAATTATAGCTGACAGTCTGTAGTTACAGCACATTATGTTTGTTTCATCCCAAATCTATGGTGGTGGTATAAAGAGTCAAACATTTTAGAATTGTGTTAGTGTCCCAATATTTATGGACCTGACTTTATATATACTTTTTTATACTTACTTAAACTTTTGGATCAGAATCTCTCCATTAGTAGCAGTTTATCAAAATTATAGCTGATCAGCTTTAATTCTCGAATAGGATAAATAATATTAATGTTTATCTATATACACATGTATATGTCATTTCACAACCTTTCTGCACTCCATGACATTTACTTAGTGTCTGTGTGTAATGCCTAGGAACTCAAGGTAGATGACATTTAGTCAGTTATAGCACTGCAGATCGTAAACAGTGATCGCCCATCCCTATAGGTCACTAATGGATTTAGGACTGAATTGCCACAGCTGTTTGATACACACTTTCTATGATGTTTTACTTATTCATTTTACTAAGCTGCTCTAACTTTATAAATAAAATGGAAATAAAAAGCCCATTGGTATTCAGTTTCAAAATATAAGTGCATGCCAGTTCAACAGATTCGAATTGTATGTTGGATTGGGAAAATTGCCACCACCGTGCCAAGTTTGCCCATGGCTAATTATTCTGCTTATATTCGATTTGATATTCTTAAATTTGAGTATTCACGTATGACCATTGTACAGGATGCCAGGAATGGGTCCTGGATGGGGCATATGTGTCTCCCATTTTTTTGTCTGTGTCCCCTTTTAGATAACCCCTAGGGTGCTGGATGTACACAGTCCAGGATTTGAATGGCAGTCTGTGGACTGCAACTTTGTTAGACTGCTAACAGGGCCTTCACTGAATAGGCTGGATTGTTGGGAGGGCCTCCTATTCACCCCACCCAGCACCTGTGTGGGTGTGTGTTGGCTGCACAGCAGTATTATAACCAGGTCACATGACCAAATTAGTGTGAAGAGTAAGTGCTTGTTTCCACTATACGTCAGGACCCACTTCGCTAAGCATATTGCTTGGCGGGGATTCCAAATGGAGCACATAGACTTACCTGCTTGGCGGATGCTGTCTTTAGAGGTCAGGTTCAGCTTTGCATCGGTGGAAACGCTTGGCGCAGGGAAGATACAGCATCCGCCAAGCAGGTATGTAAATGTACTCCGTCAGGACCTCCCGTCAAGCAATAAGCTTAGCGGAGGGGGTTCCGACATATAGTGGAAACATAGGCTAAGGGTATGTTCCCACACTAGCGATCAGCCACGATTCTAATCACAGCATGGAGCTGTGGGAGTTCGCTACCACCCAGTGATCTCCTGCTGGCTCCCACAATTAGAAGTGAATGTGAATGCAGCCAGGCATTGGGGGGTGGGCAGGACATCTTGCCGCTCCCCGCTTGATCGCAACAATAGACAATGAGGCGCGGTTGAAATGACAAGTGATTTTAAGTGCACCCATTCAAGTCTATGGCTGCAGTCAGAGGACGATCTGCCGCCCGCGGCTGCAACCGCCCTGCGATCTGCAGTCAGAACGTGGTCAGTGGTCACCCACGTTTCAGATCACGGCCCTTAGTTGAAGTGGGCACAAGCTAATCACCTGTGTGGGAACATAGCCTAATGGACACTGCCTGGAGCACAGAAAAAGCTGGACTGCTTCCTTCTGAGAGAGGAAAAACAGTGGTTTGGGGAAAAAAACCCTCTCCCCACATGAGAATTATATGTACTTTCTTGCCATTGCTGAAGGACTTTTGTTTTGAATGGCTGTAGTTAAGCCAAACTGTTCACTTGGGCTTAAATAAAGCCTTGTTGATTTAAAAAACTTTGAATTCCATGGTGGTGATTGTGAACCCCAGACCCCCCAAGTTTACACCATGTATTGCAAAAATAATATTTGTATTACGAAAATGTTCACAATGAATGGTCACATGCTATTTGAAAGAAAATTGTTTGCGGGTGTGAGGAAGACAGATGCCCTACGCATCAACCCCTCCACTACCCCAAACGAAGACTAGGGACTTTGTGGGGACTTTAACGGCACCTGATTGTATACATGGTAGTCATGCGTTTAGCGTTACACCATTTTTTTAGGCAGTGTTAAGTAATTCAGTAATATTCTCAATAACAGAAATGTTACAATGTCATCGATTTAATAGATAAACATAATGTATCAATAAGATAAAATGTTACAAACATGTATCTCACACCGAGGTTCTACATATACAGAGCAATCACATTGTGCGAGATTGGGAACACATATTCTTGAAGCATTTCGCCGATTGGCTTCTTCAGGAAAATTCAATGTTTCCCATTGCTAGCAAATATCAGAGTCATCTTAGTCATTTACACATCATCATAGTAAACATTATGTAGAGTGTTTGTGCATATATACTCACAGCCTTTAGGTGTGATGTAAGTATGTTGGAGGGGACTGGGAGCCCATCCACAGTAAGACGAGAATCAGGGAACCAGAATAGTCCACCACCCGCCCACCGCGCCATTCGGGGAGGCAGGGGTCATAGAATAACAGGGGACTCTGGTGGGTGCATGATGCCAAGCACCAGCCACCTGCGGATGGAGATGAAACATAGACAGGGTTGGTCTATCCCCCAGATGGCAATGGGGAATCCATCAGCACCTAGGGGTCCAATGTGACTAAAATGTGAGAAAGCAATCAATGTGTGTGCTAAACAATTGTAATACAAAAGGAAATGTGCATGAACTGAGTATAGATATGCTGTGTGCTGTGAGGCCGTGTTGTGAGTGTGGTATTAGTGATTGCCGAACTGTCCGCAAGGTGGACAGTTCGGCCGCGAACAAACATGTTTGCCCATTCTCTCGCCGGCGGACAGAACGGGTGTTCGACCCGCCCCGTTCGCCGGCGAGAAGAAGATCTATATTCTTCCTACGGCAGGATCAGAACCTGCAAGATCGTGCCGGAGGAAGAATCTTTTCACTACAAGACCGAGCATGAAGCCGGTCTTGTAGTGAAAATACCGGCTCGGAGCAGGAAGTGACGTCAGTGACGTCACATCCGGCTCCCGCAACCAGGAACTATGCGTTCCAGGATGCGGTCCAGGGACCGGACGTCACTGACGTCACATCCGGTTTTTCCGATTCAAATTCCCCGCCTAGAGGCGGGGAATTTGAATGTGTCCGCGAACAGGCGGACGGCGGACTTCTTTAAAAGTCCGACCCGCCCGTTCACGGACAGTCCAGGCCGATGTTCGGCCATCACTATGTGTTATGTGTGACTATCTACAAGTTATGTGAACAGCTATAGTCAGTATAATGTGTGGTGCTATAAATGTGTGTGGATGTAAATCTTAAGCATATGTGTCAATCTAAATACCTAAACAGTGTTATGCAATGACCCCCTTGAGTCGGTCAAAAATATAACATATAACAATTAAAACAAAAAGGTGGCAGCCGCCATTCCTACCTGTGTGGATAGATCGCATCCCTATTGGGATCGCACACGGCTCCTGTCTGTCCCATCCGCCGTGACCAATGCACAACACCTGCCCCCTTTATCCCCCGCCGTCGCCATGGGAGCCCGGGACCACGCCCCCCCGCAATGGCACGATCAACACGGCTTCCATGGCGACGCACGGACGCCTCAACGCAAGAGCCAAGAGGGTAGTGTCAGAAGGGGACAGACTTAGTCCCATCCGCTCCCAAACACTCTCTATCCCATTGGCCTCACCTCACAGGTACCCCACCCACCCCACCCCTCTCCCTCAATGACTAACAGCCACGAGTGAGGGGGAAAAAGACAGGCAAAGTGGAGAGACCCCAGGCGGTTGCGTGATGTTACTATTGCGGTCAAAAGAACGCTATGTTTATTTTCACAATGTGAATATGATTTTCACAATACATGGCCATAGCATGAATATTCAAAATCGTGAATATCCACCGACATATTTAAGATAAAATATTTGACATTCGAATATTAAAGCTCAACTCTAATCGCTAGTCTTCTCCGCTGCTTAGGAAAACATTCTAGGTTATAGCATCTAATGAATTTCTAATGCTTCCTTAGGACTTTAACTAGAGGCACTACAGTAGAGAAGCAGCCAAGGAAACATGGTCAATTTATTTCAAGACTGCTATCAATCCTAGTCAGGCTAATGAGTATTTCATTGAATAAGAGGATTTTCGACATTTCTCTGGGATCATTCAAGCACTGATTGTCTTGCGCTAAGTAATATAAATGTGTTGAGTATTCAATATCGCTTTGTTGCGTTTTACTACAGTTATTTAGCAGTTTGCATTATGGAATTTCATGGCTTTTTAAACAATTCTCCATGCCTTGGCTTGGATTTATAGCAGGTGAAAAACTTGGCAAAAGAGGCTTCAATTTAAAAAATGTCACACGGAAGATTTTGTCTGCAGCCCTGCTACGGAATGATAATGTGCAGAACGCTTTTTAAACAGGGGTAATGGTCATTCCAATGCTTAAACTTCTGCTGCAATAAATAACACATGAACAAACACAAGTGTCTACAGGCAGTCAGGGTAAGATATTTGTCTCCAGAGCGGTGTTTTATGACGCCGCATGTGCTTTGTCCCTGATTGGAGCTTAACAAAGTAAACTAAGCAAAATGTCAATAATGTACTTTAGCTGTTGTGAGTGTTGGTAATGCGATGATTATGGAAAAACAGTTCTAAGCACATGAGGGATCGTAATAAAAATCCATGTGGTCATAGAGCTATTGAGATGATTCTTTATATCCCTGGCACAAAGACGCAGTCATTTTAAAAGTGATTCTGTTGCAAAATCAATTTGCAAATAAAGAAAGAAATCAGAAATTACTCGGGTGCTAAAAATAATCAAAACTAGTTTGAAGAAGTAAACCTCCTCACCTATAAATTTCTCCCTCTAGTGCAGTTGCTCTAGAGCAGTCATGGTGAATCTTTCAGAGACCGAGTGCCCAAACTGAAACCCAAACCCTACTAACTTATCTCAAAGTGCTGGCATGGCAATTTAACCTGAATTACACAACTTCCTATAAGTTAGGAGAGGGCATATGGCGCTGTGTGCAATCAGAAGAGAGGGGAAGAGAACTGATAGCATTGAGAGGTTATAGGCTGCAGTTCTTTCCTCTGTGCTGGCTTACAGCTTGCATGCCCACAGAGAAGGCTCTGAGTGCCACCTCTGGCACTATCGCCATCACTGCACTAGAGAGACAGGGGGACTTTTAGGGCCAAGTGGTGGTAGAATTTTGTACATTTATTACACACATTTAAAATGCAGTAAGCAAAAACACATTTGTGGTCTTAAAACATTTCCAGTTGATATTTAGTGCAATATTTAGCAATATATATAGGCAATATTCGAATTTGCGATATTTCCCAAATAATTCTACTAATATTCGATTGGATATTCACAAATATTTGCAATTCGAGTGTATGGTATTGCATTGTGATATATTTACAATTGCATTGCTATTACCTTTAAAAGTATTACTCTTTTTTATTTATTTTCGCATTGTGAATATAAAATTGCAATGCGTGGCCATAAGCTTCCCAATGTATAATATTGTGAATATTCTAAATTAAGTATTCGCCGCCATATTCACGAAATTTGTGAGTTCTTGAATAGCCGATATTCATTGAATATATTCGCAATTCGAATATTTGAACTCAACACTATTGATATTCATCACAGGTTTAAATTATTGCAATTTCGACTCAACTTTTAGCTTAATGTATGTAAACATTATGTGCTATAGCAATACTTTTTTTGTAATATACCCACAACCCTTCTCTACATCTCCAGCAAAAATATCAACCATCTCTAATCAGCTGATATGCTCTGAACCAAACACACGTATCAAATTCTCTTGTGATATATTATGCTCAGGCTCCACTGCTGCGGCCATGCATGCATTTTTTTTTTGGCCTCATTTTCTTAGTCCAATTATTTCACTACAGGTATTTACCAGTCTGCATGGTAGCTCAGAAGGAGTGCAGGTTAGTCGCAGAGTCTGTAAGTCCAGAGCTCTCCTACAGTGGCGAGAGATACTCTATTGGGGGTGGGGGAGGGCGCCAGAGGGGATGTTCGCCCAGGGCACGATCTGCCTAGGACCGCCCCTGCCTTCTTAGACAGCTATGTAATGTCTTGAACTGTCTGTAATGTAAGGCAGAAGTAACCATCTACCTCTCGCCGTGGGTTCAAGAGTGGACTCTATACAAGTGTTAAATATTTTATGTGGTTTAATGGGAATAATGCTCAGTGTTTACTGAAAATGTCACATCAACACATACAATATATGATGAAGTTATATCGGCAGTATTTATTAGATATGGTTGATTTTTGTTTTTTAAATCGGAATTTCGACTTTTTAATTTATGCAAAAACTACATGTGATAGAGCAAAGATTTTTTTTTCCAAATGTTCGCAACCCTTCTTTACATCTTCAGCAATTTTGGTTATTATGCCATTATTAGGGACTTTGCAATCAGCTCACAAAGTTAGCAAGTCGGAAAATTCGACCATTAGTGTTGAGCGAGAATATTCGAATATATTTAACGAATATCCGTCATTCGAGAATTCGCAATTTTTCGCGAATGTGCGCGCAGATATTCGCAATGGCGGATATTCGTCATATTATGCTTCAACATTGTTTACCAGCATACATCGCGCATATGTATGCGCATTGCGAATGGATATGCACAATACACACTTCGCTCGTGCTGGCTGAGATCACAGAATGAGGAAGAGAAGCTGTAAAGCTGCATTGCGAATCTTTGCATACGGGCATGCACAATGTAAGGCAATAGAATACAGACGAATCTAATTTTATGAATTTAGAATATTTCTTTGTAAATTTGCGAAATGACGCAAATTCGAATATACCATATGCTTATATCAAGGCAAATTTATATTTAGCTGGACCGATTGATATGAGGTCAATTCATGTAGTCCCTGTAGGACTTGATTGACAATGACCTATCAGTGTTTTCATGCTGCACACCCTTTGGAGACGACCCTGACATAAGCGCTAGGTTCCCTTTTATAACCTGCTGTGGGTGCGCGGGTGGGGGCTTATTGACTAGCCAGGGTTCCCCTTAAACAAGAGCGAAAAACCTACCCCCCAAAAAACAAAAAACTAGACCAAATTCTTCAAAGTTTTCCTCATTATCTTTATATATTTTGCATTGTGTATAATAAGCAAAAAATGTCATATTGTCAATGTGAATAATGCTTTGCCACAACACACATTAAGGATAACTTCAATGACACATTCTACATCCAGAAAGCCTTTGAAGATTCAAATTAGAATCATATTAAAGGAAGAAGAAGTCTCTTTGAAACATCTTGGTTATAGATGAAAGATAGTATAACAAGAAGAAAATGTATTCAAAGACTTTTCTGTTATTTTAACAAGCATTACATAAAATATGCCATCTTTGGTGTTTATAACAATGTGAATGCTTACAGAGCCTACACTCCAAATACACAAAAGAATTACAGTAACAATAGTGCTTTATTAAATATATAAAAGATAATTGATGTGAAAGAAAGAATTGTGAAGAAAATATTTCTGTGTTGTCTCCTCTGCTCAGCTATTTACATGACCACTACCATATTATATGACAGATATTTAACCAAGCCAGCCAATCAGTTGCCTCAACTTTAGTCGAACCCATTGGTAGAAACTATCCTTTCAATACCATAAACCATTGTATGGTGGTGTTTTGTACCATAGTTACTACCAAGGGGTTATTTCTACATCCTTAGGCAGCAGTTCAGATTACAAATATTTCTATAACTTTTAATATGTTTTTACATTCATTAGCAAATATAACAATAGCAGTAATTTGTATTTTGAGCACTTTTTGTTTAAAAGCCAATAGAGGGCTACTTACTCATCTTTCCTCCAATAGTTCCAATGCATGTCGATAAGGATTTTTGGTGGCTCATAGGTGTCATAGGTTCATCATAATGATCCCGGCCTGGGCAATATCTGCAAGGAGTTTGCATGTTCTTCCCGTGTCTACATGGGTTTCCTTCCACACTCAAGCTGGTAGGTTAATTGGCTTCCCCCAAAAAAATATTCCCCTATCTTAGTTACACACTGTGACTGTGTTAGTTACATGTGTCTATGGTTGGGATATTAGATTGTGTGCTCCACTGAGAGAAAGTTAGTTATATGACTGTGTATGCTCTGTAAAGCTCTGCATAATATTAATACAAGATAATAATAATGATTTTTGTTTACATTTCACAAAGTGTTCATGTGATCCAACAGGGTTCTCTTTTCTCTTTTTCTGGCTAGATAGTCTTTAAAAATACAGATATCAGTCATCACATGATTGCCAATCCATGTACTATTAGTAACTAAATACAGGGTACGATGGTGATGAGCTATTAGGAGTTATGGCCATGATGCCCTACTTGTATGTCTTTTGGGTTGGCTGAGTAATGACTTACTCTTGTAGTGTATATGTTAAAGTGACACAGCAACCTCACAGCTCTACAACTATTCTGAATACATGTTCTCGGGATGTGCCTAGAATCCTGATAGAGCTAGGGCATTCTTCTACCTAGACCTTAGCTCCAGGTCAGAAAAATATGGGTCTTTAAGGGCATACCCAAAATGTTCTAATGCCATTGCTTCCTCCATTACCCTCTTTCAAATTTAGACATAGGGTCTAACACAAATACATAGTAAAGCAAGAACCTGAATGCATGAAATGTATGCAAAATATTTGTAGTAGAAGTCAGAACACCAAAATAATTAATGTCTTTGTTAAGGTTTCAGCTTTCACATTATACTGTTTATTCATTTCAGGCCCAGCTGGGCTTTCATCATAGTAAGTAGAAAGATGTTATTGGGTTAGAACTGTAGTGGTACATTTTTATTGACTGAAATGAAAAATGATTGCTAAGCAAAAAAGAAACAACTAAACAAGGACTGGTGTTTCAAAACAGTTTACTATGCATAATCTAGTTTTTCATTGGTTGACATTAACCAAATGAAAAGGAAATATGTGATATACAGGTAAATGTGGAAATTCGGCAATCTATTTAAATTTAAATAACCTAAAATTCATAGATTTTGAATACAGTTATTGTACTAGTTATTGCTAGTTACTGGTGGAATTATGTTGGGCTAGATATACTACATAAAGCACAAAAAAAATTAGACCTGAAAGCAAACAAATATTGGAACATCTTTATTTATGAGGGCAGTCTTAAGCTGACTCCAACACCTAGATCAAGGGTGCATCAGTGACCATAAAATGATTAAGCCATTGGATCTGGAAAAATTTCGGTAGGCAACATTAATGGGTTCAAATAGGTGTAATGTATAAAGCAGATTTGAGCAATTTTGCCACTGGAGCTGGTGGACACTATGTTATTTAATCACTGTGTCCAAAAAAATCAAAACCTTATACAGTTGCAAGAAAAAGTATGTGAACCCTTTGAGATTACGTGTTGCATACTTTTTCCACCCTGCACTGTGAATGTTTACATGTTATATTCCATAAAAACATTTAAACATATAATGTTTGTGTAGTATTATTTTAAGCAGACTGTGTTTTTTTATTGATGTGATGAAGATCAGAGCACATTTATGACCAATTAATGCAAAACTTTATATAATCCCAAAGGGTTCACATATTTTTTCTTGCAACTAAAGATAGTTAGCTACAATATCTTTGGATAATAGTATATTCGGGGCTGGCCCTTGACAATTGCACCCCGGGGTGAGCACTCAGAATTTTTGGCAACTATAGCTAATTCACATGGTTGGTTAGAAACTTTACCACTGACCAACCACCCAAAAACTGTCACCTCCCAGGGAACACGACATTAGGCATTCCCTGTTCAGTTTTTGGCCATTTGCCCATTAGTATAACATGGAGGCCTCCCAAGTGCCAACATACTGTACATTGTGACAGGGCTGCGCTTTCAGGGCGGTTTCCGACTGTCAGCTAGCCCTTAATTAATTATTAAATGTTACTACATTTGCATAGAACACTTATGATTGTATTCTAAACTTCTGAATTATATTGCAAATACAACACAAACTATGCAATTCAGCCTACTTTATACCATGGCTATGAAATAGTTAAGCTATATTTGAGCAGTTTCCATTATAAAAATACCAGCAGTCAAAGAAATTACTCAGCAATGCATCAGGACAACAAATGAATTGATGCTGGGGATTTATAATGGTGTTTTAATCCCTTAGTGGACATTTGTCAAGCTTGGTGAGATAAAACTCCTGGGAGCCAACTGTTAACAAATATAGGATGTGTGCCTCCAATGTAGCTTGTTAAATCCTGCCTCTTCATGATAACACCGAGCATTGTTTATTGCTGGAAATGCTCCAGGGATTCGAGCTGCTGAAACATGTAACATTGCTATGTCTGCCAGTCACTATGATCACCAAATAATTAAAGGTTTAGGTATTTGCAGCTAAATTTCCTCGCAGGAAGACGTCCGTTTGGTTTTGTACCTGTCACACTGAGCTTAGGCTTAGACCAACAAATTTCTTACTAAAGAATAGACAAGATATGTGAGTGACCTTAACAAGCCACATCTAGATTGGCTGAATTCTGTTTCCTGAAGTTGTCAACAGGAGTTAGAGACGTAGATAATTAAATCCTCTTTCCATAGTAACAGAAACAATTGATGATCAACCACTAAGACATTCTTTGATATATTGGAAAAGTTATTTGAAGATTGAATTTGAACATTACCCTCCACATTTATGGCTCATTTATTTAGGAGCAACATATAGAACCAAACTGTGGGCTATTTAGGCACTTTACACTCGTATAAAGAGAATAAAATCAAGCTTAATTACATTAGACCCACAACTTCAATAAAAGACATATAATATGCATTGAAAAATTCAATACATGATTGGCAGTTGTCCTGCATACATAATATCAATCACCATATTGAGTATATACATTTAGATCTGGCCATATTATCCTCCCTTCAACATGTTTCTCCCGGACTGGGCTTCATCAGGAAAGATAAGACAGATAATAGGTAAATTCTATAGACAGAATTACACAGTTAGATCACAGTTGATATGCAAATCAAAAAACAAACAGCAACAATCTCAGCCATCGTCCCAGATCCCCTTTTCCCAAAGTCCCTAAAATTATTAAATCAATATCTTAACTCCCCTGCCGTTCCCTAGATGTGCCCCTTTGCAGTTTGTCAACAGAACAAATAGGGAAAATAGGTGAAAATCCTAACCCCACGTCAAACAAAGCAGCGAAGGAAAAAAAAAACATAATTAAATGTATGCATAAATAACCCCCCCCCCCCCCCCCCCCCCCCCCCCCCCCCCCCCCCCCCCCCCCCCCCCGGTATCCTACACAATCACCTCCCCGCCTGGGCAATATTTCTTTCGGTATTGTTAATGGCTCATTCGTCTAAAGTAATTTTTGAGGGTTTAAAATTACTGGATTTTGCAGGGCCCATACTTGTTAACCCTGAGGTCCAAAGAGAAATAAATTACATGACACGGTGCATGAAAATATCAACACAGTGAATGTCCATACCATTGCGAGTGCAAAGCACCTTTATCAACACAATAGGTGTGAGGTACCATTCAGAAGTAATAGTAACAGAATGTACCGGTCTGTGTCCGTAATGTATAATGCATAGTACAGCACTGCGTAGATGTGAACAGGGCCTACCACCTAACCTCCACCTTTGTTTAGCTCATTATTAAGTAATGACTTACTGTATGCTGCAGATTCTTATGCTAAGGTAAAAGCAGACATAGAATGTTTTTTTTTTAATCAGAGCAACAAAGGCTTGAGGATGTAACTCAACTATGGCACAGATATAGAAATGCATACATCAAAATCAGAAAGCTTGAACACACTTCACAACTCCAAGATCGTTGGAAAGGAACAATGAACAAGTCGATTTATTTAGCTGAACTCTTGGATTGATAAACATTGTTTGAATACAGGAATACACAAAATCATATATTTTCAATATATATGACAGGGGGTTCAGATGTGCCAGGTCTTTGAATCATTTAAGCCGACATAATCACTTTAAAACACATTTATTTTTTATTTATTTTAAAAAACTTTAAAATGAATGCAACATAATATATATTGCTTTAATAAGCATATTAAAAACATTGCAGTGTAAGGGGAAAAAGGGCCTCCCACACTCTAGTAGTCCCTGTTTCCCCTTGCTGGCTATTTTGACAAATTGGTCTGTGTACACCCCCCACATGCAATTGGGGTAACATCAAGCTGTATGTGGGATATCCTTCAACAGGTTTTGTCCCCCTGGGACTTTCTCAAGAAGACCCACATACTACAAACAATGAAAAATCCAAATCAATGTCAGACATCATATACAATATTCATTTTATTTTCATTGGATTGGGTGGAGAGTAGTGATGGCGCGAACCCGGATTTTGCCGTTCGCGAACTGCGGACGCAAACTAGCGCAAAAGTTTGCGAACCCAGTGAACCGGCGAACCTGCCATTGACTTCAATGGGAGGCGAATTTGAAAAAACAAAGGGACCCTTTCTGGCC
>CM070038.1:82634796-82667169 GCA_036250615.1 Ptychadena robeensis
GACCAGGTTCAACGGATTAGACTCCTCCCCTTGTGGTCGTTTCTACTAATCCATCTCAGAACCTGTACGGGCGGTGACACTTACCCATGTGTTGGCTGCCTGTGCTTCCCAGTTTAATAAACAACATCTGTGCTATCCATGTATTTCCCCACATATACATGCCTTTTCTTGCTTGCATTTCTTAATATAGGCCTTGGTTGGTGAGAGGTTTCGTCGGCATCCCTAGCCTTATGTTTCACTCTCCCTTCTTTGGGTGCTCGCCCCTCCAACCTCCGCCTTCCTCTGAGGGTTTTTGGACAATGGTTTGAGGCTTAAAAGGCTCTCGCCATTGTCCTGCTTCTTAAACATAAAAAAAAAAACAATGAACAAGTTGATTTATTTAGCTAAATTTTTGGATTTATAAATACATAAGACACGTAAAGAAGTGTTGTTTTTTACATTGTAGAGTAGAGCTCTATGAAAGATATGAAAAATAAGAAGAAATGCATATGAAATGATGTAATAAACGAAAAATTGATAAACTATAATAGTATGGTATTATATGTCATATTTTAAATTTTTTCAAGGTACACCATGATGAGACCATGAGGTGACTATAAAAGCCTGATTCACAAAGTCTATGCTGAACATATGAGCCATTATGTGTTAATCTACGGTAAATTGCTGTTGATATGGGGTTTGTGAATAGAGATGGACAATAAGTTGACGATTTTGAGTTAATTGCAAAGTTAATTGCAAAGCCCCTGAGCATGGTATCATCAGCAAACTTGCTGGAGATGTACAGAAGTGTTGGGGGCATACTACAAAAAAGTTTTGCTTTAACACAAATAGCTTTTGCATAAATTAAGTCAAGTCAAAATTTTGAAAATCACCCACAATCCTTTTTGGTGATGATACCATTTTCAGAGGCTTTGCAATCAGCTCACAAAGTTAGCTTGTGAACCTGGTAAATGTATTAATATATCCTTCGCCAGACTGACTGAAGGAGTTTTCATTCTCTTTTTTTTTCAAAACAAGCTTCATTTAAGTAAAGTAAGATTTACAAACATATGCCATTGAGTAAGTTAATGGTTATTACCATTACAGATGGTTGCATTAGTTTCTTTTAAAAAAAGTTGACTTTGTGAGTTAATTGTGATGTCCCTGAGTCGAAATTTTGACTTGACCTTCCTGCCAGACCCATTCCTTGTGGAATAGTGAGCAGTATAATAATAATTATCAGTATAGGCAATATTCGTTTTTGCAAAAGATCGTGAATGGTACCAGATTACCTTCATTATCACTATATAACCTACACAGCCAGCCTATCTCTAACTAACTATCTGTATTATATATATGAGCCAACTAACTATCTAATGGAATAAAGAATAGCAGATGACTCAGCAAAGCACTTATCCAAAAAGTAGCTAAGCTTTTCTGCCCAGTTACATGTCTTAAGCCAGCCCCTGTCTAAGGACATAAATAGTCAGTCCTTAGAATGTTCTGGGCTTCTTCTGCCATCTCTCCTTTGATGACCACAGCCTCAGCACTGGAGAAAGTCTAACCAACACCCAGCCGACAGGTTCCAGCAGCTTGGTAGCGACTACTGAAACGTTTATCCCTACAATTGAACCCCTTCTCTTCCCTCTGGAGTCGGAGCTGTATGTATATACTCCAAATAAACTGTACAAAGCCCCCTACCAGCTTGCGTGGACCTCCACTTTATTGGGGTGTGAGCTCAGCCTGGAAAAAGGACAAAAGGACATCCATCTCTAGAACCTGGTCGCATGAGTAGCTTTCCACACTGCACTCACCCGACACAACATTAGCACTATATACGAGATCTTCGCAAATTCTCAAAGTGGCGATGTTGGCAATAAAAATTCAAGATTGGAATATTCGCAAGCAACGCTATTCTGGAATTGGGTGCCAAAAGAGGTACAAAAAAGATAAATAGATTAAATAATATATGCCCTGATACCTATATTTCTGACAGGTAAATGGTGTCATGGAAAGTACCTGGGATAAAAAGATACCTGGCCAGTATCATCCCAGTGAGTAGTTAAGCTTTTGCAGCAGAAATTTACTTTGAGGAACACTCAGGAATTCCGCCATGCTAACTAAAGGTAGCCATACACATGGCGAATCTCCCTTTGGGCGCTGGCCGATCATTCAAAGTAATGGGATCTGATGAGAATTTACCGATATGTCGGATCAGCGGAGATTACTGGTCAATCTCACCAGGTGGGTCTACCAGATTTTCGGCCTGGTGGGAGCGCACACGGCCAAAAAATCTGGTGAAAATCGACCCATGTATTGCTTAAAAACTGTGCTACAACAATCCTTTTTTCATGTTCCCACAACTTCACTACATCTCAGCATTTAGGGTTCTTAAATTTCATGTCAATCTCTACTTGCTATAATAAGAAAAAAAGAACATTGTACCCTTGTGGAAAACTGATGGTCTCAAACACATTAAGAAGACAAGAAATTTACAAAATCTATTCTTGTCAATCCACACCTGTTAAATGAATGCCATTCCAATTCTGAAAGTAGTAGGAGTATGTAAAGCTAAAAACAAATGGTGGTTACATATAAATAATCTAAAACATAGTACATATTCTGGTTTTGTATTTTTTATCACTGCATAGTCCCATAAGTGTTCCTTCATAGTTGTCATATCTACAATATGTTGGGACACCTGTATGCGTATAACCTGGGACAAACGTTGACCTCTTCTGTCTGAGATCACTGGAAGTCTTTGCTTTAGGCCTGGAAGGGTCTTATTCACAACAACACACAAAATGGACCCTCAATTTATTAAATGTTATAGCAAAATACAGTTAAGGTTTACATCATTGTATTCAGTCAACTGACATCCTCACATGGTATCTATCATGCATACATTACATATACTTCATAGGGCTTTACTACAAGACTTACTTACATACCCATATATACACAATTTTAACCCCTTCCCTTCACAATATTTAATTATATTTAAAAAAATAATAAAAATGAAGTACAACTATATAATAAGATGTGCTTAAACTCTTGGCTGGTACTGTAATCCTGCAATTCCTCAACTGTTAATAATCATTTCAGTCATTTCAATGCTTTGCAACAATAATGGCTTTACATTGAGCTTCAATGATACAGACTAATGGCCATTGTTTAACACTGAGATATAATAGACTGCTGATGGGTTTATTACCTACACTAAAATACAATAAAACAAAGCATATATATCTGCTTAGTAAAAGACAAAGAATAGTCAAAGCACCTTCTCGCTGCAGCTTGCAATGAGTCTTTTCTGTAGCAATAAATGTGCTAACAAAGACGTTTTAGCATGATGTGAATGGAATAAAAGAGTGTAAATGCAATATATTTCCATAATAAATATAATATAATTACATTTACATTTTATTTAGCGGAAAGGGAAGGTTCACCTACATTTAAATGTGTAAGGAGGTACATAAGTAATATGCAAGTATAGGACTCTGATAACACAAGACTAGTAATTAATAGGTAAAAGCAACAGGGAGATGGAAGTAGACAAATGAACTGATAGAAAAACTTTCAGTGACTAAGCAAAAACAAACAAACAGACAGTCTCTGTAGTGTGGCTTCACTCTGAACAAACTTTATTTAAACAAAACATAAAGAACACAGGAAACGCAAAATACCTATTATATATTGGTGTTCCCCGTATGTTATCTATCCCCATATAATATATGTAACCTTTATCTGAACCCACTTATTGACACAACACCCTACCCAAGTATGTGACCAAACAGATATACCCCACGGTAGAGTTCATTTGCATTTAATGTTATTGATGCACAGAATGTCAGGCTGAATAGTTGGCCCCCCAACACCTTTTCACCTCACCAAACCTTTCCCTCTTTGAGAATAGATTAACCCCCCTAGCGCTTCTGATGGCACCAGATGGTGCCGTCCGGTGAAAATCAGAGCCCCGCCAACGCATACTTACCGCTCTGCGCTGTCCGTGTGGCTCCGATCTTCTGAGCTGCCTTGTCCCTTCTGAGCTGACTTGAAGCTGATAACTGTACCCAATACAATTCAAAGTAAAAAAAAACACAAATCACATTTCCAAATGTAATCAAAATGTTATTATAAACAAAACAGTCTCAAACATTATTATATTCAGTCTTTTTACTAGACCCTTGTACGGTCGATCAGCCATAGATTCGATCAATTTTGATCATTTAATCGCAATAGAGTCGAAAGCCAGATTCTTTCAAAATTTACTAACATGTCCAATCACTTTTTGGACGATTTCATGTTCGATTTCCATCACTTTTGGTCAATCGCAACAGGTAAGGTGCCATAAATTTCCCTTTTGATGTACTTACAAATCAATCGCTGTATGTTGATCGAAAGGAAATATCGAAGCATGTATGGCCACCTTAAGGGTCATGCGAAAAACGTCAGATATGCTTGTAAATTTTAATCGATCGTAATAGTATCTGAATTTTTTTCTAGGTATTCTAGGTAATTATTATACGATTGTACTACAAAACATGTGCACCATAGTACAATCATAAATCAATTGTGTTTAAATTGATCACACTGTGTTATGGTATGATCAATAAATGTTACACTTGCGATCGGACATAACATCGCACAATACGTTCTAATTTAAGATTGATCGCGAAGAAATCAATCAGTGTATGGCCAGCTTTAGAGTGGCGATACACAGTTCAATATTTCTGTTCGATCAACTTAAAAGATACATTTTTAAATCAATCGATCGTAAATTGTTTTCCACAAACCTGGTACAGTTAACAAAAACTAAAATCGAAAAAATGATCTGACACATTTAGTCGATTGTACTAGTATCAAACAAGATGATGAAATCTAAGATCGATCGCAAAGAAATTGATTTGCTTATGGCCAGCTTAAAATTTTGTGTTGTTTCTGTTCCCTGAGCATCACTATCAGGATTCAACCCAAGGATGCTTCAGTGTCTGCGGAGCCATCTGAAATTCTGATTATGCACCCCATTAAATCCCTTGGACTAGGAGGTGTGGTACCATATTCGTGTTGAACCCTGAATCATTGGCCTCTCCCATGGACTTCCTATAAAAGCCATGCCCTGCCTCTTCCTCATTGCCAGATTATTGTGCTCCATCATATTGCTCCATTGATTTCCTGACTTCTGAATTCAGCTTGTTCCCTGCTACTCTTCTGCCAGCTTCCTATCTGTTTCTACTGCTTGTGAACTACCCTGCCAACATATGTGTTGCTGTTTCAGCATCTGGACTCTGAGCCCGACAGATTATTACAGTGACATTATAAAGCCATTAATGATCTGGGGCTTCTATTGCATCAGTTTAAAAGCAGCAGTCATAGACAATATCCTATACTTTGTTTACCATTCCCTTTATATACCCATGGAAGTTTCCATTCATACGACATGTCCAGTAGATATGTCCTATTGACCTCCATCAGATGTATGCCTTGATCCATATACAAAATTTTCAGAGAAAAACCAGCGGCTTGTTTTCATATATATAGCGTAAAGAGTAGAAAATTAACTATAAACATTTACCGTTCTTTTATTTTCTTACCAACAAAAACATTCTCAGAGGGATCTGGACATTTTCAGGTTTCATGAAAACTAAAAACGCATTTCAGGCTCCACATGATAGAAACATAATTGAAGCCACAAAAATTGAATCTCACACTTCAGCTAAAATATCCACATTACTGACAGAACCAAGGAAAAGATTTTACAAGTAGACAGCGCCCATAAGTGCTTGGAAATCATTTTTGTTTTTTGATTGAAGTTCCCCTCTAGCCTTGACATCAGCTTTAGCACAGCTGTAATCAGTTTGCCAGCAAAGTAATGAAACTCAGCCACACAGAAAGTGCCTATGTACATGGAATGAGCGGGAAATTTCCCCGCTGCAATAGAAGAAATGGAAAGACGGTGACTAACTAGATTTCAGCCATGTTTAAGTGAATTTTTCTGCTTATGTGTGTAAGCAAAAATATCAGAAACACATAATATTAAGGGTCAATGGGCAGGATAACTGGCACCATGACTGCCTAGTAGACAATTTACAATAAGGTTTAATACTTCATTATTTATGAAGTGACTTAGCATCTCATATAACAAATGTACTGCTGACTACGTTGTTCAAGCTTTTAATATTAATGTCAAAGAAAGTTACATAAATCTAAATTCTAGACACTGTGATTTTCTTTTTTGACAGACATTTGTTTGTTACTAAAGAAAAACTGTTCTCTTTTATGTAGTATTGAACGTTCACTAATTATTCCGGGATTTATAAAAAAAAAAAAGAAGAAAAGTTGTGTTAAGCAAAAAAACTTGGCAGGAAATGTCATGTTCCAAAGAGAATGCTGATTGTTGTTTTTTTTTTTTTTACTTCAAAGTCACCAAAAAGTATGCAGATCAGTCCTGATTTAAATGGCTATTGGGAATGAGGTTCAGGTTCTAGAGATGGTCTTGATGGAATTTTGACTGTAAGTGCTTGTGTCCAGAGAAGACACTTCCCATTCTAATGAATGGCACAGTGTCCACTCTGCGTATTCAGAGTGGTGCGCTCGTGGTGCTGTTTTGAAGCTGCGGCTGCCTTATATTCATAGCAACATTACGTTCTGCCACCGGAGACACCTCCATTAAAGATCAATGGAGGTGTCTCCAAAAAACGCAAAAACAGAGCCTGATGCGGTTTGGGTGCCACGTCTTTCCTCTGCTTCATCAATACATCTGCATCACTTGGAGCGTGCCATCTCAAGTCAAGCATTCTATGAGCCTGCTCTGCTTCTCAGAAGGCAGATTTGCCTACAGGTGGGTCTTTCTTCTAATTATTCCTCTATTGCTGGCCGAGCCGGGCACAAATCCACCTAGTCAACCAGCTTGCCAGACAGATGACCTGCTTGCATGTCCCAGCTAAGTGGGACAAAAATCCGCTAAGCTGGGAGAGCATTGATAGCTCAGCCACCTTGAGTTGACATACAAAGCTCTGGATCTACATAGTCAGAGATCAGTTCTCTGTGTGGGGGATGTGGAAGATGCAACTGTTGATGGTGCTTCTTTTAACCAGATCATCTCTTTAAAAAAATCAGTAGAGATTAAAAAAAAAATATTTTACCAACTTCATTGGGTTTAGAGCTGCAATGGGTTTAAGGAGAAGTTTACAATTTCAAGACTTGTCATATTGAATTATTATTCAGTTTCTCTCAGGATTTGGTTTATTTAATAAAAGGCAAACTATTACCAGAACAGAACACATGACTGATAATTGAAGGCTATGTATTCTTAAATAAAATGTCCTGGTCAATTTAAGCAGTTGCTATCAATGTAAAACATATAAAAAATATATTTTTTTGGGGGGGGGGGGGGGGGGGGATATTGGTTCTTTACCTATGCTGTTCAGGCCATCATTTTATGGTACATTCTATAAAGTAGATTTTTGCTTGGTTGATTTGTTCTGAATTGAAAGTTAATCATGTCAATACGCAATAAAAATAATAAGCAAGTCTATATTGTTTGCAAACTAATAATAACATAGTGCATAATTAATTCAATGACTTAATGTATGTATGCCTTTATGTTCCTTTATTTTTTATGTATATGTTGAGAACAATGTATTATTTGCTCATTTCATTTAGCCTTATAAGAGATAAAGTTTTGACACTAATTTAATATTTTAATTAGAAGGGATGGTTGATAAGATTGCCAATATGCAAAATCTTCCAGACTGTACATGTGCCGCATGTTAATGGTCTGTTAAACTTACAATCAAACTTTCAAACTTACAATCAGGTTTCATGTAAATGTTAGATGCAATGGACACAATGTGCTTTCAGACATAAAGATACTTACCACTACTTCTACTTTTATCTTCCATTTCATATATTTTTTCTATATATTCTTCTATAACCATTGCTCTGTCTGCAGTTCTTAGGGATCTCTGGACCCCAAAGCTATATTAATGCTATTAATATGTACAGTTGTATTCAAACCACATTAACATAAAAGTAATCTTGACTAAGGGATCCAGGCTAGGGTTGCATTTGGTGATTTACTTTTTCTACTGCTTAAGTCAACAAAAATACAACAAAAATACAACAAAAATACTTAAGTAACTAAAGGCCCCGTACACCTTACAATCTTTCCATACAATTTCTGTACAATCAAAATTTGTTCTACCAAAACCATGTAATATGAGGACCTTCTAATCCTTCACTATGTATTCTATCAGGGAGGCCACTATACTACACAGTTGTTGATAGATCTAATGGAGATTGTATGGATCGATTTTAAGGTGTATGGGGGGCTTAATACTGTAGCATTACCATAGAACTTTGAATTTAAGTAAAAAAAACTTTCTGAAGATTCTTGCCTGCTTCCATTTCATAGACCTTTGTTTTTGTTTTTTGTGAAGCTAATAAATTTGTTCAAAGAGAAAGTCAAATTGAAGGCTGTGTATATTAAGATAGCAATAATTATGCTTCAATTTCTCTAAGGAAAACAATACGCTTTTTTTCAAACTGCTATTCAGGGAAATGCTGCGTTAGAGGAACACAAAAAGACTCTACACATACATAAAAGTAGATCTGTGTTTGTTGTTTATTTTTTCCTCTTTTCGTGTTGTTATTCCAAGTATGATTTTTTGGCTGAAAGATGGAGGTACAGAGTGTTCAGCACCATGGACAGCATCTTATTATTGTTGCTTTTTATACAACCAAAACTCCAGGCAATCCGCTAAATTCACCGCTGAAATGCATTTGTGTTCACCAGCTTATAGGTTTGTAATCCTGGTTAGTGAGTCTTGCCAATTACATAGCAATGCAGCACTACACAGCCAGGCAGATAACATGTCCGTTTTATGGGTCAGCAATGCACTTTCTTTTTTAGTGAATAATCCAATGAGCAAAGAGAAAAACAGTAAAGCTGACCCAACAAGATGGAGGAGAGTGATCTCCTGGTATAGTAGAGTTGCATAAATCACAAGAATGGGTGTTCAGTATTGTGCACTGGTCAAGACATACAAATACACAGTGTAAAGTTGTCTTCTCTGACTTCTCAAGTAACAAACTTAATTTACATTGCAAAATTGCCCATATACATTCTGCATTCAAATATAGAACTGAGTTCGGTGTCACAGCCTCAGTGATGTTTTTTTTATAAATGTTGAAGATGTGTTTGGAGATCTCCTGCACACATTTTTAGCGCTGTCAATTACATGTATAACCATACATCTCAACTATCCCGTTTTGGGAAAGTTGTGTTTTTTATGTGGCTTTGCCAGTCAAGTCCCAATTTCTCTAAATCACAGACTTTTCCCGGATTTTGAAATCCAGTTAATTTAGGAGGGGGTTACGCTTTGCACATTGTCAGCACAAGCGGGGTGGGAACATGGAGAGTAACACCCTCTCCCTTCTAAATCAGCCCACAACTAAATGGAAGGAAGGCCTACCAATTCTGGAAGTGAAGTCAATTGTGTCACTTCCTGCATTTGAAATGTAAAAGAGCCACAACCCTCATAGTGGAAGTGACACCAGGGACTGATTGTCCCACGTTTCTCTTTCCCTCCAATAAGATAACGGTGAAGCACTACCTGCTCCTTCTCTGCCAAGTGCACAAATATGTGGGAAAGGACATGTCTAAATTAATCATGCTCTTTTACAGAGTCTATGACAGTAATGGTGAACCATTTAGAGGCTTTGCGCACAAACTGAAACCCAAACCGTACTTACGTATCTTAAGTTCCAGCATGGCAATTTAACCTGAATAACACACACAACTCATGTATACACACATGAAACATGTAAACACACACACTACCTTCCTATAAGATAGAATAGGGTAGGGTATGAGGAGCTGTGGGGATCAGAAGATAGTGGAAGAGAACTGATAGCATTGAGAGGCAATAGGCTGCAGTTCTTTCCTCTTTGCTGGCTGACAGCTCACATGCCCATAGAGAGGGCTCTGAGTGCCACCTCTGGCACGCATGCCATAGGTTTGCCATCTATGGTCTAGGAAGACATGTTTTCTTCATTAAAAATCAAAATTGTTATTAAGTAACATCTAGTACCCATTTTTGTTACCGTAGTTAATTAACCCCGCAAGTCTGGAGGAAATAAACCTTTTTAACTAGACGCCACTAGAGATGGCAGCTGCCAAGGGTCAAAGGAATTGCAACTAAGCATTTTTTTAGGATTGTGGACTACTTTCCCTACATTGTGCTGGCTAAGAGCCAAGTACATTTTTTATTTAATATGTTTTTTTCACTAGTATCGGATGTTTTAAGAGCTATCAGGAGAAATATATTCATATCATCATTTCGTTTGTGTGTGAAGTTGATATATTTTTATGAGCATTAATTAAATTGCTACAAACTGGTTGTTTCTTTTAATACATTGTTAAACGCAAAATGATTGTATTCAAATCATGATGGTGCATTACTAATCCTCTTTGCATCATTCTGGGTAAAATATGTATTTTAGCAGCTAGCTTTCAGGGTGCCATATCATTTTTATTATCTATCTATGGAAAAATAAAAGAGAATTTTTTTTGCAAACAGAACCAGCCTTTTCATTTACTGAGCGGTCAAAAAATAGAACACGGGTGATCTTTCAACTTCCAAGCGTATGTGTTTCTTTTGACTTGGATAATAAGTATACCCTTTGTTCTTTTTTTGTGTTATATTATTGCACAGAAGTGATTGAAGCTGTGAGCTTTTGCTTCAGCAGCACTTTCACAAAATCCTACTTTAATGTAAGCGCAAAAGATATTTTCAATTTAGGAAGCCAGTTATGTTGGTGTCTGGGGCTTTCAAAGCCCGGAGAGTCTCAGGGCAACATCAGATAAGTGCAAACACTGTCAACAAGCTTTGGCCTCACATACTTTTTGTTGCAATACAATTGATCTCTCGGGTCTTACAAATACAGTATCATTAGGTGGCCAGCTTAACCAGTTGATGCTACTTTAAGGATTGTGATTACATTCATGACGGATCATTTATTCATTTTTGGTTTTCAATTGTTTACTGTTCAAGAAAAAAAGATTCAAGAAAATCTCCTACCAGTAAAATATGGCATTTCTGATTCTTCCTAACAATGATAGTAGCCTGACAGCCATGCCAATTCCATGTCATCAGCTATCCCAGAAGTACTTAAAATGATTGTAGGTGTTCTGATTTAATCAGAGTTTTGGAACCCATTGAAGCCAGAGGAATATTTTCCAAAGTCACATTTTCAGTTAACGTCAGTTTTCAGTTAACATCAATACTCTATAGTATAACATTTTATATGTGTATATTATATAAATATATACTACTAAAGAGGTACATCCACAAAACAGGTATCTCTTTAGGGCTTTCTGTCCATATTTATTGTCCTAGGAAAGGGTTACCCTTGCAGAGGTTAATAGCAGATGCAAATGCAAAGCCTCCTGGCTTTCAACTCTCAACAAACACGATGTTCCTTGGTATCACTGGTCTCGCCCCACACTTGTGAGACCCCCTGTATCCACTGCTTAAGCAGTCCACCTTCTCCTACCTGATCATGAGTAGTGATGAGTGACAAAGTTAATATTTAAATTTGCGATATTTTGCAAATAATTCTACTAATATTCAATTCGATATTGGTAAAAAATTTAATTTGTGTGTGTGGCCATGCATTGTGACTATCTTTAAAATGAATTGTCACGTGATATTTATTATGGCGTTGTGGTTATTATTATGGTGCTGCATGGTCATACATACGGGATCATGCTTATTCTGTTTCCACAACTATGTACTCTGTGTATAGAGGCTCAACAGATAGCTTTACCACTAATATAAGGAAGTCAGTGAAGAAATACTCAATCCTCAGTGATGTGAATAAACTTGTATACTTTATCCTTATAATAGATTTGGTAACACTGCAATACAATACAAATAACAATACATCAGTACCCATATAACATCCATAATACATATCTGTGCATGTAAGGTAACAAATACTCTTACTTACAGGCTATTATGTAGACAGGGCTTGATACAAGCATCATATTCCCCATAGTGTGCTGCTGGAACTAAGATAGAGGCATTTCCTGTGAACTATGAACTTAGGGGCTGGCTTATTCACAGCTCACTAATGATAGAATAAATGGGGGCTGTCCCAGAAATGGTCAACAGTTGGCAGCAAATGCAATCTACTGTAAACTAGCATTGCTAAGCATATAATAACTCACTGCACCATGTCTTAATGGTGAGATAAATCCAGAACAATGTTTATTTTGAAAAAAAAAGTTTAATATTCAAAATTGCGAATATCCACCACCATATTTGAGATATTTGCCAATATTTACAAAAAATATTCACTATTCGAATATTGGAACTCAGCACTAATCATGAGCCATCACACTCAAGTCTCAGCTCCTTTTGTGAAGACACGTCTGGCTCCACACTCATCTACAAGCAGATGTAAACCTTGGAGTGTACCTGGTCAGAATAAGAAGGCCCACATAGGTACTTCCCTCACTTTACAGAGTCTGGGACACAAAGACTAAATATCCGAATAGGGTGATCTAAGTCATTACCACCTGGTGCACTTTCAGCATCTTACCCAAACTAATATTCCTTTTCCATAAAATTAAACCTAAATTTTAATTGTTTAACCTCCTGGGCGTTATGCCCAGTACAGTATCTTGGATCAAACTACTCCCATGCTGGGATTTGGCACAATCAGCAGTTCTCTGTGATCCTGTAGCATTTCTGCTTCACTGCAGGCTCCCGGAGTTCCTCTGGCCCGAGTCTTGGCAACTCCAAAGGGGGACGGCACCATAGACCTTGTATAACAGCATTCCACACAACCTGGGTCTGGAGGCCATTGCTAGTTACCTGAACGAAACTAGCTGCAATCAAAAAGAACTAAATAGATTCATTCTGGACCTGCTTGAATTTGTATTAACTCACAATACTTTTTTATTTGATGGCCAACTATACCTCCAGGCACAGGGGGTGGCGATGGGCACTATATGTGCCCCGTCGTACGCCAACCTGTACCTGGGGGTATGGGAAAAACATGTTTGGAACCATGAAAATAATAACTTTATGGACCACATCCTTATGTGGCGCCGCTATATTGATGATATTTTGTTAATATGGATGAGCGGTCAGGAAGAACTTGAACGGTTTCTAAATGGTCTAAATTCGAACACTTTTTCACAAACAAAACTTTTTTAGATATTGAAATCTACATTGATGACAATGCCCAGATCCAAAGCACTTTATTTAGAAAAAGTACGGCAGGCAACACAATATTGAGGGCAGACAGTTTTCACCCCCTCCCCCTCAAATCCAGTATCCCCTACAGTCAGTACGCAACTGTTCTGAGGTGTCTGAATTTAAAATAAAAGCCGGAGAACTGAGAGATAGATTGCTCAAAAGAGGATATAGCAAAAAATGCCTTAAAAAAGCATATAACAAAGGAATGCTTACGGAAAGGAGAAACTTACATTACATATAGATGATGCTCATCATTAAGAGATAAATTGGTCCAAAGCCATTATGAACCAAAAAAACGAGAAACCAAACCTAAGGATTATTATACACGTAGGGATGACCGCGAAACATGGATTTGCTGTTCGCGAACGGCGAACGCAAGCCCCGCAAATGTCCGCAAACCCGGCGAACCCCCATAGACTTCAATGGGCAGGCGAAACATTTGAAAAAACAAAGGGACCCTTTATGGCCACAATAGTGTTGGAAAAAGTTATTTCAAGGGGACTCTACTAAACCCTGGACAATGACATGACAGCGGGGGATCATGGCGCAAAAAACTCCAAGAATTAGTTTTTTCACGCAAAATAAATCTCCCACGAAGGATTTCTTACAATGATAGTCAATGGTATGTGAACATAAGAGGGGAACTGGAGAGCACTAAACAACATGGTTGGTAATGCATGTGTGAATTCCACCTGAAACAACGTGAAGATCTGCTTTTCCCACAAGCTACAGCTTAAAGGTGAATTTTATTTTAGGGAGGACAAATGGTGGAGAGGACGTGTGGAGGACCCACTGGGGGAGATTGTCAGTATGGGGACCACTGGTGGTGAGGTCAGTGTGGAGGACACTGGAGGGAGATGGTCAGTATGGAGGACACGGTGGGTGATGGACAGTGTGGAGTACACTGGTGGTTATGGTTAGTGTGGAGGGACAACTGGTGGTGATGGTCAGTGTGGAGAAAGACACGGGGGAGATGGAATATTCCACATTGGATGGATGGAGGGGATATACAGTGAAGACTGTAGATCACACAAGACAACCTAGCTAATGGTTCCATATAGACAGCAGCAGCAGCTCTCTTTCCTAAACTCGCTCCGTTCTGCAGCAGGAAGTGTAATGGCGTCTGTACTTGATATGTTATAGGGGGTGATTGTGTTTTTGTGAGGGTTTTGTGTGAGGTGGGGGGGGGGGTGCTCATTGGGCGGATTATGCTCTGACTGTGACTACAGGGTCAACGTTAGCAATGTTAAAAGATAGAACATGGGCGGACGCGAACATGCGATGTTCGCCGCGAATAGTTCTCCGGCGAACAGTTCGTGCCATCACTATATACAAGTGCCACAACTGCCCTCAGTGTGATTTCATATGGGAAGGGAATTCATACACCCTCCCTAATGGCAGCCCACATAGAATCCCTCACTTCATCAATTGTCACACAACTGGAGTTGTGTACATGATGAAATGTACTTGTGAGCGATTCTATGTGGGTAAAACTAAACGGAACTAAAACAAAGAATATACGAACACATTTCTGATATCACAAATGGGATGATTACCTCACCAATAGCCCACCATGTGGCTTTCGCACATAATTTCAACACGAATGCTGTTAAATTTATGGTCTTAGACAGAGTAAAAGAAAACCTTAGAGGAGGTAACTTGGACAGAATACTACTTCAAAAAGAGACGAAGTGGATTGTAACATTGCAGGCGAAAAAGTTTCCTGGGTTAAATGATTCCTTAAGTTATAAACCATTTCTCTAGATATTGCCAGATTCTGAATACGGAACATGACATAAAACTCTAAAACAATATGTTTAAGTATAGTTAAACATTGAGATATTGATCTTTAAAAACCAGATATATACAAATGTATCTGTAACGTACTCCAAAAAATAAGCACGTGACACAGATACAACACATCATGAGATTAAATCAACCTATTCATCTCAAAGATATTAGTTAAAAAAATAGACATTATAAGTTATAGTGTATACTAATAATATAGTCCTGATTGAGGATCTATATATTTGTATTACAAGCAACACAACCAAGGTCACAATTTAAAACAATATATAATAGAATCAGTGTGGACTAAATATTATGAACAATCATATAGTCTGCATCACATATGACTGACTCAATTACCCTATCGCAAAACAGAATAATATTTTATTTTATTTAATCTAACTGTTTCTCCCTTAATGCCATTCCTTGCAACATTGTGGGGGGAAAGTCTGTGTTTTCCCTTTTTTTTTTTTAAAAAGAGGGTGACACTAAATATCTGGACCACATCGGTACTCCCATTTCCCTTTGGGAGCTCCCCATCTGCCTATTTGATAGGTATGATGCAGTGAATGTCGTACACCCACTAGTCATCGGTCACGCAACCAATCCAGACTATGCGGCGCTTCCTGGAACGCATTGACACAACGCTTCCGTGTTTGCGCTCCAGAAGTGCTGACATCACTTCCGCCCACGGGGCGGGTACTTCTGGTGCAGTCCGGATGACAGGGCGCGACTCCAGCGCTCTCCCTGTACGAGCACCGCCTCACCATCAGCGATGCCGATCGTGCATGGCGCCCGGATAAGAGAGGTAAATGGCGCGCAATTAGTTTTGGCGCCATCCCAAACCTACACCTGCCAGGAATAACCCGCCCCAAACATATATAAGTGTAGAGGGTGCAGACATCTGACAGTGGACCCACTGACCAGCATAGACGCGGACCCAATAACCAGCATGGAGCTTTCATTTGATCAGAGTTTTTTAGATTTGACACACATACAACAAAACTATGGTATGTAGAAGATATAGGAGAGAGCATACCTCTCTCTCCCTAATGTCAACCTTTTGATATATCTTCATCATTAGGTTTTCTTTGAACATATTTCATATTTTGTATGTTTTAGGTCTTAGATTGACCCTGACTGACTACTATTATGGACCTCTTTGATTTCTCATTTTTTGGAAAGACTTTTTTTTAAAACTGCTGGGTAAGCAAAACTCCCTTTGACATGACAAGATACTCATATTTTTATGGACTTGACTAATTGTATGAAATTATAGGTGAAAAGTAGGAAGGAAAAACATAGTGTGCCATTTTCGGGGATCAACGCTGGATGTTTTTGACCCATCACACACTTGTATCAGGCCCCCATTACAGGGTATACCCCATGTTTGGTGTTGCATTGGATGTCGTGAATAGAGATGGTCGAATTTTTCGACTTGCAAACTTTGTGAGCTTATTGCAAAGCCCCTGAAAATGGTATCATCACCAAACTTGCTGGAGATGTAGAGAAGAGGAACATTTGAAAAAAAGAAGTTTTGCTCTAGCACATGTAGTTTTTGCATAAATTAAGTTCAAAGTTAAAGTCGAAATTCCGATTTTCGAATTTTTTACTTGACTTTGAACTTAATTTGTGAAAAAACTATTTGTGTTAGAGACTTACTTTCTTTTTTGTAGTATACCCCCAACCCTTCTCTACATCTCCAGCAAGTTTGGTGATGATACCATGCTCAGGGGCTTTGCAATTAAGTAGAAACCGGCGAAATGTTCGACCATCTCTAGTCGTGAGATAAAAAAACATCTAAATAGGTAAACCTCCAACCTAGCATATATGCATATCTATATGGATCTATTGAAGTCACAATGGTTAATAAAAATAAATGGAACACTCTTTTGTAACCACACTGAATTCTATTCTATTATATATTATGTATATATGAGACTTAAACGTATACAAATTGTACCAAGTGGTGAGGGGGTTTAGAGACATGATTCTCTTTTCAATTTTTTCATCCTGTTCTTCTTCGGTTTCTTTTTCCTTTGATATACTCAAACTTAAAAGATCTCAAAATGATATAAAAAATTATAACATGTATTCTCCTCATTTTCTAGATTGTTCAATCTCTAGTTACCACTGGAATACCTTGTTTGCTTAGGCTGCTTTAACAGATATTAAGAACTCTCATCGATTAAACCTTTCCTGAAGAAGCCCATGATATTGTTATATATAGGGGCGAAATGCGTTGAAAGAATACGACACAATCGATGTCTGGTATCAAATGTATTGTACAGCACAATTGTTTTTAACTTTTAATTGTATGTCAAGGGGAAACTAGTACCCCACTATTTTTCAAATGGATGTTTAATTGTATCAATAAAATATGTAGTTTTAACTAAATTATGTTGTAAGGGGTATTATTCTCCAGCTCCTACAAAATCCCTGGGTATGAGGGTACCCATTCTAACCTATACTCTTTCCCCCTTGGCCTAATCACCAAGGAATGGTAAGGGTATAAACAAAAACATTGTATTATATTAATTGGGATGAGGAGCAAAAATCCCCTGTAATTCTGGAGATATTGACTTTATAAAAATAGGAGTTTCACCAGCCGGATATATAGACAAAACCATAGAATTAATTTGCCAAACATACTTTAAAGTCCCCCCCCACCCCTTATCACGCCCATATAGAGGGAATGGGCATGGTTACAATGACACACAATTTTTTTTAACCACGCCCATTCACTTCCCCACTGGTATTCATTACGGGCATGTGACCAAGTTTAGATGATGTTTACCTGTATATTTTTGCACAACTTTTTGTTTTAAGACTTAACATGCAAAAAGTCTACTGTGCCTCTTATAGAAAACATACAGTATTACTAAGAGGTCCTGATACAATAAATACTCATTGAATTCTCAATTAGAACAACTCGCCAATGTCAACTGCTATTTTTATTGCACACCTATTTTGGCTACACATTATGACTTCCAATTGTTAGTGATTTATTTAAGATTCTGCATCGCCCTTTTTGATCTTCCTCTGCTGTTCTATTCATTATCAACTTCTCTGAGACACAAATCCATTTGTCAGTCGCTTGTTCTAGCTAGTTGCAATCTTCATCTCTGTCAATTACACGGAACAGATGCTTAGTGTTGTCTTCAATAAATCTGAGTAAAACCTGACACTTTACAGCTCCAGGTGAATAAAGTCACTTGATTTAATTCTGTAACACAGAAACCATATTTCCTGCTCTTGTATAGAGTTTCACTGGGCCTCACAATTTGACTTTTTAAGAAAGAAATGTGAAACTTTTCATAGGAATTGGATAAATAGATTTCTTAAATGCATATATGCATAAGACAAATATGTTTTGTGGTTTTGGATGGTATGTGGAAGGATTAGATACTCCATTCAGGTTTTCATTGTTGCTAGTGATCCCAGTGGGGACATTTACTTTTTTTGACCTGATATAGTCATTGTTATTGGGGAAAAAAGTGAGGTTTTGGTAATCCAACAGAAAATTGCATGTGCAAAGTGCATTGGAGCCTTACCAAGCGGTTGCTCTCACTTAGGTCTACATTTTGGTAGAAAAGGGAAATTCCATCAGTAGTGTCAGGTCTGTGGGCACCAGGAGTGGCATAGACATGCATGCATATACTTGCCCACTTCACTTCTTCTGCCATTGCTCACGTTGATCACAGTCACTTTGTAATGTCTCTTGTTACTGGAGCCAGAGAGTGCAGAAGGTTCTCTTGGTTTTGAATTCTAATATTTCTGTTCTGAATAGCCAATGTTCCTATTTGGAGGAGATGGATATCTTTCCTATAGGGGGGCATCTGAACAAACATAGTTTGCTCATTTAATAAGGATCTTTCATGTACGCCATTGCACATTACAGCCTCTGTATAGCAGTGTATTTGGGTGTACAACTGTGTTTGGTGTACCTGTCTGTCTGCAAGTGTCTTTGTTGCCAACAGTGACCCGACCTGATTTCTGACATTTCTTGAACTCTCCTTGCCCTGACTTTGGATTGTTCCTGACCACCATCTGCTGCCTTATCCATCTGTACTTTCTTGGACTGACCTTTGTGTATGACCCTTGGCCTGTTTTCTGGATAATCAAATAAAGCCTTTGACAGGATATCTGGTATTGATAGGGATTGTGTACCCAGGCGCATTAAGCAGGGTACAGATGGCTCTGCTCTCTCCCCGGCAGCTGAAGCTTTGCTTGGAGACCAGCGGTCTCTAAGCAAAGCATCAGACATCTGCCGTAATTACGGCCATGTCCGATAAAGCTGTTTTCAAGCTGGATTGATTTGTCCCGCTCGAAAACAGCGATGGGGGCACAATATATGGGTCAGATAGATGGCCGTGAGCATGCACGACGCTAGAAACCGCCATCGATTTGACCCACATCCCCACGTCTGTACCCTGCTTTACACTCACCTTTACTGATCTTGGCCTACAGCTCAAATCACCATGAATACCCCTGTTTAGGTATTGGCAATTACTGGTAATTATTGATAATGTCTAGTATTACTCTGTATAGCTCTCAATTGATAGCAGATTATTTCTCACACACCATACCCAATAATATTGTGTGTGAGACTGTGACTGTGTGACTGTGGTCAATGAATGGTGGGGAAGTGGGATGAAGGGGGTAAGAATGATCAGAGTTTGAAGTTTGCTTCTAACTGTAGTTGTAATGGCTTAAAACAATACATACTAGGACCAATGAGCCTATTAAATAAAATAGAGTTAGATTAACTTAGATTTCTTCATAAACCTGGGAAACTTGCCAAGAATAACCAGATTTCATGTTTACTTTTTTAGTAAATAAATCAATCAATAAAGGCATGTACTCTACGTCTATCAAGAACCTTGTACTTTTTTTATAATAGATTGTATCTTTTTTATTCTCCATTATGCAGGAGGTTTTCATTAAACCTCTTTTACGTAATACAAAATGTAATTTATGAACTCCTAGTTGAAAAATCGAAAAAAAGATATAGTGTATTGAAAGCATGAGTCATCACTGTTCTCTTTTATTGTTCTCTCTTCTCTTTTATTCGGGTCACTGTTTAAAAGCAAATCTGCACGCACATAAATGTTCATTTAAATATATAATCCAAAAGCTAAACAGACTATAACTCTACTTTCTGTGCACCCAACACCTATACCAATGTGCTCTACATTACTCATACAAAGGTAGGAGGGACCCTCAGGATTGACTATGGATTATTGACCCTCAGGATTGACTATGGATAAATTAATGCATCATTGCCTAGGCAAGAAGCAAAAATGAGACAATGAGATCAAATTATCTTGACAAACTGCAGCATGTAAATTGCCATTCCAAACTGCCAGCTGATGATCATAGGCAACCATGACTGGCCATGGTCTTGATGAATAGTTGCAAGACATTGGTTAAAAGACACAAAAAGGAAAATTCCTGGGCATCACCCTCAGATTTCTCTGCAAACAATAGCCCTGGTGGGGACTTGAGGCACAAACATCAGCCAATTTATGAATTAATTAAAAACACAGATTTATAGAAAAAAAGTAAGATGCATATTCCAATCAAAATGAGGTCTTGGCAACCATCTTAAGATCTTAATCAATGTCAGTTGACATCACAGTACCAGGTGGCCTCGCTGTATTCCTACAATCTACAATAGAATACATTCATAAAAAGATCTATAACATTGCAGGGAGAATTTAATTCCTGGTCTTACTCGGACATGTTTCACCTGATAAACGTTCTTCTTCAGGTAGGGTGCTTTTTCAATTGGTTGATAAAACTTTTCATTGGTTTATAAAACTTTATTAAAGCTAATACAATAAACTGACCTATAACTCATACATATGCAGAGTTGTATCTTCCACCTAGAATACAAAACACAGTACATTAGTGGTGAGCTAAGTTTCAAAGGTGGGGGTGGCTAGCCCCAGGATTTTAAATAGGCCTGAAATTCCAACCTGAGTTGATATTAGTAAAACATTGTTTTTTATTGAAATATAAAAAAAACACATACAATCAACCCCTATATCACAATAGTATCAACAATAATGTAAATGGCTATTGGTCTCACATAAGACCCAGATACAACTGGATTGGAAACCAAGTTTCGAGCAGCCCGTGCAGTCACACAGTAGCACCAATAGATGTGGAATCCCCCCATGCGTTTTGCCCCTCTGGGGGCATCATCAGGGGGAGAAATACAACCAGATGTTCCAGAATCGGTGGTACCACAAGGTTCGGTGACCTAGAGAAAAGTATGTACACGAGTCAACATATTAAACATGTCAGAATACTTTGTCACATTTGCATTATCGATCATGGGTGAATACACCATAGCCCATGGTCAAAAAGATAATAATAACAAACGTGTAGATGGTTGTGCAACATCTTATTATAGTCAATGCGTTTATATTAGGATTCCTCCCTGCCACCTTTTCTGAGCCCATCACCTACCAAAATCATCACTTGTATCTTCCCCCATTCATTGCTACCTGAGAACAAGCCATTAAAGTAAATACTAATTGTCCGGCAGGTAATGTGCATAAATGTATGTGTAAACGGACGTAAGTAGGTCACCCAATACTATAGACTTTGTTGGTTGTCCAGTAATCCAGCCCACCCAACTGCAAATATGTGATACCTGCAAACTGTTATTAAACCAACCTCCTACCATAGGCATGTCTATACCACCCACACTGTAAACTGTATATTACACTTTTATTCATTTTTTAAAATATTTTTTACATTACAAGAAATTAGTTCTTCCTTTACAAACCTCTTCAAATAATCATAAACAGCTAATTCTTTTTTATTGTATGTCCAAAGCTCCAGAAACATTTCTTTTTCTGAGCATTGCGGATAGGAAAATGTAATTACATTTCCTTTCATTTGATGCCGCTTATAATGCTGTGAGACTGAAATAACTGAAGCACGGACAAGCTGAAATGTTGGGATTATGCTCAAATAGAAAGTTTGAACAAGGATTCCGAAAGGTTTTTATTTGAACGCCAATTGTCAACAGTGCACTTTGTGGCAGCCAATTGCTGCCACAAAGTGTTATTTCCTACAATGTGCTTTTATAATGTACAACAGCCTTGAGTGGCACTATTAATACACACAGAAATCCAAGTTATGTCCAAAAATATAATTTACTTATAAAGAAGCATACAAGATCAAATGTAGTCATGATCACAGGAAGACTGAAGGCTGTACTCCGGAATTGGTAGATATTGCCTAAATGCAAGAGTGATGGGTGCTCTTTAATCTTGGTGTGCCTTGCATATTTGTTCCAGACTTGTACAATGAATTAATGGCAAATGATGGCAGTGTATAGAAGCTTTTAATAAAGGTCAATCATTGTTGCTCCTTGTGTAGTCCTTGTGTTGTCTCAGCTCCCTTGGTTAGTTGACTGAAAGCAGTCTGTAGTGGGTAGAGATGGTCGATAGTATCTTCACCAAAATTGCTGGAGATGTAGAAAACAGTGGTGGGAACACTTGAAAAATAAAAGTTTTGCTCTAGCATGTGTAGTTTTTGCATAAATTTTGACTTGACTTTTAACTTCATTTATGCAAAAACTATTTGTGTTAGAGCAATAATTTTTTGGGGGGAGTATACCCTCAACCCTTCTCTACATCTCCAGGAAGGTTGGTGATGATACTATGTTCAGGGGCTTTGCAATTAACTAAAAATTTTCTCTAGTAGTGGGTCAGCCATCTGGGTATACAGGGAGTGCAGAATTATTAGGTAAATTAGTATTTTATTTTGACCACATCATCCTCTTTATGCATGTTGTCTTACTCCAAGCAGTATAGGCTTGAAAGCCTACTACCAATTAAGCATATTAGGTGATGTGCATCTCTGTAATGAGAAGGGGTGTGGTCTAATGACATCAACACCCTATATTAGGTGTGCATAATTATTAGGCAACTTCCTTTCCTTTGGCAAAATGGGTCAAAAGAAGGACTTGACAGGCTTAGAAAAGTAAAAAATAGTGAGATATCTTGCAGAGGGATGCAGCACTCTTAAAATTGCAAAGCTTCTGAAGCGTGATCATCTAACAATCAATCATTTCATTCAAAATAGTCAACAGGGTCACAAGAAGCGTGTGGAACAACAAAGGAGCAAACCCATTAAACTGAGAACAGTCAAGCGTGCGCTGCCAAGATGCCCTTGCCACCAGTTTGTCCATATTTCAGAGCTGCACCATTACTGGAGTGCCCAAAAGCCCAGGTGTGCAATAACTCCAGACAGAAGGCTGAAGACGACCACCACTGGAACAACCACACACTGAAATGTCAAGCTTGCCAAGAAATATCTCACAAGAACTGATTTTTCTAAGGTTTTATGTACTGATGAATGAGAGTGAGTCTTGATGGTCAGATGGGGATGGGCACATGTCTGGTTGGTAAGGCAGAGCTCCAGTCCCGACTCAGATTCCAGCAAGGTGAGTGGAGTACTGGTTTGGGCTGGTATCATCAAAGAGATCTTGTGGCCTTTTCGGGTTGAGGATGATCAAGCTCACCTCCCAGTCCTCCGCCGTTTTCTGGAAGACAACCTTCTTCAAGCAGTGTAAACAGAAGAAAGTCTGCATCCTTCAAGACAGAACATGGATTTTCATGCAGGACAATGCTGCATCACACACGCTCCAAGTACTCCACAGCGTGGCTGCAAAAGTTATAAAAGAATAAAACTAATGACATGAATCCTTGTTCACCTGATCTAAACCTCCATTGAGAACCTGTGTCCATCATCGAATGTGTGATTTACAAGGAGGGAAAACAGTAACACCTCTCTGAACAGTGTCTGGGGGCTGTGGTTGCTGCGGCAGGCCCCCCCACATGTTGATGGTGAACAGATCAAAATCACTTGACAGAATCCATGCATGGCAAGCTTTTGAGTGTCCTTGCAAAGAAAGTCGCGAATATTGATTACTGTTTTGTTTTATAGTTTTTGCATTTCAGACATGTGTATTTGTAATGTTGCGCTTTTATATTGGTTTCCCTGGTACACTAAATAATTGAAATGGTAACATTTGTTTTTTGTTAAGTTGCCTACCTAGTAATGCCAGTAATAGTCACTGCACACACGGATCTCCCCCTAAAAAGCTAAAACGAAAAACCAACTAAAAAACTACTTCCAAAAATCTTCAGCTTTGATATTAATGAGTTTTTTTTTGGGTTCATGAGAAACATGGTTGTTGTTCAATCATAAAATTATTTCCTCAAAAATACCACTGGCCTAATATTCTGGGCACTCCCTGTATGTCAATTTGTGCTGGTCCAGTGCCACATCCCATATCGTATCTCAAAAATAAAACACAAAACACAGAAGCTCTCAAGGGAGTTATTATCCAGAAAGAACTATGCTGAGCCCTAGTGGGGTCTCTTTAACACATCTACAAGAAAATTGCCAATAAATTTGAATAAACATCATTTTTAAAGCATTAAAAATGTCTGATTGACAGGTCCACATTCAACATGTGAATACACTCACAACCCTTACATTTCTAGGTTACTAGGAGGTACTACTGAGCTTTTTCAGAGACCTGCTGCCCCCCCCCCCCCCATGTTAAGAGGTTTTTGTGTCAATATTACTGTCTTGAAATATCTTGAACAGAAAATGATTCAGTCTATTTATATATATATATAGATATATATAATATATATATATATCTACAATAAAGATATATATATATATACACAATAACATACCAACCCAGTAAATTACTAAAACTCATATAATGAAAATTCTAATCGTGGGTGTTGCTTCAGGGCAGGACATGGGCCAGGGTAGCCTCAAACAGCATCCCTGTAGGGACACATATTATAATTTACTAGTGATCACTGATAAGCAGCATAGGCAATATTCAAATTCACAACAATTATTCTCTACAAATATTTGAAGTAAAGTCGCTAATTCAAGATCTTCTGTGCATTTGTAATGTGATTTATTGCAAAAGCAATGTGTGTTGTAACGCTATTTTATGAAACATACTGTGTGTCGCGGATCAGTTGAACGGAAATCAATGTGCACCCAATGGGCACATCAATTCCCGTTCAATGGGGACCCATTCTCCACAGCTCGTAGCCCGTGTTGTGTTGTGAGAGATTTACTCACAACACATGGCTGCTAGCTGGAGAAAGGCAGCCAGCCAGAACACAGCCTCACACAGAGACGTGCTGGCCCTGTCCCCTTCACACTGAGCACCTAAGCTGTCAGCTGTTCAGGAGCAGCACGTCCAATACTTCTCATGGAAACTCAGGTATTTTTATTTGGAATGTCCTTAAACATATAATCTTTAAAATTGCTGGAGATGTAGAGAATGTCATTGTATGATATAATGTTCAGGGGCCTTGCAATCAACGTCAGCTAGTCAAAATTTCATAAAGAATCTAACTATCTCTATGCAAGCACATGAAAGAAGGCCCCTGCAACTTTTCTGTCAGCTGCAATACATCCTGACATTACAACACATGTCCACTGGCAAAATATATATATTCAGACCCCCTTACATTTTTACACTTTGTTATATTGCAGCCATTTGCTAAAATCTTTTAAGTTCTTTTTCCCTCATTATTGTACACACAGCACCACATATTGACAGAAAAACACATAATTGTAGACATTTTTGCAGATTTATTAAAAAAGAAAAACTGAAATATCTCATTGCCCTAAGTATTCAGACCCTTTGCCCCCTTTTGATCTATTACAGCCATGAGTCTTTTTGGGGAAGAAACAACAAGTCTTTCACACCTGGATTTGGGGATCGACCTCCTTGCAGATCCTTTCCAGTTCTGTCAGAATGGATGGCAAATGTTGTTGGACAGCCGTTTTTAGGTCTCTCCAGAGATGCTCAATTGGGTTTAAGTCAGGGCTCTGGATGGGCCATTTAAGAACAGAGTCACAGAGTTCTTGTGAAGCCACTGCTTCGTTATTTTAGCTGTGTGCTAAGCTCAATCTGAGTTCCTTAGGTTTTTGTCTAGGATATCCCTGTACTTGACTGCATTTATCTTTCCCTCGATTGCAACCAGTTGTTCTGTCCCTGCAGCTGAAAAACACCCCACAGCATGATACTGCCACCACCATACTGTTGGGACTGTTTAGGACAGGTGATGAGTGATGCCTGGTTTTCTCCACACATACCACTTAGACTTAAGGCCAAAATGTTCTATCTTGGTCTCACCAGACCAGAGAATCGTATTTCTCACCAATCCTGGAGTCCTTGTTAGTAAACTCCATGCGGGCTTTCAAGTGTCTTGAACTTGGAGGGCTTCATTTGGGCCACTCTGCCATAAAGCCCTGACTGGTGGAGGGCTGCAGTGATGGTTAACTTTCTATTCCATCTCCCGACTGCATTTCTGGAGCTCAGCCATAGTGATCTTTGGGTTCTGTTTTACCTGTCACCAAGGCTCTTCTCCCCTCATAGCTACCCACTGTATATATATATATATATATATATTGTGGGGAATCAGCTCAAACAGTGCTCCAAAACCATCAATCCACAAGATTGTTATCCTCTTAAGGGCTCCTGCCCATGTTTATTTGAGCACACAGTCCAAATAAAGGATTACCCTCGCAGGTGTTAATAGACAAATGAAACAAAGTCACTCAAAAATGCCAAGCATTCCTGGCTTGGCACCTATCAAACAACAATTCCTTCTTTAAGGAACCCTTAATGGACTGCCTCCTAGCAGCCATCAGCATGGGGCCACACACTCCTTGTGTGCCCTGTGTTTGCTGCACCCACCTTTATCTGGGAGCCCTGACTGAGTGGTCCCAGCTCCTTCTGTGGAGACACACTCGGTCATCTCGTTAGGGTCCAGCAGGTGTTACTAGGTGGATACACACCAGCAGACCCCTTCACTGCCGCACATGGACCACTTCCACATGACAGACCACCGGTCTGTCACAATATACACATATACACTTATTTCCCGAGCCTATATATGTTTATCTGTGAGAGTATTTTTTTATACTACAGTGCATACAAATTGCTGTTTCATTTGTGTTTTACAGTCCATTGAAATCAACCTTAAATTTTACCCCGTCTCAGCTTGCATGATGTTAACTTTTTCTTTTTTCCTCTGATATTTTAAACACATCAGACATAAACTAGATTTAAGACTTTTACATCTGTCATGTCACTTTTTAAATGAACACCATTATATTAAATCCAATCTCAGGTTTTAAAAGTAAATCCCCTGTTAAAATATTAATAATATTGTATTGATTTCCACTGGGCTAGATACTTTTAATGAAAATAATTCTACTACCATTGAGCTTCATATACACAAAAATATTAATAGAGGGATTTCCTGAATAATGAATGAAAAGGGACACAGACATGCAGAAAACCACAGGGGTTGACAACTTCCAGTAGTAATGTTTAATAAATCACTGATATTCTAGCAAAAATTTGTATTGCTTGTGTCTTATTAGAAAAAAATACGTATTTTCCTATCTTAAATACAGTAAGTCTGTTTCTGTCTTACATAAGTCTTTTTAGTTTTGTACTTCTGGTTGATATGTTCTGTTTGGGCATTGGAAGGATAGAGAAGGACTACAGCTCTATCATGACATAAAATATCCATATCCAAAACTTTGTTAGAAAATATACATTGCTTCCTGTTCAATGGTGACAAACCTTTGACCAAACAGGAAGTGAAATAATGTCTCCAATAGAAGATCAAAGTCAAGTAAAAATTTTACTTGCCTTGAACCTAATAATCCAAAAACTACGTGTTAAATACATTTGTTTATCCAAATGTAACCCATTACTTGCATATGCTAAATACTTGTTTAGGGGCTTAGCAAATAACTTAAAATTAAAATTTCTTAAAATTTAAAGACCATCTCTAGTCTACAATAGAGAAATCTAACAAGAGCTCTGATCCTACCACTTGGCAAAACTAAAAATGTTTTTGGTATAGATACTAGTTAATGACTAAATAAAAGTCTCCCTGTTAACTCTACTTAACCGAAAACTAAACATTAACTTAGCACTAGAACACAGAGATAAGTGTGGGAAGTATCAGCCACATTGGTGATCCACAGCACTCTGAGTCTGAAGCAATCTAGAAATATCCATGGCTAATTGAAACTATTGCGCAATTTCATTCAAGCAGTTTCCTCCTGAAATGTTATTTTAGGCTTTACTTGAACCTTGGTGTGGCCAATGGATACCTTCCTGAACTTAACTTTATCGTTGCTACTGCAAGTGAAGAGAGACGGTCCTCTAAGGGGTTCTAAGGGGTTCAATCCTGTCCAATCACAGCTTATGGAGGGATGAAAAGTTTTTCAGCTCTTATGAAGGAGCAATGCGCCAATCACCAAGCAGCCAAGTGGGTAAATACGGTTGTGGAGGAGATGGTAATATAGAAAACATGTCATCTTTAAAAACCAAAAGAAGGAGCTAAATAAATTAGCTTTTCTCCTAAAGTTTTCCTTCAATTTATTTCTGTTTCAACATCCCAATGGCAACACTACTAGTGATACCCAACTCATCTACGAACTTAACATCTAGCATCGCTATGGTATTATTTATTTAGGATGCAGGTTCAATATGTAACTTAATATCACTCTCCAAAAATTATATAACCCCTTTATAATATTAATAAAATAAAATAAATTAGCTCGGCTCAGCATGAGCTTTCATCATCTAATAGTTTGTGCTGGCCATGCACCTTCAGATCTCTCTGTCAGATATCCTTTAGATCTACCAACAACTATTATTTACTATATATATACTATTACTAGTATAGGGTCCTCTGTGATTGAACACAGGTAGACTTGATGGTTTAAGCTGGGAATAGACGGTACGATTTACCGTCTATTCCTTATGCGATTCTCTGCACTAGGAGCGGCGTGATGACGCCATCACGCTAGTGCAGAGAATCGGACGGCACTCGAGAATCAGACTACACATGTGCAGCTCATTACTAATGGGATCGGGCTAAAATTAACCATCCTGTCGGATAACTGTGCGATCCGACAGGATGGCTGATTTTAGCCCAATCCTCGTCAGTTGCAGCCTCCAATTCCTGCATAACCCGATCCTTAAGGGATGCGGGAGCGCGCACGGCATCAGATCGGGGATCGGATCATGCAGGAATTGGTACGTGTATGCCCAGCTTCAGAAAGTCCCTCATATTACATGGTTTTGGTAAATTAAAATGCGATCTTAATCCAACAGAGAAATTTAAAGGTGTATGGGGACCCTAAGGTGTACTTATTTACTTGTCTAGAAATTCTCTTTAATAATATTAAATTCCCCTTATAATTTGTGGTACACATAAAATATTTGATATGTACAGTTTTCCTGGCAATAGTAAAGTTGAAACAAAAATGGCAAACCCACTAACATATTTTGAGGTAAAAAATACAAAGGAACAAATGTGATTTCCATGTTAAAAGAATATGCTTTAAATATTGAAGTTATCATAAAATATTCCATTTTACATTCTCTGTAAAAGGCCTCTCAGGGACAAGCAGTGAGCTTCAGATGTATGGCCCTGAGCACTTTGTATGCCGGTGTCAGCGAGTAAGGTGATGGAATGTGTTCCCAGCATACATATATACCGGCTTATTAAACAAGACAAGTGAAGTTTAGTTATCCACAATAACAGTTTAAATTTAGTTTTTATATTTAACTGTAAATGTATAAATGTAAGAATTAAAATAGAGAGGAGGAAATGGGATGCAAATGCACAGTGCATATCAAAAACGTGTACACACCCATGTTAAAATGGTAGGTTTCAAAAAGGAGACAAAAATAAACAAACGTCCCATCTTAAATGTGACCTGTACAATGCAACTGAAAAGTAAACAAATAAAAAAGGCATATACCCTAATAAGCTGCTTGCATAAGTCTGCACACCATTAGACTTTTATATTGTTGAAACACCAATTAATGTCTATTAGCAAGCCACATCTTCATTTTTGGCCACCGTTCTTTGGAAAAAGCACTCATTACATGTGAAATTTTAAGAGTGTAACCCTCTTATGGGCAACTCACAGATTTTCTATTGGAATTAGGTCTTGCCTTGCATCGCACATAGCTGTTTACAATTATTCGCAAAGATTCGCAATCTAGCTTTACACCTTCTCTTTTTCATTCTGTGATCTTAGCCAGTATGAGCACTGTGTGTATTATGTGTATTCATTCAGACAAATATGCACAATGTACGCTGGTAAACAATGTTGAAGCATAATATGGCGAATGTTGGTCATAATATCCAGATATTCATGGAATATATTAGAATTTCGAATACTCTAGCTCAACACTAGTGATGGCCGAACTGCCCGCAATGCGGACAGTTCGGCCGCGAACAAGAATGTTCGCCCTCCTTCTCGCCGGCGGACAGTACGGGTGTTCGACCCGCCCTGTTTGCCGGCGAGAAAGAGCCCTCTTTTCTTCCTCTGGTGGGATCATTAGCAGCAAGATCCCGCCACAGGAAGAATATTTCACTGAAGACCAGGTAGAGAACCTTTTCAATTGAATGGGCAAAATGGGCCCCATATTTGCGTTGCAACAATGACAACGCATGGCCTTGCTCTGTGCTTGCCATGACAAGGGCTATAATTGCGCCTATGTAGACAGGCACATCATAGCCCATAGGCAACAACGAGCTGCATCTGCCCTGTAGCAAAAAACATAGACCACACTTTAGTTATGAAGGATAACCTTAAACCACAGTTGAATAATCTATCCCTTTAGCAAAATTCTTTACCTAAAGGGCTCTGATCCATCTTTTTGTACAAAACTAATTGAATTTGCCATGTATCAAAATATTGAAAATATGATTTTCACTTGATATTCAGCATCAAATGTGTTAGAATCTTCTGATGTTCAAATGTTGCAAAAGTTATTATTGTCATCTTAATGCACCTCAGCATTAGGTGTATGGTTTATTGATTTTTAGAGAATATTTATTTTCCCAACTCTCAGATCTTCCAAGATAAGATGAATTCCAAACATTAGAACAGATGACACATCCATTAGTCCAATATTGCACATCAAAGATAAATGCCTTGGGTAGTGAGATCATTTAATTTGACAAATAATTCTGTAATACTGTATATACCGTAATAAGTGACCTTACATAAAAGAAGGAAGTATTTATAAAGTATATATTGGTTAACAGAGTGTTCAGTTTAGTCAGCTGATTGATTTATATTTCTCTGGTCAGGTATTTGAACATATCTACATTTTGCTTTCTGTGTTGGCTCAAACAGTACCAGCCAACGCAAGGAATACAAATCTATAAATCTGTATGTATTACCTGTTTCGTTAGCTTAAATAAAGACAATTACAATTTTACCCAAGATCAATTACCATGGTAACATTGTGGCCAACCCTAGTTACAACCATATTGAAATCCAGAAATAAAATATAATACAGTATAGCATTCTATATCTTCTAGACAATAATTGCTGTGAATAGTTGAATTGGTTCTTAAAAAATTATGTGCTGCAATATAAGGTTACTGTCGCATTATTAGTAGCCAGCTAGCCCTACTTGGGGTTCCTCCCCTCATATGGATACTAACAGACTACCCATTGCTCGTAGGTGTAGTTGAATCTGATTTACAATCCTCAAGGATTCACAAGAACATACAATACAAGTTCCTGACATCACAATACATAAAGTATACCTGGCCAGTGTCTTTGTATGTTATGCGATTAGAGCAGTGGTCCAATATATCACTTAAATATCTCAAACACCTGTTTTTATGGGGGAATAGCTCCAATTAAGGTCCAATGTTGAGCTAGAATTTTTGAAATTCGCATATATTTAACGAATATCCGACTTTCGAGAATTCATAATATTTCGTGAATGTGCGCTAGGATATTTGACATATTATGCTTCAACATTGTTTACTGGCATACCGCGGGCATATTTGTGCAAATTGTGAATGCATATGTGCAATACGCACAGTGCTCATACTGGCTAAGAGCACTGAATGAAGAAGAGTTTTTGGAATGTTTCTTAATATATATATATATATATATATATATAGATATTGCTAAATTTATATATACCGCTCAACACTATTAAGGTCATTATTGAATATTTACTGTATTTTTTGCCTTCATTGAAGTCCCAATTTGGGGTGATATTTTAATGGAAAATTTGGCTTAGTTGTATATGGTCTAACAAGGTCAGGGAGGAGTCGGGTGAGCTCAGGGTGGAGTTGGTTGAGCACAGGGTGGAGTCGGTTGAGCACAGGGTGGAGTCGGTTGAGCACAGGGAGGAGTCGGAAGAGCTCAGGGAGGAGTCGGAAGAGCGCAGGGAGGAGTCGGTTGAGCTCAG
>CM070038.1:82668692-82680924 GCA_036250615.1 Ptychadena robeensis
CGTGCCCGCGAAACGTCGTGCGGAATCGCGTGCAGCCCATCTTTCCACGATCGCGTCGATTGTCAGGGCCCAGAATCCGATCGGACAGAGAACCACATGTTGTTCTATCCGATTGATCCAGGGCCGATCGGCCGATCGGCCGTTGTGTGTACTCTTTAAGATGGATCACACAGATTTGCAACAGGACCCATCATGTCCTGGCGCTTGGCACATTCATTCCCTGCACTGTGGTAGAACACACAAATTCCCCCCATGCACACATAAAAACACACACAAAGGAATGCAGGGCAAGGTTTTAATATTTAAAACAATAAAATTGCAGAGGCCTGCAAGTGTTTTTTATTAAAAAACAAAAACTAAAATGAACATGGTCCACGACCGGGGCAGGTCTCCAACTGGCCACCCCACACCAGCTAACAGACCCTAGTCCACAGGGAACAGTGACCTAATGGGGTGGGGGGGGGAAGGGGTACAGGGTCCATCACGCAGTTCCTCCAGCTCCCGCCGCAGCGCCAAGGGTGTCCGGATGCTGCAGGCCCTCCAGCACCACTTCAGCTGGCCCTCACCGTGCACCCGCTCTCGCACCTCAGGATCTGGCGTGCATGCGCCCCGTTCCATCTGTGTAGTCCCGTGCTCTGTAACAAAAACAAAGAACAGTCCACTGCTCAAAACCCCTGTGCCTCGATCAAGCTGTGTGGCAACAGTGTGGCCAGGGGAGGGCATGGTGCCCTGTGCGTCACCCAACACAACGGAATCTTAAACAGGAGAACACTCCCGTATCCCTCTCTTCCCCTCCCCACCTCGACCCCTCAAACCTACTGCTTCCCATCACTTATGCCGCAGTCCCTTGTATCCGCCCGTTTTTCTGTGAAGCTGCTTAACTGGCCTGCCCTGGTGTGCTCCTGGGCTGCTCCTGGGGCTGCCGGGGCTGCTCTGGCCTTGACCCTGGGACGTCTGATGGTGCGGCAGCTGTTGAAATGAAACAATAAACCCTCCAGACATGTTCCAGGATTCGTGGTGGCACCATGTCACAATGTCAACTACACCTCTGATATGGCCCTTGCGTGGCGGGTGCCGTCTGCGGGGCTTGAGGCGTACACTTCTTAATGACGTCACGTGTACGACTCCCCCCCTCGCCTCATCTCTCCTGACCTGGAATCAGGGCGCTTCTCTGGCCACAATCAGGTCTCGCCCATCGTATCCCGGGTCGAAGCCCCCCAAGTGCAGACTGCCCAGGGCATGGGGTCCAGGTCCCCAGGTGCAGCGCGGGCACTCCTCCTGGTGCTGGGGGGCACAGCTGGCCCCAGGCTCCTGAGTCCCCCTGGGTGCCGTGGCAGGCCGCTCTCCATCGGGCCTGGGTCTGGCCCCAGTCGCCTGTGGTGGTGGCGGCGGTGCTTTTCCTCCTCGGGGGCTCATGGTTCTCCGAGCCCTCCCCGAAGAGGTTTGACCAGGAGGCCCCTCCTCGCCGCCGCCTCACGGCCTACTGGCCCCACTGGATCCTGTGGACGCAACTTGCAAGGTACGAGTCTGTGTACAGCGCAATACAGTCCCCCAACGCCTCCACCCCACCAGTGGCCTGTCACATCCTACCTGCACTTCCTGGGCCTGGGCTCATGCCACCCGTGCACTCCTCCCCTGGTCAGCTCCTGGGCGACCTGGGCAGTTACAAGAGAAGTGGCGACATTGACCACTTACTGACCGTACAATGCAGTGACACACAGAAACACGGCCACCCATTGGAGTAATGTCACAACTTCAGTGGTTCACAATAGGCCTACACACACATCATCGGGGCAGGTCATGGAAATCATTACAAATATGACACAACATTGCACGTTCTGATCACACCCACATATAGCCCTACACAACACAACATCTGGGCAATTCGCTGGGCAAGCATTTAACAAATAGGACAACAACATGGCACTGTTCTGATCAACCACATATAGGCCTACACCAACACAGCACTTGTAAGTTCGTGGCAAGCATTTAACAGACTAATGGACACAACATGGCAACTGTTCTGAATCAACCACATATAGGCCTACAACACAACACCATCTGGCAAATCCTGGCAATCATTTACAATATGGACACAACATTGCACTGTTTCTGATCAACGCACATATAGCCTCCACAACACACAACATCTGGACAAGTCCTGAAGCATTTACAAATATGACACAACAGGCACTGTCATCAACTGCTACTTTCAGCTGGCCCTCAATAAGACGAAAACCATTGTTAGGCCTGCACGACCTCCAAGTGCGTCCTACCTCCAGAAGTGCCAGGCTGCTCGCCGTTCTGGGGCTCCAGGTGCTGGCTCCCTGGTGGTGTGCGGCTGCTTCTCTTTTCCTGGTCCTCTTCCCTGGAAAACACATCAGACCACATGTCATTGACCTGTCCCACTGGCAGCAGGCCCAACCTGTGCCCTCACTATCACCTAACTCTAACCTTTTCATACCTTTTCCGCCGTCGTTGCCACCCGGAATCGATCGTCCCGGAATCCGGTGGGAAACTGACCTGTGTATGGGAGCCTTTAAACTGCAGGTAGAAGTGCTAATTGGTTCTCTTTGCGCTTAAGTCCTGATGCCTGTTGTTCTACTTAATTTAGAATTATTCACAGTAAATTGTGTTATGCTGAGATTTTGGAAATTGAAAAAGTCTGCTAAACAGGGATATTTTTTCTAAAGCTAGCCATACACGGCACGGATTCCCTGGCTGATCGATTCACCATCCGATCGATTCCGGCGATTCCGCCGGGATCCTCAGGTGTGATCGATTGGCCAATTAAGGAATCCGATCGCTGCATACCACCTTGTCCTGCCGGATCCGTGTCCGATTGATCACCTCCCGGAATGCAACTCCTGCTGATCTGGGCAGAATCGGACCCGAAAGACCAACAGGTTGGTTCTCTGGCAGATCCGATTCTGAGCCCCCGATCAGTCGGACCCGATCGGACGGACAAGGTGGGCTGCACGGGATTCCGGCCCGATCGTTTCGCGTGCACGCGCCCGGAATCGATCGGGCCGGAATCCGGTGCGAATCCGACCCGTGTATGGCAGCCTTAAAAGTTTAATACTTCGATAGATATGACAATTGATTCCAGATTCTTGTTTATTCTTTAATTTCACAGCCTTTCACGCTTCTACACCATTTATATGTGTCTTTGGCCAGTGTAAGACAGTGAGCCTGTCATATCAAAGACTTAATATAGGTCAGATCCAGAGAGTTCTTTTCTCGTCAAATCAGACTCAGTTTGGAATGACAAGTTACAAGTGAGAAGAGGTATCTGCTCCTGTGTAAATAAGCAAGCCCTAACTGTCAAAATGACAGCTGGAAATTACTTGTACATTATGTTGGGAAAAAGAAGAAGCTGTGCACACTATACACACATAATATTTAGATAACTTTTTGGTTCCACATTCAATGTTCATAATTGGTTATGGGATTATTTTGTACCTAACATCTACACTGAGAAACCGAGACCCTAGCACTACATGGTAAGAGTGCTAGGCACTGGGGGAGACAATCGTTTTACTTTGATGTTATAGAACAAACAGTATGTACTTATCTAATGACTTTATGATTTTCTTGTTTTTTCGATCACTCCAACATTAAACGTTGCTGCCAGTTACCAATTGGTGTCCCTGAATGTGCTAAAGGTAAAGAGGCATTGGATTCCAGATCAAAGTGGTTTGAGGGAGATGCTGACTGATGCTGTCTGGTCAGTCACTATTGATGTGCTTTTCTCTGCAGATACATTCAAGGACAAAACTGCAAACTGGGCTTCTAGCCAACAAAACCGATATATTCATCCGCAGGGGATAGATAAAGTCAATCTGTCAATGCATTAGTGACCCATGTGGACCGACCAAGAGTTCATCCTATTAAATGTCTTCAACGACATGGGAAACAGCAGGCAAAAAGGCATGTGTAGCTTCCAGGCATTTTTTAGTTCATTTCAAATGTTAACTACACAACACGGATACCAACTGCCAGGAAAAATGATTATATTACTTTCTGTTGTTTTTACTTATAACTGAAACTCTCACATTGACTTTTCTGTTATCTAACAATAATATGCGATTACTGACTGTAGACTGTTCTCTGAAATGTAAAGAGCAGATTTAAAGGCATTAAAGGATTAAAAAAATTATTTTTAACATCTAAACTCAAAGATTAAGTAAATATCTTCCATAGCATCAGTATTTCTGCTTAGTATATTTATTGGCCAAGCCTTGCCACATGGTGCAGTCTATTTGAGAAGGGGACTTGACCGTACTCATTTTCATGTCTCCAATCCAACCCTGTCCTATCACTTGACCATATAGAGAAGAATCAACCCACACAGCTGTTCATATCATCATGTTTCATGCTTTACGGGTTATAAAGTTGATTGTAAAAAGTATGATACCAAGTTACATAGTTGATTTCTTTTGCAAAAATACATTCAATAACGTAGCAACAATAAGTTGGTGAGGTCATATCTACCTTGAGTTAAGCTTTAATTAATAAAATCAATTTAAACCTCAATTACACATAATCCTCTGCCAATAATGTTTGAATGGGTCATATGTTTGATATACTTACCATGGCTTATACCTTTCCTGATACTGTATTTTTGTGCACTATAAGAAGCACTTTCCCCCCTATAATTGGGGGGGGGGGGGTGCATCTTATAGTGCAAAGGCATGACCACCCATGGTTGAAAGTCTATTCAGCCATGGGTGGTTGTGCCTTTGCTCTAGGACCCAGCAAGTTATGAGTTTAGTTGGGGGAGGAAGGAAAGCTGCCAGAGGGAGGATCTGCCCACAGCTAAAGCCCCACTGACATAAACACAAAAGTAGCAGAGGCAGAAGAAAGAGCTGTGGGCATATGTTCCCTATGCTGTGTTTATGTGAGCAGGTAAGATTGAGCCCAGCTCACATAACAACAGCAAGGGCAGAGGGCAGAGCCACCTATGGGCAGGTGTTCCCTTTGCTGTGTGTATGTAAGCCAGGGACCTTGAGCCCAGCTCACATACAAACAGCACAGGCTGTGTGTATGTAAGCTGGGCATAGCAACAGTCCCCCACAGGTATTTTTCTGGGATCAGGAGCTGCACTGTATAAGGTGCATCTTATACAACGGAGCATCTAATGGTCCAAAAAATACAGTGTATACTACCACATTTGTGTTGGGGATACTTAAAACTCCTACTATGGTACTGAATCTGATGGTAGACTTAACATATGTTTCCATCCCATATTGCAACTGGCAGTCATGGTAAGTATATAACAAGTATGACACATTCCAGAAAGGAAGTGACAATGACTTTTCTTAGGTGTAAGACATGGCCATAACATATATACACTTGTAGCTAAAAGTGAATGTATTATTTAAGGATTTCATAATCTGACAATAAGCAACAGCTTAAGGGCCATTTCACACTATATGCCTTTTTTTATAGGCATGCGTTTCCGCATATATGCAAAAACGCACGCTTTTTTGACATTACATAAGCGTTTGCGTTTTGCATTTGCGTTTGTGTTTTTGACCAAATGAATTAAAAATGCAGGAAAAATAAGTCAAAAATGCATACAGCAGTGAGTTTATAAAAACACATGCGGAAACGCATACAGTGTGAATGGTAACATTGGTTGTCTATTTAAAAAACGCGTGCGGTAAAAAAACGCGCGTGGTAAAAAAAACGCACCGCAACGCATATAGTGTGAAATGGCGCTAAAGCAAATTTGTATATTTGCCTACACTGCACTTTTCACAGCTGCACATATTACTTTTTAATGGCACCATCACTAGGTTTAGCTGTCTGGAAAGGAGAAAGATATCCAACAAATCCAGGCACAGAGGAGCATGGGGCTCACTCCCATTTTCATATGGTGGGTTTGTAGTGTAATGAAAATGTATATATATATTGTATGTTTAGACGGCAAAGGCATTATATATATTTTCATGTATATGTTTCTTTAAATTTGTAAAAAAAATTGTCAAAACTGCTGGAAGGCTCTAGTAATTGTTGTTTTGGCTTTAGCTTCTGCCCATCAACAGGTCAGGCCAACCCCTGGGGAGAGGTTATAAATATAATACATGAGGGAGTATCTGCGTCTTGTCATGTCTATAATATACAGATTACCTGAATAGTGCATCCAGCATGGATAACCCTTCCTTCTGGCATCTCCCACAGGTGAAGGTCTAGCCTTCAGACATGGGGAACAAGACTTAGCAGTTGCAATGTGAATGTACCCAGGAAGGGCTAGGGGCAGAACGAGGAACTCCCCCTTTAGCATAGCCAGCATCATCATAGCCTGTCTGTACACCCTCTCTACTCTCCCTATCTGCACCTGCAGCTGGTATAGAGACTGTTTGCAACTAAGTCCCTAAACTTGAAACCCATCCATGGCACAAGTGACGGTGAAAGACTGTATATATTGCCATTAGTAAAAGTTATCCCCTAAACCAGCTTGTGTGTATGATACAGTACTTTTGAACAGGGCACATGCACCTTAAAGAATCTGGTTAAGTGTAAAATCTGCAAGCTGAAATGCTCAGTGACTTCTGGGTGGCCCTGGTCAATGCTACAGCTTCATCTCAATGTCAACACAGCTTCTTTTCCTCAGACCTAGGGGGCTAAGTACAGATGTAAGGAAAGACAGTAGAATTAAGCAAACCTGCAACTTTGCTTCATGTAAGTAAAACAGAGGTTTTTAAGCTATAAATCAGCAAAATAAATCAGCTTCTCCATAGCACTGGCCAGCTTGAAATTACAAGGACACAGCAGGGTCTGCAAGCTAAGCCAGATGGACAACTAGATGGAACATCTACAAATCAAATAATAAAATATCAACATAAAAATCCACCATATGTAAATATAGACAGAAAAGGATTTTATACTGCCAATAACAAATTAATATTTACCAGGTCTATGCAAAAAGTCATACTTTACTTAAAAGAAATGTTTTATATGCAAGAACAGAAAGAATTAACTACTTTATTATTTTTTTATTTTCAGTCCAGTTATGACTAACAAGAAGTTGGAAGTCTAAGATAAATTTTTTAGTATAAGATCAGAGCCATAGAAACACACCAGGACACCAGTTCCTATATTATTAACCACTTCACTACTTTCCATATAACGTAAAGCAGATATCACATTTTAGGTTTCATCCAGTAATACCAGCAGAGGGTAGATCGCAAAAATGCTGAATGTTAATAAATAAAAAAACATATTTACTCTTAAAGGAATTCATTCTACCATGGTGTACTTATGATACCTAGATGTGCAGAACCGCTACCATTTATCACAACCTCAAACTTCTTCAGTTCGGTTTAAGATAACTGGCAACACTTCCTTCAGAAGAATTTAGGGCCCTTTCACACTACAGCTGAAACCTGTGCATATTGTGTTAAGGCTTGCCAAGGCTCACACTCACTTGTGGTACTGTACCTAACTGCAGTGCGGCTAGTGGCTAAAGGGCCCTAAAACTAAATATTTTATGACCACAAATATTAACCCTCTGGGCGGTTTGAGCTTTTCATTTTTTCAGTGTACTCCGCCGTGCTTGCCGGCTCTCCACAGATGACGCCGAAGACACGGGGCCGGTTGTAGAAGAGCCGCAGGCACACAGAGAGGCGGCGGTTGTGCCCGATCCCGGCATGGGCACAGTTTGATCAGCGATCACTGAAACTGAGTTCAGGCAAACCGCTAGGGAGGTTAAGCAACATATGTTGGGCAGCACAGTTGCTCAGGTGGTTTTCTCCCACACTCCAATGACATGCTGGTAGGTTAATTGGTAAATACCATATTTTACAGACTATTGGATGCACCGGACCATAAGACATGCCCAGTTTTTTAGAGCAGGGAAACCAGAAAAAAAAAATTGGAAGTGTTCAAATTAATTGGATCAGTGCAATCATATCAATTCAATGCAGTACCAACTTTTAGCTACTAGATGTCACTAGCAGCAGTACTATCACGGCACACACGTCACCCTTCTCACTGATTGGGAGAAGAGAGGGCCTGCGGGGAAAACCGCTGCTTAGTCTCTCCTTTCCCTCTACAGCTGTGTCTGTGGAAGCTGTAGTGCGATTCCAGCTTCCACAGAAAGAGAGATGGGAGTTCATCTATCTCTCTCTTCATTGCTTATATCAGCAGGACTCTGGGCTCTGCTGGTACAAGCAATACAGTACAGATGGAAGATCTGGCCATGGGCAGATATCTCATCTTCTTGCCGTGAGAGCTGGCAGGGAGCCAAGGCACGACCACTCGGCCGCGGGTTCTTCGCGTATTTGGTCCATAAGACACAGGCACTTTTTGTCTTATAGTTCGGAAAATACAGTAGGTAAATATTCTCCTATGTTAGTAAAACATGACTTAGACTCTGACATATGACATGTGATGTGTTATTTACATATACAGGACTATGGTAGGGACATGAGATTGTGAGCTCCTCTGAGAGACAGTTGATCTGGTTATATACAGTATGCTCTGTAAAGCATCACTACTTGTTTAAAGAATAATTATGATTTCAAACTGAATAACCAATTACACTTTACATACAGTGTATAAATACTTAACACCCAGAACCTGTATTGGCATTCTTCTGGATAGAGATGGTTTGTGACATTTCGACTTGTATATTCGTAGAATAATTGCAAAGCCCCTGACACAAAATTGCCGGAGATGTAGAGGAGCAAATATAGAAAAATAAAGTCAAAAAGTAGTTTTTGCATAAATTAACTTCAAAGTTAATTGGACTCTAAATATATCGACTTAACTTTGCGCTTTACTAATGCAAACACTACATGTGCTAGAGTATATGCGGTACTTACCTGCTGTTCATTGGAATCATATTAGAGATTCCATCTTTATCTTTAGCCAAGCTTCTGGGGGTTAACTCAGGAAGCAATATTGCGAGTGGCCACTGGGGACATTTATAATGGTTTTCTTAGGGAAATTGGACTCGAAATATATTGACTTAACTTTGCGCTTTACTAATGCAAACACTACATGTGCTAGAGCAAAGTATAGTTTTTAAAATGTTGCCTTCTCGACTTTGTTGATTATATTATGTTCAGAAGCTCTGCTACTAACTAACAAAGTCAGCTAGTGGAATAATAAAAAAAAATGAAAAATTAAACTGTAAACTGTGAACTACTTCTGGCAAGAAGCTCCCTGCATGTATGTTCAGGGCCACTGTATGTTCAGGGCCATTGTAAGGCATTTTGGCCACTAGGTGCCAATCTCTGCTGTCTCATGTACCCATCCTCCTCCACATTTCCTTAAACTCCATACATTATACCATTATAAAACTCTGGTAACAGCAGTCTAAACTCCAGTAAAGACACTAGACAAGAGTTGACCAAGACTAATGTAGTATATGGGGAAAGACACAGCTGGGTGCCGCTCATTGGTCTCCACCCCGGGCATCTCCATTGGACAGATAAATTGCTGTTTGTGTGGCACTAGTGTTGAGCTCGAAAATACGAATTTCGAACATATTCGACGAATATCGGCTATTCGAGAATTCGCAAATTTCGCGAATATGGTGTCGAATATTCGCATTGGGATGCTTATGGCCATGGATTGTGAATATATATTCGCAATGCGAAAATAAGTAGCACATGTGACCATTCATTTTAAAGGTAATTACGAGGTGATTCTAACTGTCTCAATCGCGTGTATTTGTGCACAACCACGCAATTGCAAATATTCACAAATATAGAAACAAATATAAGTAGAATTATTTGTGAAATATCGTGAATGCGAATATTGCCTATGCCACTCATCACTATGTGTCACTGGAAAAAAATCATAAATGAATGTCTTCTACAACATTTCTCTTTGCAGAGTCTTACTTTCTATTGTGTCTCTAGGAAAGAAAGTAAAATTTCCCCATGGTGGTTTGTGTAGCTGACTTTGTGAGTTAATTGCAAACATCTCTCCCTGTTTCTGATGATTTATATGTAAATATATTTGAAAAGTGTATCACTGAAGACACAAACTTTTTTATTTGCTGTGTTGAGAAAGAAAAATAAAATGTACGGTATAGGCTCTGGCACAGAATCAGGGAGCAGGTTTATGTACTGTTTGTATCAGCAAAATTGTCTCTTTGTAGGACACTGAAATTGCTGCTGTGGTGAACCACAAAAGCTGACATGTCGGAGAGCAGTGACAGTGAAAGTACCTCATCTCCACTCTGCATTGAAATATGAACAGACGATTTTCTCCATTGAAAACTACTATAACTGCCTCCAATGTTCACTTGTGATATTACACCCTGAGTTAGTCCTGGAAGCCTGGCAGATAAAGATGAATTCTCTCATATGATTCCAGGGAACAGCAAGTAAGTAGATTTATTTAGGATTTTGGAACACCACCATCATACCTGCTAAGTGGTAAGTCAAAATTTAATTAATATACACATAAGATTTTGATTATATATCTGCTCTACTCACCAAAGAAAATAAATCACCCAAACCAATACTTTATTTAGATCCTTATAATTTATACTATAGATCGTTACTACACTACCACAAAAACTATTTTTACCATCTGAGTAGCAAGAGAAGTCTTCTAAAATGTGTAACTCATTACTGCTAAATAGTGATGAGTGGCATAGGCAATGTTATAATTTGCGATATTTGGTGAATAATTCTAACAATATTCGATTAGATATTCGAATACAAAATGAAGACAAGTGTATGGGCATGCATTGTGGAAATAAATTCACAATAAGGATTGCATTGCGATTATCTTCAAAATGAATGGTCATGTGGTATTTACTTTCCCATTGAGATATATAATTCTCGAATAGCCGATATTCATCGAATATATTCGCAATTCAAATATTCAAGCTCGACACTATTGATATACATTTATCTGTAGAAAGATAATGGGTAGTTGCGCACAACCTTTAGCAGTGATTACACAGCTATAGTGATAGCAGTGGCCAGAAAGGCCCTCAGTTGGTGTATGGGGCCTGAGCAAGGATCACAGAGCAAAATGGAGTCAGTATGAGGGATGGATGTTTAAGTTGTGTGTAGGTGTGAAGCTCTCAAAATGGAGGAGTGTGGCCCCCTGTAACAGACAAATAAAAACAAGGACAGAGGCGCACAACCTAGTACAACAGATGGTTAAAAATGTGGAAAAGGATAAGGTAAAACAAATTGAACAAAATGAGACAAAACAACAGACAAGATACTCACATTGAGAGAGGTTTACAAGGCTGGCTCTCTCAGGGCCATGTGCTATCCAGGAGGACCTCACTTCCTGGTGGGGGAGAAGAGATCACTCCCTGCTTACAGATACTGGGGGGCTCAATAGGAACAATGGGACGCGTTTCGAGAAGAACTCTTTTTCGACCATCAACCGATGGTCCTTGTTCTTATTTGTCTACATTTATCTGTAGACTTTTCAGGTTATTTAAAGAAATCTATTGATATATATGTAAATATACATGAAAAGTGTATTAAAGTTGACACATTGGCAAAGAAAAATAAAACATATGGTATAGGCTCTGGTACAGAGCCAGGGACCAGGTTTATTTACTGTTTGTATCAGAAAATTGTCTCTCTTAAACTACAAAAGCCGACATGTCGGAGAGCAGTGACAGTGAAAGTACATAATCTCTACTCTGCATTGATCTGCATTGAAATATGCAGGGACGATCTTCTTCATTGAAAACTAACATAAATGCCTCCAATGTTTACTTGCGATATTGCACCCTGAGTTAATCCTGGAAGCCTGGCAGATGAATTCTTTCATATGATTCCAGGGAACAGCAAGTAAGTAGATTTATTTAGGATTTTGCTTACCTCTGATGCTTAGAGGTAAGTCAAATATTCATTATATACACATATATTTATTATATACACATATATAAGATTTTGATTATATATCTGCTCTACTCACCAAAGAAAATAAATCACCCAAATCGAACTTTATTTTGATCCTTATAATTTCTACTTTAGATCGTTATTACACTACCACAGAAACTATAATTACCATCTGAGTAGCAAGAGAAGACCCAAATCATACTTTATTTAGATCTTTATAATTATAATTTATACTTAAGATCGTTATTACATTACCACAAAAACTATAATGACCATCTGAGTAGCAAGAGAATTCATCGAAAATGTGTTATCGAATATAGTGATGGCGCGAACCTGGAATTGCGTGTTCGCGAACGGCGAACGCGAACTAGCGCAAAAGTTTGCGAACCCGGCGA
>CM070038.1:82682923-82694090 GCA_036250615.1 Ptychadena robeensis
CCCCCCCCCCCCACATATTGTATACTTTGTTCCCCAACCTATTAGATTACAAGCCTAATAGGCCTCAACTCCTCATATGTCATAATGTGTACCTGTGTGTTATCTTGTACAGTGCTGTGTAATAGGTTTTCCCTATCTTAATAAAAGTTAATAATTGTTAAGTTACCATAGTCGCTTTCCTGTGTTTGCACTGTAATCAGATTCATGAAAATGATTGTCTGTGCATGACAAGTGTTCATTGCATATGTGCTACAGGTGGCGGCCAAGGCTACTGGCTACTACTTCTACTGAGCCCTGGCCGGCACCTGTAGTACAGCAAATCAGTGCCAGAGACATCGAGGGACATATGCCCAGAATGGATTATATTCAGTGACAATGTTTGTAAGTGTGCTATAATGTATTTACTGTTTTACTTTAATACCTTTTTTTTTATTGAATTCATGTATTTTTTTAATGCTTAAGGTATGTGTAAGAGGTCCAGGAGACCTCTATACTCATTCCATAGTGTGTGATTATATTGGGGGATTATATTATTTTTGTATTTAATTATTTTTTCGTTTTTAACCTCCTCGGCTGGTTCTGCCTGAGATGTCTCGGGTTGAGTTTCTCAGCTAATAAAACTTACCCCAAGATAACCACACTAAAACGCATCTGTCTGCCGAATTCCCTCAGCGATTCAAAACATTGGCATACCAGGCGATGCTTCAGTGCCCGCCCGATGATGTCAGATATGACGCCGGAGGGGCGGTGTGTAGGCAGTGCTGTTGACCTCCATGTAATGGAGGAGGCATTGCTTTTTCCCAGCTAACCACCAGCGCCACCAGTCATGTTGGGGTCCCCCAGAGGCCGGAAAATCGCTTGTGGTGCACAGGAGGTTAAAAATAAAAATGTCAAATTTTTTTAATAAAAAAAATCTGTAAAATGTTACCAGAAATATAACATTTTCAACTTAAAAGTTTTCTGAAATGTTTGACCATCTCTACTACATATTCAAATAACACCAAAAAGATGAAATCACAAATATATAAAACAAATATTAGAATACCAAGCAAGTTAAGGAGATGGAGATAGGTTTTCCCAATTAGAAATCAGCCTCCATCTAATGGACACTCACCATACTGCAGTTAACTAATCTTATGAAGACTGCTAAATATGGAATCTCACATGGTTCCAGGGAACAGGAGGTATGCATATTTTTTTTAGGATTGTGGATCACTGATCATGCAAGCTCAGAGGTAAGTCAAAGTTGAATTATATATATTATATATATAATTATTTTTTCAGTATATCCACTTTTATAAATCCACTTTCGTTTAAAACTCCAGTAGTCCACAGAGTTTTTTTTCTTCTATTTTTTTTTTTTACCTTTTTCATACACAAATGACATTTTCCCAGCAGGCTTGCACCTCTGAAGATAATTGTAAGAAATTAAACATGTTTGCCCTTTAAGCTATGCCTCTCTTTGCCAAAGACTTATCTTTCATATAGAGAAACACACACCTACATTTCCTGACAGCCTGGTAGCAATAAAGGTCAGCGGGTTGTCAATTCACTGTTTAAACCTGATAAAGTACTCGGAAATCCGGCAATGATATTTAATTAGGAATAGATGACACTGCCTAGAGGGAATAATATTTTCATAGTTTCAAACTATCCTGGCCTCTGTAATGATTGTGTTTTTAAAAAGCACAATTTGTGTCACCTACTGCAGTACAATGATGTATGGAATGGCTCTTCCACTGGAAGCAAATTGCTTTAAAAAAAAAAAAAAAGAGAATGACAAAATATAACGTATTTTTTTTAATGGAATGTTGTAGTGTTGGGGAGGTGCAATGTAGTGCGGTACTCACGCAACCTGGATGAATGTCCTCTGTCTAGATCCTAGGTGCCCAACCTGCGGCCCTTTGAGTGTTGTTCGGTGGCCCCCCTTGGTCCTCCACATGCGGCTCCCAAAACCAAACTGTTAATGCATAGGGCATAGCAACTCACCTGCGAAGTGGTCACACGCTGGCCCAGCTTTCCTAATCAGCTTTGGCGGTCCTACATCAGTAAAATGGGCAATGTTGATCAGAGAAACCAGTTCTGCATATGAGCACTGCACCCAGGGGCAGGAGAGGGAGTGAGTGCTCTTGGGTTTTGACTGCCTGACAGGATCTGGTCCACCGCCTGCTGAGATGGGTTGACAGGGGGAGGATCTGGATCAATGTTATGTGCGGCCCTTTAGTGATGCCAAGGGCCATATTAACTCAGTTGCCCACCACTGGTCTAGATACCGAGCATAGCTCATACTCTGAACAAAACATCCAGGCAGCTGGTAGGGGCTATGTACAGTTTATTGAAGGAGGGCAGACATGGGGTTCAGACTTGGGAATAAACAGTTTAAAACCTGTTTGAAAAATAAAAAAACAATGCAGTCATCAGATCTAACAATTTATAAATTAAGATATATAATGTTTTTTATAGGATTTAGATGTACTGTAATTCAACGGAAAGCTGTAGTGTAGACATATGCAGGGAATGCTTCTAAATGTGTCCCCCTGTGGTCGGTCATGTTATTATCTAAATAAATTGGTATGGTAGGTAGACAGGAAGAGGAAGGGCACCACCTTCCTCTTCCTGTCTACCTGCCATAGCCATTAGATAATAACTAAACCATTTAGATAATAACAAAAGCCAACAACTTTGCCGGGACATGTGGATCACAAGCTGCACAGCTGTCTCCAACCAGCCTCTGTTTAAGAGTGAGAAGAAGGACAATAGCTGATGGCTAGATCAACAGTGCCACAGAAAATATTAGACCTTTCACAATTTAGTGTGATGTTATTTTTTGTGAGTGTTGCTGAAGCCTAAACATCTGTTCTAATTGAGATCCAATTGCAAGTATGTGAGTATACAAATTTATTCCATTTTCTCCAAAAAGTCCAACCGGGATACAGCTGGGACCCTTTCCACCACATCCATTAGATCAGTTGCCCCCATGGGCTGGATGTTCCTAATCATATGAGAGGAGAGTTGTGATCTGTCTTACCTGAATACCTTTCCAATGCATATTCTTCAAATTGTGTTTAAATTTAACTATATCAGTTGCTACAAGTACTTTAAAGCATAAAGCATGGTAGTGCTTTGAATAACCTCCCTAGCCCTCTGCTGAGGTTCAGATTCCTGTACCAAAAGCACACCATAAACCTAAATGGAAATACTTTTTTATGGTTTAGGTCTGTAACTTATCAACATATGTCCATACAAGGGTCAGATTTTTTTTTCCATAATTTAACTAGAAAACACAAAAATCAGGTCAAACAGATACATTTATGAAAAGGTGGATGTGTCTAGTGTAAACAGTACAGATGGTTAAAATCTTTTCACTAGTTGAATTTGAGTTAAGTTAATTACAAGGCTATCATCACCAACATTGCTGGAGATATAGAGAACAGGTAGGGGAACACTACAAAAAAAGTATTGCTGTAGCATGTGCAGTTTCTGCATAAATTAAATGAAAATGTAAGTGGAAAATTCAACTTGTGCAATACTTTCTTTTTTGTAATATTCCTCCAACCCTTCTCTACATCTCCAGCAATTTGGGGGATGTTACCACCATTGGCTTTGTCAGATAAAGTCAGATAATGGAATTTTCTAAATAAAATTCCACCAGAATAATTAGCGGTAAATCCACAAGATATCAGTTGTGGTTTTTACTTTGAATTGTATTGAATATAGAAATCTATGCTCTATTCAATGCAATTGAAACTTAAACCCCCAGAGAGTTGCGCGTATGGAACACTTTGTTAAAAGCGACCGCAGTGGATCATTTAAAATGCTGCCGTGATTTCTCGCTCATTTGGAGGTTGTTATTTCGGGTTGTGTTTTATGATCAATGAAACTCAACCTGAGCTATCTCGGGGAGAACACTCGGGAGGTTAAACTTGGAGCCTCTGGTTTGATGTCTGCAAGTCCATCACATTGAGAGAGAAGAGCACATTGGGGGCACCAGAACCTTTAGTCATATTTTTTATTGAATCATATTAATTACAGTTTTCATTGCAGAAATTACATTGGAGGGGGGTTTAATTTGGTTTCTTACAAGTCCAGTTTGTTCAGTGTGCTTTTTGCAAGTCAGCGCTAGACGAACTTGACCCATCTCATCCGCTAGGGGAATTAATTAGCCAGATGTCCTGACCACTAATTATAAATGTTATGTCTGACATTCCCTAAGAAAGCGACAAAATGTGCTGGAATCGGCCATTCTAAAATACTTGCAATTAGTGATGGCCGAACCTCGGCCGTGTCCGTCGCTGCTAATGATCCCACCAGAGGAAGAATAGAGGGCTCCTTCTTGCCGGCGAACAGGGCGGGTCGAACACCCGTACTGTCCGCCGGCGAGAAGGAGGGCGAACATGCTTGTTCGCGGCCGAACTGTCTGCCTTGCCGGCAGTTCGGCCATCACTACTTGCAATGTTTTAATTTGATAATCAAAACATCCAGGTTAGGGTTGCACCTTCAGGTTAGGGTTAGGCAAAAACATTTGTTGGCACAAGAGAAAGGGTTAGTTGCTGATTTCATGTGTTCAGTGGGTGTAGTATCTTAAAATAAGGGGTATTCCTCCTTCTTTTTACCATAACAATAGAAGAGTGTTAGCCATCGATGAATACAGAAAGTTTGGAGTTCAAGTGATCCCCTTTGTTGGCATTAAGAAATAAAATAAAAAATGTTAATCAAAATATTTATGTTAGGGATCTGAGGCATCCCAAAATCTTGCTTCCTTAACCTCCCTAGCGTTCATGACGAACCCAGTCATAAAACAAACTCCGGAGGAGCCGGGATCACATGACAGCTCCATATCCCCGGAAAGCTGTGTCGATTCTCTATATTGCCACAGCAATTTGGGGTTTCCGGGTCCGCCCCTTCGTCGTGGTGACACTGAAGGGGCGAGAGGGGCCACGCCATAGACCTCCATGTTAATAGAGGGGCACTGGCGATGTGGACAGAGGCGATGGGAGGGTGGGGAATTTGAGCAAAGTACTGTGTGTATTCTGCTGTGATTACCCATAACGGTATGGACAGACCTCTAGGGGGGTAAGCCAATAAAGGGTATCACTTAAAGACCAACCTTCCTTTTAACTATACAAGTTTTATTAAGATAAGTTTAAGCCTTAATGTGAATCTGGCTAGTATCATTCCTTGATACTCCGTGGCCTCTTGTCTTTGGTAATGGGCAAAGTATGATGCAGTAAACTGGAAAAAGTAAGCAAACTTAAGATAATATATGTTCCAGAATATCTGAAAACATGTCAAACTTCTTGTTGAATCTAATAACTGTACTAGATCTACTTTCAAAATATCATATGTAAATATAAGATATTATACATTGTGGACTATTTTTACAATCCTATTACTCTAGCTGTGCTAGTAGTTGAATATGGCACATACTGTTAGGGCAAGGTCAGTGTTTTGATTGCCAATTTGTAATGCAAAATTAACCTAAAAGACGTAAAAACCAAGTACTTATCATAGTTGGCAGTTCTTATTCAAAGTCAAGACAACCCCTGCATTGCTAGAATTGAGCACATGATTGTGTATGAGTCTAAATCCTAATATATCTTGATCTTCAGTGCCCTGAACACTCTTACCATTTAATTAGGACCACCCTGTATGCAATCACAGTAGGGGTGTAATTAGTTTGACACAAAATAAATGAGCATCTTAATAAGAGATGATATCTCACATGCAGAAAACTATAAGATGAAAAGTCACTCAGGATAAATCTTTGTCTCTATAGGGACTCTGCTACTATTTTAAAAAGGGCAAATCTCAGATCTATAATGAACTAAAACAGGAAAGAACAAAGTGGTGTGCTCAGATATGTCTGATATGAACATACACAAATTAATGATTATGTGTGGTTCCCAAATTGTGTCCCCATACTTCCAAAATGTCTCCAAATAGGTGGCTGTGTCATATATATAAAACCACAGCAGATTAGACTATCTAACATATTCTTGGTGCACCTGTATATGTAAAGGTGGCCTTACACACACGTTGGCTCAAGTGGTGCATGCGGCGCTAGGTCCCAGGTACCAATATCGATCTGGACTCTTTCAGCAAGGAGTTTTCATGTTCATGCGCACAGTGTCTGCATGGGTTTCCTCATATACTCCATACTTCCTGTGATGTCATGAAGGGTCACTTCCAACTTTTGTGATGCGTAAGTGGCATTAAGCGCCTTCACTTCCTGTAAGTTTTTGCTTACAGGAAATTATGTGGTATGGAAAGGTGCTCCTCTTGTGCCCATCTATGGTGTCGACCCTGCCCCCAAAAGAACCTCCTACAATAGTAATACATGACTAGGAAATTAGACTGTGCTAATTTCATGTACATAACTTTGGTACAGATAATTAGCCTGTCATCATAATACATTTTTATAGGTTTAATGGTTTTATGATAGAGGTGCAAAGGCTGACTATAAGACCTTGTTCCCATATGATTTGGTCAGTGCCAGTGCGCCTGGTCATATGAAAACAAATGAAAATTGCTGCCATTGGACAAAAAGCAGATAGTTAACTAGGCTTTACTAAGTAGGGGATCTTTGCTCTCTATGTGGAAGCAGAAGTTTATTTGGGATGGTATGGTGCTCTCTTTTCTGTATAAAACTAATGGATCTCTTATCAGCATGGACGATAGATCTGACTCTAGGAGTCTAGTAGGGGCATGGTAGATCTCTGTTGAGCGACCACTACTTTATCATCCTACTCTGAAGCAGGATGGCAGAGCACAAACTATTTTACCCAGGTTACAGTCTTTAGCTAAAAATTAGTTAATAAGTTCATACTGGAATTTAATTGGCTGATTTAACCTCCTTGTTGGTATGAATAATTCTGTTTTTAAGGTGCATGGGTGGACATGGATGCAAGAAGAAGATGCCCAATGGACATGGAAGAAGGATGCCACCAGCTCAACTTTCCAGGAACAGGTAGGCAATTCTTGTGTGGCTCAGGCTTACAGCTTTTGGTCTACCCTGAGTCTCATTGGTGATTACTGCCAGAGGGAGTAAACAGACAAAGTAATTCCTTTATTTGAAGGGCTGGGCCACTTACATTTGGCAGGCATAGGTACAATTTAAGCTGCCTTGCAGATATTCTCACCTTTTATTAACCTTTGATGCTAAAGTAAATGCCAGTATAGAATAGAAAAGGTATAGAAATACCTAGAAAACCCGTCAGATACTTGCAGCATCGGCTAACATTTACCAACATGTCCGACCACTTCTCCGTCCATTTTATGTTTTATTTTAATCATTTTTGGTCAATCGTACCAAGTGTGTGGGAATCTATTTCCATTCAATCTATTTAAAAATCAATAATTTTAAGTGAATCGAATGGAAATATAGAAACTTACAATGGTTTTGTGACTTTCTGGAATAATGTAACATGTAAAGCGCCTATCAGGAATCAAAGATTATATCTCATTATACAATGGATTCTATGCCTGTAAATCATATATTGCAACATCCTCAATGTTCCTCAACGGCATTAAGTTCACTTGCAAATAAGGTTATTGAAGATCCTTGTCTGACCTAACATGCTTCATGAATTGTGACAACAGGAAATTGACTTGTCATTTTTTTTTCTTATGAATAGTGACTAGGAAGCACATATCTTAATCTGTCTCTTTAAGAAAGATTCACTCTGAGTAATCAGTTGTGACAAGTTCAGCCAGAGAGAGAGAATTATTCATGAAGGTCATAAAAAATGCCCTAATCACAATAAAACATGGCAATGCTGAACACTAGTTCTGAGAGGCTGATAGGATAGACTTTGGACCCAACATAAAAGAACTTTCTATACCGCTTGAAATAGACATAGTGGCCTAGGAAATTTTAATTTAAACCTCAACTAAAAGCATGTCACATCAAAATTACTTTCAAAAATTCTCTTTATCTTGCCTCTTATACAAATAGAAGCCTCAGCCAGGGCACCGTGAACGCAGGGGTGCCTGACTGGGGCCTGATGGATTGCAGCATTGCAGAGTTCTGCAGGAAGCGATGTGTGGGTAGGGGGTACGGGAGGCGCCACATGGGGGTAATAGGTGGATCGGCCATTTTGTCTGAAGTAAGCACCCTCCCTCCCTGAATGTTTGGTATTGGGATGCAAAAGCTTGGAGTTCTTCTTGTGGGTTGTCAATAGTTGTGGATTTGGAGCCATATTACTTTTCTTCATCACAGCAGAAAGGTCCTTGGCAGTGTCTAAGAAGACATGGAGGGAATACTTCATGTGGTGACATGCTGGTAGTAGGGCAGTCATTAGTTTTTCTAAAACTTTCAGTCATGGAGAGGGTCAATGACCCACTGGTTATTTAAAAGGGAAGTACCCACTGAGCCGGTGGGGTGGTATGACTAGTGGCTGATACAGGTGGTTTGGCGATCTGGGAATTAGGGAACCCTGTCCCGAACCTTACAGTTTTACAATTATTTGTTATGTTTTAAATTCAAGAAATTGTAGCCATATGTATATCCACTTTAAAATCTAGACTAGTGTCTCATCTCATCATTCAGTTAATGGGGAGAGAAAAGGGGGGAACAAAAAGAGGGGGAGGGGGTAGTTAGGTAAGGAGTAGGGAGGTTGTTGTGTTTTCATTTCTCTCTCCACAGCTCATTCCTGCCCAAGTCATATACAAAACCAGAAAACAATTATCAAAACATTTCAACTTGGAAATGCAATGACATCACCTTATTTACAAACACATGTAATACGACATGAGAATGTTGGCAGAAGGAACAGCTGAGCTCTGATGTACATCAGCACCACCAAAGTGTTGGAATTCTAAGCGACTACGCACAAGCATTGCTCATCAATTCAACTTCATGGCAATTGTGATATGCACATTAGAGATGGTCGAAATTAATAAAATTCGATTCTACTTAAATTTCGAGTTTCCCAATCGAATTTCGATTCGACTGCGAAATTTCGACTTTTTTCTAGTCGAAGTCGAAAATTCGCATAACGCCAAAAATTCGCATAAACACTCAAAAATAGCAGCACGGCAAATCAAAAGCAAAGGGTTTTCTTAAGTTGAAATTATGATTTTAGTCGAAATATCAGGCTGATTTTCGACTTTTTCGGCGAAAAGTCGAAATGACCCCATCAAAATTCGACTATGCGAATTTTCGGCGAAAAAGTAAAAATTTCTACTTAAAAATTGGCACTGCAAATTTTTCGACCATCCCTAATGCACATTCATGTGTTTTGTTTGGACATTTAGTTACATTGTGAATAGGCTATGGACATTGAAATATTTATATTACATAACATTTACATAAAAACACGGTGGTCATGTATGGCTACCTTTAGACAGCTCAGCTGACTTTTTATCAGCAATTTTTAACCTGTAATATAAACAAAGATACAATGGGAAGCAAGGGAAAATATGCAGGTGAGAGCACTGATTGAGCTACAGTAGTTGCATCATTTGTGCTTCTGCTAAACACTTTGAGAATGATTTGCCTGATAGTTCCTTCAGCTGCAAAAGTTGACTTTTGCATTTTATATATTATTTAATACTTTTTAATACGTTTTATTATGTAAGCCATAGAATAATACATAACGTTTGAAGTACAGTTAGCCAATAAATGTTATCTCTTGTACTCCAAACTTTAGTTATTTAACCTCCAGGGCGGTGAGCTGAAAAAAAGCGACTCCACCTCCATTACATGGAGGACAATGGAACCACTCCCCCTCCCCCTTATAGATGACGTCATAGAGGTGGGCCTGGAAACATTGTCAGGTCCACCGTTACGGAGGGATGCTGCAGGCTCCCTACGGACAGATGAGTATGCCAGAGGCTATTTCGGGGTCAGTTGGTACACAAACTGCCTGAAATAACTTGGGCTAACTGCTCAGAAGGAAAATGCTCTTAACCTGGCTACATAGTTGCTCTAAACTTATTTCCTCTCCACTTAACACTCATAATATAACTTGTTTTAGTACATGCACTTTAGGTCAGCTGTAGGACCTCTCATAAACTATGTTACAGTCAATATACATCCAGTTGCTTTGATATGTGGGATACACCGAATACACCAAACATGGGCAAAATTTTACAATTTCTCTCAATGTTAAATCAAAGTTGTCTGCCATTTAACATCAGTGCAATAGAAAATAAAAGCTACACACTGGTTCACAATCACTGCTCGGTCATTTTATATCTTGGTCCTCGCTCTTTCATTCCACCACACAGCACTCTGAGCCCACCCGATGTGCTTATTCTTGTTCTAAGTCAATGGCCTACTAAGCAATGAAGGGTGGATGAGCATGACAGCCAAAGCATTCACCCTGAAAAATAATTCAGCAACGGCAGTTCCCATATTTCCAAGTTTTAAATGAAGCCTATAATGTGCCAGAAAGTCACTAGATAGTAACTGCACTGCATTAACTGCTGTGTGGCATCTTGATTAATTCATAGTAACACCGCATTAGTCTTAATATATCAGGTCCAGATGGAGTTTCATGCGTAATGGATAACGGTTCCAGACACATGGCTGCTGCTGCAGGATAGGTTGACGTACATAATAACGCATCGCTCTGTTTATGATCTGCTATGCTTTACAAACCTCTGACTGGAAAATAAATAAAATCAGTTTTCTCATTTTCATCAGCTATTTGCTTTAATTAGATCTGGTTGCTTTTAATTAACTTAAAGTGCTGCAAAATCTGCGGAGTATGGAACAGTCAATTCCACAGTTTCCAGTTTAAATGGTAATTGTAAAATCTATTAAACCTTATTGTAAAAAGGTTGATAATAATAAGCAGCTTTCTCAAAGTACACCTTCAATTACTGGGAAAACATACAGATTTATTTAATAATGTGGGCAAGGAGCAAAGAGGTATGTGCAATGTAGTCCATAGATAGGTATTGGATTGTTTACAAATTTACAAAATGAAAAAAAAAACATACATTAAATATTACATAAGACATAATACTCACCTCTCAGCAGTTTGGATGCTGAAAAATTTCTACACAAAAAAACCTACACAACTCCTACACAAAAAAGCACACTTCCTCGTGTTCGTTCTTAATGCCAGCATCTTAGATCCTGCAGAACTGAAACTGCTTCTGCCCCTCATCACTGCCCTCCTCCCCTCCCCCTTCACTAGTCTCTCTGTGTCCTCTATTG
>CM070038.1:82723911-82734780 GCA_036250615.1 Ptychadena robeensis
TATGTCTGCTGACTGTGACTCACAGGGGTCAAAGTTTCACCAATGTTAAAAGATAGAGGGTGGGTCGAACTTGCCATATGTTCGCGAACATGGGGCGAACGCGAACATGCGAAGTTCCCCGCGAATAGTTCTCCGGCGAACAGTTCGGTCCATCCCTAATCTTGAATATAGTGCTATATCTTCATAACTATGAATTCTTTACATCAGTACCCAGAACTACCATGCATTGCTTTTGCAATTGAGCAATGATGGTAATAATAACTGGAGATGATGAATTCTTAAATTTATTTTTTATTTTTTGGCAAAAAATATTCGATATTTTGTAAATACGAAAATTGCCTATGCTGCTCATCACTACTGTCAACCCACCAGCAAAGAGGCCTTGTGATTCTTTTAAGTACACCTCGATCAAAGTAAAAGCCTGAAGTAAATATAACTTTTTTTGGGCTGGATCTCCCATCTGAACTGTATTGGTTATATTTGCAGAGCCTAATGCAGTGTGTGTGTGGGGAAAGCTGAACTCACACTGGCAGGTTCCTCACACACACACACAGCCGCAGAAGGGAGACGTGAGTGCATATTCCTTCCCTGTGTATAAGGCTTCGTTTTAATTTAATTTAATTTTTTTATAAGTTTACACTTGTTTTCTTTTCTTTTGATTTGGATTGGATAAAACATGTATTAAACATTTACCCAATCCAATCAAAATAAAAACAAATGTAAAAAAATGAAAAAAAAAGGTATACGCTTAGCGGGGGTCCCGACGTAGCACATTGATATTGTCTGCTCAGCGGATGATCTGTTTACACATGTGTGCTCTCTATTGACAATTTTTTTGTGGCTGAAATTGGGTAGTGCATGGGATGTTTCCCTTATCCATTTAAACACATGAAATTACTACTTTAAAAACTGTGTGCGTTTTATGGTCAGGTGTGTCTAATAGTCTGAAAAATACAGTAATTCCCATAATGTGTTTAGTGGTACAGTCCTAGCACAATATGCATTTCGCACTAGCTGGCAGGTTTTTGGCAATTTATCTGGTTAAATCAGTGGTGTTTCAAATCAGAGCTTTCCTGTGTAATGCAATTACCGTATTTTCCAGTGTATAAGACGACCCCCAACTTTTCCACTTAAAATATAGAGTTTGGTGTATACTCCCGGTATAAGACTACCCCTTCCAACGCACACCAAATAAAAATTAAAAAAACATCAGATTTGCTTTCAATATGGTAATTTTAATTCTTATGACATGGGCAAACTGCCTGCAAGTCATGGGAAATCCACTGGCAAATGTGCCGGCGCATGTCATTTTTTTTCGGCCAGCTCAGAGAAACAGCAGTGGACCCATGGCCTTACATAGGTCTACTCTTTTTTAGTAATTTGCATTCCTTATTTCACACCCACAACTGCAACTTCTCATATTAATGTTTACCTGCGGTTATCCAAGTGACACAATTTGTATACATTTAAAGCTAGCCATACACGTGCAGGATTCCATGGCCAATTGATCACTCACCCGATCGATTCCGGCGATTCTGCCGGGAATCGCAGGTGTGATCAATCGGCCAATTAAGAGTATCCATCGCTGCATACCACCTTGTCCAACGGATTCCGGCACGATTCCGGGACGATTCCGTGTCCGATTCCACCCCCTTCGATCTCCGATCTGGCAACTCCCCCTGATCTGTGCAGAATAGGATCAAAAAGACCAACATGTTGGTTCTTTGACGGATCCGATTCTGGGCCCCCCAACGATCGGACGTGATCGGACGGACAAGGTGGGCTGCACACGATTCCGGCACGATCGATTCACGTGCACGCGCCCGGAATCGATCGGCCCGGAATCCGGCCGGAATCCGACCCGTGTATGGGGGCCTTAATTCAAAGAATTTTGGCAATCAAAAATGTAACTGATATCATGTCACATGATACAGTGAAGGTGTTTTAATGTGTTAAAGCTGCAATACCAGTTTCAGCCACTGGAGCCACAGCCTTTCGTGAGCACGTCAAAGAGATGGAAGGGAGATAAGGGGGCGCTTCCGATGTATGACAGGCAGACTCCTCTGGCTCAGAAGTTTCAGCACTCTGAAACTTTCAGTTTCAGCACTCAGGCTTATAAGACGACCCCCGACTTTTGAGAAGATTTTCCTGGGTTTAAAAGTAGTCTTTTACGCCAGAATATACAGTATATAGGTTCCTGTATAACAAAAAAAATTATTATTATACATTTGAATGTTGATTAAAAAACTTTTAACTAGTTGACATTACCTAATTCATCCATAATCTAGTGTTGAGTCTGGCACCTCTGATCTTGGGTCTGGCCAGCCATGTGTTCAACACAACAAAATATAACATATTGCAAATTTTTCCTTCTTCTTTCATACTTAACTAATACTTCATTCCTTGGGAAAGCTTTTTAAATGAAATAATGTGGCTACTTTATACTTTCTATACTGTACAGCGGTGTCCCTGCTGTGAAGGGTCTAATTGAAAAGCAACTGATGTCTTCATTCCCAAGCATTTCTTCTGATATCATTACAGCCTATTTCTATGTAGTAATCATCAAGTCCTTATTTCTTCTCTTCCGGTGAAGTTGTAATTATGTTAAATGCAATGTGTGAATCGCTGAAGAGAAAACATCATTACTCTGTTCTCTGGCACCAGAGCCCATTACCAAGGACAAAATGCCTACATGTTAAAGAAAAATAGGCTTTTTTAAAGATATAAACACAATTGAGTGTTGGTTATTAATAGCAAAAAATGAATCATGTTCAATTGAATGTTTTAAATTCTAGTTCTTTCGATCTGGAGGAAGGTAAAACAAGCCAAAAGTCGAGCATTATTCATTCTGTGAACCTGTATTGCAGGGGGTCAAACCTGGGGGCCAGGGGTCAAAGCTGGCGGCCAAGTCTGGCACACAGTGTTTTTATATTTGGCCTGCAAGATTGTTTTTTAATATTTTATTTAAAAAGTGATTGTTTTTATTTTACACATATTTCACATGTGTTCGTACATTGTATTGTACATGTGTAAGAAAGTAATATGCTTTGCTCGTTCCAAAATCAATGTTAAAAGTGTTTTTATACTCAAAATAAAAAACACAGATATGATACATTGACTTATTATTCATCTTTCAGCAGTTTACATCTGGTAAAACTGCTACACAAAAAAAAAGTAGAAGATGGTTCCGCTCCTTCTTCAGAAATACATAATTTGATGATGGAGCTGTGATTTTACAGAATGACCACTAGATGGAGCTGCTTTCATTACATTACATCCCGCAGACGTGATGCTGCTATCAAAATCCCATGGGACTTGGCACTTGTGGCACATCCGTCCCGAGTTCCCTTGCGGTATTTACAAAACACGTCACACAGCAAGAGGGGCATTCCTGGAAAAATTGCCCCTCCTACTGTCAGAAAGATATATTTGTTTTTTGAGCAGTGATTGCCTAATTATCGACAATAAGGTATAATGCCCTGTGAGTAGAGATGGTCAAAATGAATAAAATTACAGAGTTACCAATTGAATTTCGATTCGACTGCGTTATTTCAAAATTTCTCAATTTGAACCCAATTTATATACAGACTTGACATGTTAGAGCAAAACTTAATGTTTTCAAATGTTTCCCCAACCCTTCTCTACAACTCCAGCAATTTTTGTGTGGATACCATTTTCAGGGGCTTTGCAATAAGCTGACAAAGTTAGCTAGCACCATGCGAATTTTCGGCAATGCGAATTTCCTAATCACTCCCGCTTGCGAAAATTTTAAATAAAATGGCGATACTCACACGCAAAATAGCGGCATGGCAAATCAAAAGCAAAGTTCTTTTTTAAGTTGAAATATCAGGCTGATTTTCGACTTTTTCAGCAAAAAGGCGAAATGACCCCATTAAAATTCGTGAAACTATGCAAACTTTAGGTGAAAAAGTCGAAATTTCTACTTAAAAAATCGCAACGTGAATTTTTCGACCATCCCTACCTGTAAGGTGATAGTTCTGTGTCAACCAATATTAAGGTTGGTTTCCATATGAAAAGATTCAGAATTTTATCAGATGAGAAGGAAAAAATCCTCAATTCAACCATTTCAACAATTTCTAGTTAATTGCAAAGCCCCTGAACAAGGTATGATCAAAATCACCATCATCACCACCTTGCTGGAGATGTAGAGAAAAGTTGGGGGTATACTACAAAAGAAAGTATTGCTCTAACACAAATCATTTTTGCATAAATTAAGTTCAAAGTCAAGTCAAAATTTTGAAAGTCTAAATTTCGACTGAATTTGAACTAAATCTATGCAAAAACTACATGTGCACAGGATATTTGGTGATTATACCATGTTCAGGTGCTTTGCAATTAGCTCAGAAAGTAAGCTAGTTAAAAAAATTTACCATCTCTAGTCAATAATAGAGGTGAACACATTTCTGAATGGCCATCCTTATAAATGTATGTTTAGGCTGCACCCACTAAGGGTTAGGCTCCACTTGGGTGGTTTGGGAGTGGCACGTTTTTTTTTTATCTGCGTCCGAACCGTTGCCTCTAATGTGCCTAGCTCCGCTGCCACGGATTGAAATCTGCTGTTTACCGTGTTTTTTTTCGCAGCTGCACTGCGGGCAATCCTTGGCTCGAATGCATGCCCATTCCAGCCACGTCCATTGATTTCAGGACGCGGTCTTGCTGTGGAATTTAGCCCATTGATAGTCAAAAGACCCCAAACCATGGCTGATCCAGAATGAAAAACACATGCTTTCCATATGTGTTTTTCTCAGTCCGTAGTGGAGCCTTAGGTATCTCTGCATCGCTGGTCACAATGCTACAGAAGGGACTCAACATTGTATATTACTTTATACATATATTATGTTACAAGCGCTGCATACTTGCCCCATTGATAGTGATGGCCCGAACTGTTCGCCGGAGAACTATTCGCGGCAACATCGCATGTTCGCGTTCGCCCATGTTCGCGAACATATGGCGAGTTCGGTCGAATTTTAAAAACAAAGGGACCCCTTTCTGGCACAATAGTGTTAGGAAAAGGTTTCAAGGGTCTAACACAGCTTGAAACAATGAAATGACAGAGGGGATCCATGCCAAAAACTTTTTTCACACATAAATCCGCCACCAAGGGTGTCAAATGATAGTCAATGGGATTTGAGCTGGAAGCAGACAGTGCCAGGTACCTTTTCCCGGGCACCTTTTCCCGTGTCACCCTTTTCCCGTGTCACCCTTATGGCCGTGTCACCTTCCCCATTGTCACCTTTGCCGTGTCACATTTCCCCATGTCACCTTTGCCGAACGTGTCCTTCCGTGTCAACCTTTTCCCATGTCCCTTTGCCCGTTGTCCCTTTGCCAAGTCACCGTGTAACCTTGCCGTTCACCTTTGCCGTGTCACCTTTGCCCCGTGTACTTTGCATCCAAGTAATGTGTGGCAGTCCCATCCAAAGCAAGTGTGGAAAGTTCTTTGGATGGGACTTCCACACATTAATTGGATGGGGGACTGTCACACATTACTTGGATGGGGACCGTCCACATCTTTGGATGGGGACCGTCACGCATAACTTTGGATGGGGACGGTCACACAATTAATTGGATGGGGCCCGTCACATTACTTTGGATAGGGGACTGTCACACATTGCTTTGGAGGGGACCGTCACCACAATTATTGGATGGGGATGTCCACACATTACTTTGATAGGGCTGGTCACACATTGCTTGGATCGGGGACTGCCACACATTACTTTGGACTGGTGGTGAGGTCAGTGTGGAGGGGACCATGGTGGTGATGGTCAGGGTGGAGGACACTGAGTTGATGGGCCGTATGGCAACACTGGTGGTGACGTGGGCAAGGGTGGAGGACACTGGTGGTGATGGTTCAGTATGGCAGACACTGGTGGTGGAATGGTCAGTGTGGAGGGACAATGGTGGGGATGGTCAGTAGGAGCACTGGTGGTGATGGGTCAGTGTAGGAGGGACAATGGTGGTGATGGTTCAGTAGGCGGAAACAATGGTGGTGATGATGGTAGCAGTATGGCAGGGACACTGGTGGTGATGGTCAGTGTGGAGGAACACTGGTGGTGATGGTTCCGTGTGGAGGACATGGTGGTGAGGTCAGTATGGGGGACCTGGTGGAGATGGATACTCACCCATGGAGGGATGGATGGGATATTCGTGAAGACTGCGAATGACACGAACACCTCTAGCTAATGGTTCCTATGCAGCAGCAGCAGCTCTGTTCTAACTATCTCAACTCTCCGCCAGCAGAGATTGAAATGGCGTCTCTCCTTGCTTGTTATAGGGGGTTGGGTTGGTCCGGAGGTGGGGGGTGTGATTGGACGGATTATGGCATGTGAACTGTGACGCACAGGGGTCAAAGTTCTCACCAAGGTTAAAAGATAGGAGGGTGGGTCGAATGCCATATGTTCGCGAACAGGGGGCGAACGCGAACATGCGAGTCCCCGCGAATAGTTATCCGGCGAACAGTTCGGTCCATCCTAATCTTGAAATATATGCATATCTCATAACTATTGAATTCTTTACATCAGTACCAGAACTACCAGCCGGCCTTTGCCATGAGCAATGGATGGTAATAATAACTGGAGATGATGAATTCTTAAATTTTGTTTTATTTTTTGGCCAAAAAAATTCGATATTTTGTAACTACGAAAATGGCATAGCTGCTCATCACTACTGTCACCCACAGCAAAGGGCCTTTGATTCTTTTAAAGTACACCTCGGATTTCAAAAGTAAAAGCACGGAAGTAAATATAACTTTTTGGGAGGGATCTCCCATTGAAGTATTGGTTCTATTGCAGAGAATAATGCAGTGTGTGTGTGGGCAAAGCTGAACTCACACGGCAGGTTCCTCACAACACACACAGCCCAGCCGGAGACGTGAGTGCATATTCCTTCCTGTGGGTTATAAGGCTCGTTTTAATTTAATTAATTTGTATAAGTTTCATGGTTTTTCGCGTTTATTGATGTGGATTGGATAAACATGTATTAAACAGTACCCATACAATCAAAATAAAAAACAATGTAAAAAATGAAAAAAAAAGGTATACGCTAGCGGGGGTCCCGACGAGCACAGTGATATTGTCTGCTCAGCCGGGGATGATCGTTACAAACTGTTGTGCTTCTAGTGACAATTTTGTTGTGGCTGAAATGGGGGGTAGTGAAGGGATGTTTCCCTTACCATTTAAAACCAATGAATACTACTTTAAAATGTGTGCGTTTAATGGTCAGGTGGTCTAATAGTCTGAAAAATACAGTAATTCCAATATGTGTTTAGGGAAAGTCCTAGCACAATAGGCATTTCGCACCTAGCTGGCAGGTTTTGCAATATCTGGTAAAACAGTGGGTTTCCAAATCAGAGCGTTCCTGTGTAATGCAATTACCGATTCAGTGTATAAGACGACCCCCACTTTTCCACTTAAAATATAGAGTTTGGTGTATACTCCGGGGTTATAAAAGACTACCCCTTCCAACGCACACCAATAAATAAAAATTAAAAAAAAAACCTTCAGATTGCTTTCATATGGTAATTTAATTCTTAGACCATGGCAAACTGCCGCAAGTGTCATGGAAAATCCACTGGCAAATGTGCCGGCGGCATGTCATTTTTTCGGCCCCAGCTCAAGAGAAATACAGCAGTGGACCCTGGCCTTACATAGGTTAACTCTTTTTTAGTTAATTTGCATTCCTTATTTCACACCCACAACTGCAACTTCTCATCATATTAATGTTTACCTGCGGTTATCCAAGTGACACCAATTTGTATACATTCAAGCTAGCCATACAGGACCGTGCAGGCTTCACATTTGGCCAATTGATCACTCACCCGGCTCGATCGGCGATTCTGCCGGGAATCGCAGGTGTGATCAATGGCCAATAAAGAGTATCATCGCTGCCATCCACCCTTGTCCCAACGGATCCGGCACGATGCCGGGACGCTTCCGTGTCCGATTCCACCCATTCGATAGTCCGATCTGGCAAACGCACCATGATCTCTGCGAATAGGATCAAAAAAAAGACCAACCATGTTGGTTCTTTGACGGATCCCGAGATCTGGGACCCCCCAAACGATCGGACGTTGATCGGAACGGACAGGTGGGGCGCACCGATTCCGGCACGATCGATTCACGTGCACGCGCCCCGGAATCGATCAGGCCGGAACCGGCGGAATCCGACCCGTGTATGGGGGCCTTAATTCAACAGAATTTTGGCAAATCAAAAGTCATGTGAGATCATGTCACATGATACAGTGAAGGTTGTGTAATGTGTTAAAGCTGCAATAACAAGTTTCAGCCACTGGGCAACGCCTGGTGGTGAGCACGTCAAAGAAGGTGGGAAGGGAGAGAGATAAGGGGGCGCTTCCGCGCGCCAGGCAGCCTCCTCGGCTCCGAAGTTTCAGCACTCTGAAACTCAGTTTCAGGGCACTCAGCTTTTATAAGACGACCCCAGACTTTGAGAAGATTTTCCTGGGTTTAAAAGTAGTCTTTTACGCCAGAATATACAGTATAAGGTTCTGTAAACAAAAAAAATTATTATTATACATGTGAATGTTGATTTTAAAAATTTTATAGGACATTACCTAATTCACTCCATTACTCGAGTTGCGATTGGCACCTCTGATCTAGGGTCGCCAGCCATGTGTCAACAAAACACAAATAAACATATTGCAAATTTTCCTTCTTCTGTCCTTTACTTAACTAATACTCATCCTTGGGGAAAGCTTTTTAAATGAAATAAGTGGCTACTTTATACTTTCTATACTGTACAGGCGGTTTTTTCCCTGCTGGGAAAGGGTGCTCCACACGCTTCTTGCAACCCTGTTGACTATTTTGAATGAAACGCTTGATTGTTCGATGATGATTGAAGAGTGCTGCATCCCTCTGCAAGATATCTCACTATTTTTGACTTTTCTAAGCCTGTCAAGTCCTTCTTTTGATCCATTTTGCCAAAGGAAAGGAGGTTGCCTAATAATTATGCACACCTAATATAGGGTGTTGATGTCATTAGACCACACCCCTTCTCATTACAGAGATGCACATCACCTAATATGCTTAATTGGTAGTAGGCTTTCGAGCCTATACAGCTTGGAGTAAGACAACATGCATTAAGAGGATGATGTGGTCAAAATACTCATTTGCCTAATAATTCTGCACTCCCTGTATACTGAATGTCCCTTACTGACAACATCCTATTCCTAGGATGTAGAAAAAAGATGAAAAAATTCTTACCTTGACAAGATAATCCTGAATGTCTCTCGTGGGCTCACCCCTCTGATCAAACAAGGGTTACAATGCTGTATCAAACTGTTTAAAATGGAGTTAAGAAGAAAAGCTACAATTTAGGGTTTATGTATACTTAAAAATAGCTCATCTCCCCAAAGGCACTTGTAGAACAATGGAAACTAATTCTAGTCATATACTAGTAGATTTTTAATATGATTTGATACTAGACTCTGAGCTACAGTATGTGGGTATAGTAAATAGCAGGGAGCACTTACACTGGTCGATGGTAGCTATGGAGTATTCTCAGCAGAATATTGATATGGATTGGTAATACGTGCACAGTAGTCAACCAGATAACCAAATGTTATCTAGATATTGATCATTTATAGTGTATATCCACCTTACCCAGTACATACTGGGTTTTTCAACAGGCAAATTTCTTGAAAATAGTAGTTTTGTATTTAACAGTTTAATATGTTTTTGCATATTCCTAAGCATGCAATTATGGAACCTTGGATAAGAAACCTAAAATCCCATCTGATATTTTCTGAAAATCGTAGGTCTTTTCTGGGATTCAATTTCAATATATTGAAAGACCACTAGCCAACATCAAAGACTTCCATTGCAGTAGGGTTTCATGCACACATAAAGAAGTACCTACTATAAGGTATATGAAGCACCCATATACACTGCCTGTCCAAAAAAAAGTTGGCACCAAAAAAAATAAATCATTCAACTAATATTTTGTTGGACCGCCTTTAGCTGTGATTACGGCATGCATTCGCTGTAGCATAGTTAAATCCAGGTGGCAACTTTTTTTTTTGGCCAGGCAGTGTATGAACCTGAGCCAGATTTTAATCCCTTTCATGCTTGAGAATTCAAAGAATGTATAATGTTGGTAGGTTACTTTGGGAGGATCCCAATAGTTGAGGAAACTCTATTCTATTTGATAAAAGGTAAACATAGGGGTCTTAGGTAGTGGAGGAGTTAATAAAGCATGAATATATATACATGTTAATATGTGAATAGCCCAACAGGAATGAAAGGTTTTAATTTCAAGCATACAAGTGAAATAGGCCATACTAAAAATGCTTTCATGAAACAATGTTTAATTTGTTTTAAATGTTAAGTGTTAAAAGTGTTATGCCCTGACAGCTGGACTATATATAATTTCTGTGGAGTGTTCAAATGATGTGATGGAACTCAAATTGCCGAAATCCAGACACTTGTCTTTACTGGTTTAGTTAGAGAGAAGCAGCATTAAAAATTCTGTTATGTTCTTATTTCTGTCTGTGTCACATTTTATCTCTCTATCTATCGACCAATCAAAAGTACATGGTACCCTAATTCCTGAAGACACATGGGTCTTCTTTGATGGTAGCAAATTGAAAGCAGTGATGGAGCTGTTGTAAACTGTCAACTAGTGTTGATTGCGAATTGTGTCAACTAGTGTTGATTGCGGATCTAATTGCACATTTCTATCCCGAATATAGGCACTATAAGAATTCACGAAGATCTTGAATAGTGATGGCGCGAACCCGGAATTTGATGTTCGCGAACGGCGAATGCGAACTTCTGTAAAAGTTCGCGAACCCGGCGAACCGGCGAACCCGCCATTGTCTTCAATGGGAGGCGAATT
>CM070038.1:82746483-82765229 GCA_036250615.1 Ptychadena robeensis
ACAAACTTACAAAATCAGTGAGGGGTCAAATAATTATTTCCTCCACTGTATATGAATTACAGAACTAATATAGACATTGTTAATACTTTTACAAAATATAATTTACAAAGGCAGTGGCCTGGCTCCTAAATACTATTATGAACTGTTAGAGAAGATTCCTATGAAGCTTAGTTATTTTATATCTTTTCTTTCTTTGGTAATAAAATCCAATTGCCATGCTCCTAGCATCACTGTTCCTCAATCAGATACTTTTGCTATTGAAATGCACATATTCAATGAGCAGGTATAAGAATAGACAATCAATAAAAATAAGACCTGTTTCATACTATAATTTTACAAGTAATGCTCATAATTCTCCATCATTTTCTATGTGAAATGTCTATAGTCCAAGTAGCGAGCTGAAAAAGATAGACATAGGAATACAAAGGAGTCACAGGGAACGCCATCTTGATACATTGAATACTTTGAATAGTAGATGTAATTGTGGGAAAAACATTGAAATCATTACTTCGCTGTAATCTTGTGGGTTTGTATGATTTAAATTCCAATGCTGATGTATCAGGATGTACAAAAATTTTTTTAAAAGCCACCGGCCAATTGTTCATCTCTTCCTGTTTATTCTTCCAGAATGATATGACCAGTGGTCTGCTGGTAATGGTAAGGAGTTGCATCTCCCATGTCACAGTGACCCATGCCCTATGTAACTTTTTCACAGTTCATAGTGAGTGAGAGTTTGTAATAGAAATGTAATCCAAACACTTTTTTAAAAATACCAATACACCCATACACAAGCATTTGATCCTTACATCTTTTGGATACTACAATATGCTTGTTGTTTAAGTTGTAGAGGAGCCTTGAGCATGGCTATCCCTCTTGTGTTTATTCAGCCAAAGAAATTAAAGACATTTAATTGTGCTAATGTTACACATCACAGAACTGTGTTGTTTAACCAGGAATACAACTTTGTAGCATAAGGGCCATTTCACACTACATGCGTTACCGCATGCGTTTTTTTACTGCACGTGTTACATAGACAACCAATGTTACCATTCACACTGTATGCGTTGCGTTTTTAAAAATGCAGTGTTTCCGCATGCGTTTTTAAAAACTCACTCCTGTATGCATTTTTGACATAATTTTCCTGCATTTTTCATTTATTTGTTCAAAAACGCAAATGCAAACTGCAAACGCATATGTAATGTCAAAAATGCATGCATTTTTGCATATATGCGGAAACGCATGCCTATAAAAAAGGCATGCCTTTAAAAAACGCATATAGTGTGAAATGGCCCTTACAGCTGAATTATTACATTTTAACAGCAATGGAGTTCTCTTGGCCATCTGGGTAAGCAGGGAGGGAGTAGTGCGGTCCCCTTTAAGGATTTTTCCCATGATCCTTAAGCAGGCTGGCAGTATAAAAATTTGGCCCCTCCGTTTTTGAGTCAACTTAGAGCTGATCAGCCTTATGAGACCAGAAGCCAGGTATTGGTCAACTGTTTGAACTTGTGTGTGGGCAGGCAGAGAGCACAATAACATACAGTTTCATTTGAAGATGCAACTACAATGACTTCTAGGCCCTGAGGTGCTGCCCCTGTACTTTTGTCCCAGTGGGATGGATCTTCCTGCCAGGCAGTGGATTCTGCCAAATCACCTTTGTGGTATCTATGGCAATGCAGGTGCCTGTTAGTGATGAGTATTATAGGCAATATTCAAATTTGCAATATTTTTCTAATAATTCTACTAATATTCGATTCGATATTCTTAAATTCAAATATTCGCGGTATGACCATGCATTGTGAAAATATCCCCACGATTGCAAAAATAATTGGCCACATGCTATGTTTATTTTTTGCACTGCAAATCATATTTTCACAATAAATGGCCATACCGTGAATATTCGAAATCGCAAATATCCGCCGACATATTTGAGATATATTCACAAATTCTTGAATTGACGATATTCGCGAAAAATATTCAACATTCGATTATTCGAATTCTAGTGCATGTACTCTTCTCAGAGATAGAACTACAAGTAGTGGTTTCCTGTTACCAAGTTATCCGTGGCCCTAGTCTGGACTTCTTTGTAAAAGGGATATAATGTAGGTTTACCCTCTTATCTTCCTTGTTAATGTTTGCCTGCCCTGAATAGGTTCAATAAACTCCCCTTGGTCATACATGATGCCTCTTATCATCTGACCAATTTCCATTCCTCCCAGGACTCAAGCTCTCCCAGGACTCAAGCCCAACAGAGGAGCATCCTTGTCCCAAATTTCTGTTCTGCTATTTGGATTCAGCATGCATACATCCCATTGTGTGTTTTGTATTATTTATACTGCATTCCACAATAATGCTTTAGATGTTAAGTATATTCAAGGATTGAGAGCATTGTTCAGTCAGTTTTTGCTCAATATTTAATCTTATGGACATTTCATTTGCTCTTAAAATCTGATAATATGCATAACTTTAAACCTCCTGGGCATTTACTCTCTGTGTAGCTTGGGTTAAGTCTGTTTACAAACAATACATAAGTGTTAATTCCTGTGCAGAGGGACTCTGTGGAGACCCTCATCGATGGCAACAAAGAATCGGACGGGCAGCCTCATTGATCTCTATGTTAAGGAGGCAATGTGGCATCATCGATGGTCATTGTGGATGTGAAGGGGGGAGGAATAAGGGCAGAGAATCAATGCAGATTATAAGCCAATCTGCTGCAATTGCGCATAGTGCACCCAGAATGTAAAATTTAACTTCTTTTAGACTGAAGCAACCGCCCAAAAAAATCTCTCAATATTAATAAAGAAATCTCTAAAGCCGGTCATAGACGTCTCGATCCATGGCTGGCTTGTAGCAGACTCCTCACAGCGTGGCGCCGTCACCAGGCTGTGGGGAGTCTGCTACAGAACTGACAGGAATTCTGCGCGTTCCACTAACACAGGGATTCCTGTCAGATAGTAGCCAATTAACCTACGATCCGACCTGCCGGCTTTTGGGGTCGAAACGTCAAGGTGGGCACCACTGTAGTCGATCGCTGCAACTATGTCCGGGCATCGGCACATCTATGGCCGGCTTAAGGTTTCCTTGCTCGTGGATCTTCTTACTGCAACTTTTGGGTCCTCTGTCGTGTCTGTGCATCCTTGTCTAGATACATTGCTCTAAATGATGTCCCCTTTTCTTGTTTCAGAGAGTTAGGAAGCATATATTGGGTTTAAGGATTTGAAAAGATGTTAGACTTCTACCACTTCTCCCCTATTTACATAAAACTCCATTGTGGCTCTAAAATCATAGCATTACTAGTCTGATCTGATGAAAAGCTTGAAGACTTGAGGTTGCCTGATCTGTTTTGTAACTCCATTAAAGTTTTGAATTCTTTTGTTGCTTGATACTGTTATTCCATATTGAATTATTTTATGTAATTGTTACACTCACTGTCATTAATATTATTTTACATGTTTTGCGCTTGAGGACATTAAGATCAAAGTATTCTATGTGAATCTGCCTTGTTAGCTGCTGAGGCTGTGAAACTGTACTCAATGTATCCAATAATTCCCAATTAGTTGACAGAAGTTGCCTATCTCTGCGGGGCAACAAAGTCCAGTATTATCAGCGCTGCATACCAATGACTGTAATTATAACACCGAGCAATGTAGGGGTTGCTGCTTTTTTATTCATATATTACCGATCACTTATTCCATTACAATGAAGTTAATTAATTAGTCATACGTACACACTTTGACTGTGATAAATAATAAATATGTAATAAAATATTCATACATGAGTACTTTTCGATTCATACTTATAAACTTGTATTATTATTTCGCTAGTTACCAGAATATATCTTTATTAAATGTGCAAAGAACAAGATGAACATCAACACCTTATTTATATTATTTATATTATTTATTTATATAACATATTTTCCATGGTGGTCTTTACTGAAAGTGGATGTATACTCCTGATATATACACAGGGGTGCACATAACTTTTTTAGTGAGCTTCTCAGATGAGTACCAGGAGATGGTGATTGGTACTCACCCCACATGTTTGTGGTCTTCCTTACTGTCCTCTGCGTCACCCTCCTGCATGGTAGATTCTGCTGCAGTTGGACCCACCTGTTCCTAATTGAGCCTTCAATTAGCTTTCTCCATCCACAGGCCACCAGCTGGCTTTGAGTGAAATGTAACTCTCGCAGTACAACACGTTTGAACCCCCAGATCTCATACCTCAGTAGTACAACCCTGACATTTTCTGGCTTAGTGACTAACTCCTGAGACTACCTACTGTTAAAATGTTATCCTTTTATAGTCATATTCCAACTGTGACACAGTGCTTTTCTCTCATCAGATTTTACCCTTACAGATGCCTACTCTGACTTTTATCCCACATATCTCCATCATTTTTAAAAATTTTAATGTACCTCTGAGCTGCCACAATGGTAATTATGGTAATGGCAAATATGCTCATCGCCAGTTACTTGGGCCCATATGAAAAATGTGAAAATTGCTTTGTCTTCTAGGAGTAAAATAAATGCAGTGCCCTAAGTGGCCACTAAATGGTGTCAGCTAATTGTTTTCAATGAGGAAGAGGTCAAGGTATCGACTCTCCCTTTACCCCCATGTTGCTATTTAGGGCTTTTGATCAGAGGTACTACGTCATGGATTCATTTAAAACAAATCTTTTTTACATACATAAGTATACAAAGTTGCACATAAGAAGTAGAAACACAATTCATATACAAATATAAAACCAAAGTAGTGTACTTTCTAGTAAACTTTGTACACAGCAAGGTATTCTATCACAAATTTCAACCTTTAAGTAGTGAACATAAGTTCTTGTGGAGATCGTTTGTGAAAAGCATTAATCTTCTCTTATTATGTATATATATATTTTGTATTTATTTTATTTGGGGAAACCATCAGTAATAACTAAGTCTTCAGTAAGACCTAATTTTGAAAAATGTGTCTGTTGTTTATGGTTCACTTACAAAAACACATTGATACATTTCAAAGAATGCCAGTTACAAACAGAATAGTCTGAAAAATAAAACATATAAAGAAAGACTACAGGAACTTAACCTCCTGGGTGTTACGCCTGAAGCCAGTACGGGCGCAGTTTGATCGTGAATCAAACAGTGTACTCTGCCGTGATTGCCCGGGCAGCGGTTTTCGTGCCATAAAAAATGGTGCGAAAAGGCCATAGCGCTAGGGAGGTTAAAAAGTCTCTAGGAAAGGCAGAACATGACTTAAAGCAGACCTGTCACCAGATTTTTAGCTTTGTATGATTAGCACTAGAAGTATCCATAATAGGACGGAATGCAGCAACAAAGACCAAAACTTACCTGTAAGTAAATAAGAATGCCTCTCACTAGTGATGGGCGAGCTGTCATAACATGTTCTTCCCCTGCCAAACAGTATGGGTGTTCGACCCACTCTGTACACCGGCAGGAAAAGGTATACTATTCTTCCGCTGGCCAGATCAGGAGCAGAAAGATACGGCCGAAGAATTCTTTCACTGTATAGAGAAGCCGTTCTCTAGAGAAAGAAAACGAGCTTAAACTGGAAGTGACGTTAGTGACTTCATGTCCGCATAAAGAAACCGGGAACTGTGCGTGCCAGGTACCGGAAGTGACATCAGTGACATCACTTCTGGTTTTTCCGATTTAAATGACCCACAAACAGACGAGTAATTTGAATCTTCCTGCAAACAGGTGGACGTCTGACTTTTTTAAAAGTCCGATCCGTCTGTTTGCGGATGGACATGGCCAAAGTTCTGCCATCACTATCTCTTACCCACCCACCTCTTTCCCTGATTTGCAGCACTATGGAAGTACAGAAGAGCTTACCTCTTTGAGAACAGTGACAGCAAATTTCCGATTTGTTAGTGAAGTAAACTTAAAGCCCACATTTCTGTAATCATAATTATTTTGGACTGGGCAGGGGAGTAATAACACCAATGTTAGTTCCCTCATTTTTATCTCATTCTGAATTTGTGCAGATGCCAGATTAGTTTGGCAGAAAGTCCAGAGCCACCTAGTAGCCAACGATGGTCATTTCACCATCCCTCCCTTACCCCACAGTCCGGTGGGTCAGTACAGCCAATTATGTATTTTTGCCCCCTGTGATTTTTGCCCCCTATACACCTTTAGATCATTTCATACAATTTCCAATCTACCAACAACTATGTAGTGCCGGGTCCTCCCTGATAGAATACACAGTGACTGGAAGGTTTAGAAAGGTCCTCATATTACATGGTTTTGGTAGAAGAAAAGTTTGGTAGAAGAAAAAATTGTATGGTAAGATTGTAAGGTGTATGGGGGCCTTTACTAACTACCTACAAAGATTAGGGACAAAGGAGCAAACTGGTGCTCCACCACTTTGCCTACCTAAATTTGGTGATTTAAGGTAGGAATACACGGTCGATTTTTGCATAGATTTCTGTACAACAGAAAGCACTCAGCACTCTACTGTACAAAAATCTATACATAAATCGACCCGTCTATGGGCAGCTTCGGGAACTACAGGTTACCAACAAGTTGGTAAACCTTCATCAATATCCTATTCTTTGAATGGGGACCAAGGGTCCCCATCCAAAGTATAGGAGCTGCTATCTGCTGGCAGCCCATGTCGGGCAGCAGCGCGATGAAGTAATCGTGCTGCTGCTGGGAATCTCGAATGGCTCTAATATTGTGTGTTCCCAGCTTAAGACAAGAGAATAAAAACTCCCAAAGATTTTACATCACAACACTTTATCTTTTTGTCTTTTGTTGTACTCCTAAATTTTTTGTTGTACTCCAAGCATGTTCGCCCTCCCTCTCGCCGGCGGACAGTACGGGTGTTCGACCCGCCCTGTTCGCCGGCGAGAAGAAGATCTATATTCTTCCTCCGGCAGGATCAGAACCTGCGAGATCGTGCCGGAGGAAGAATCTTTTCACTAGAAGACCGGGCATGAAGCCAGAATTCCAGAATTCTAACGTAAACGTGAAAAATATACACAGCTGATGAGTTATATTTAAATCTAATTTGAATTTCTCCTTAGGGGGAGAGAATTAAAAATTTAACAGACTGAGAAACATACTTGCAAGCTTGCTGATCAATAATTGATTGAATGTAAGCTCTAGGTCTCATACAAAACAGTGCGATGAATTATATAGATGTTGTAGGTCACCACCACCAGTTCTTGCCAGAAAGACGCCATTGTTCTGTTATAAAGAAGAAATGACAGTTACGACACTATTGCTTTATATATGGGTGGCTGTATGTGATACCCTTCACCAAAGAGAACAATGCGGGTGCTATGAATCTCTCACATTTCTCTGCATTTCATTCTCAGGGATGGAAATTCCAGGAGTTGGAGGTAACCGCTTAGACATAATTAGCACATTGATACAAGGTGGCTGACAGTAGGTAGCATGGCTTTAGATGAAAAGAACAGATTACACTGGTAATGAAGTTTAAATTGACAGAGCTACTTAACTTTTATGTTATAAAAGGGCTTAGGTCTCTGCACATCCAGACATTTGTGAGACAGGCTTAGTGATCTCCCTCGGAGGATAAAATCAGCCTTTAAATGTGATTATAGTTAAATCTAATGCTAAAGTGTATATTTTTTATGTGCATTAAAAAAAGACATCAGTATAAGAAACTACAGCACACTGGTAAACTATATCTGGTCTGTTTAGTCTTTAAATCTGGGCCTTTTTCCATACCTGTCAATTTTACCCTTGGAAAAATGACAGGAAGCTACGTCACTGACATCACTTCAGGTATTTGGAACGACACTCCTGCATTCCAAATACAGGAAGTGATGTCACTGAGGTTTACCTCTCCCTCCTATTTAGTACCTACAGTAACTCACTTAGGAGGAAGGAGGCATTACTCTCCCTGCTAACAGATTTTTCCTGAGATTTTTAAATCGGGGTTACATAGGAGGGAGTGGGCATAACTCTCTCTCCTATGTTCCCACCCCGCTTGTGGAGATGATGTACGGGGTGGAAACTTAGGAGGGAGAGTAAAATGACCACTCCGTCCTAAGTAACCCCGATTTCAAAATCTCAAGAATAATCTGGGATTTATTGAAATCAGGGTTTGGTGGGGAAAGACACAAAAAACGCAACTTTCCCGAACCAAAACGGGATACTTGACAGGTATACCTTTGTCACCTTGGTGTCAAGATGCACTGGCTGCCTTCTGCTTTTTCCCTGAAATAAGTGAAGATAATGCCTAGATGATGAATGCTATGGTCTCCTTCTAAAGTCAGCAAGCGTATTGCTTGACGGGGATCCCGATGGAGCACACAGACTTTGCCTGCTCGACTACGTTGAGCCTTGCATCGGTGGAGTGGCTCAGCATAGTGAAGACACAGCATCTGCCGAGCAGGTAAGTCTGTGTGCTACGTGGGGATCCCCACCAAGCAATACGCTTAGCGGAGGGGGCCCGTTGTATAATAGAAACAAGCCCTAAGTTTACTACCCAGTAGCCAATAGCCTCTTTTTATTTATTTTTATTTATTTAAACTTCCTGGTAGTATTAGTTTAAAGCGGTTTGGAAAATGTATATGCTTAAATTTCCTGCCCAGGCTGGGAGGACTTCAGACCGGGCGTCCCTTACAAATTCTGTGTCTCCGGCCCCTGTCAAATATAAAACCCATTGTGGCCCACAAATCAAAATGTTTTTCCACCCCTTATATACCCAGTGGTGATGAACACAACAAAATGCATTGCAACACACTAGCCCTGCTGAAAGAGACTGCAGATTTCTGTCCGTTATAAAAAGAAAGATATTTTCTGATGAAACTCTAAAGACTGTCAATAGGAATGTAAGACCATTTTGCACAAAAAAGCATCAGCCTGTATAAAGTCAATCTCAAGGTCAGATAGTACATGATTGGTCCAAAGGTCTGGGATTAAAGCTAGCCATACACGTGTCGGATTCCATGTCCAATCGATTCATCATCCGATCGATTCCGGCGATTCTGCCGGGAATCGCAGGTGTGATCAATCGGCCAATTAAGAGTATCCATCGCAGCATACCACCTTGTCCAATGGATTCCGGGATGGATCCGTGTCCGATTGTCCACCTCACAACTGGCAACTCCCCCTGATCCGGACAGAATCGCATGAGAAAGACCAACATGTTGGTTCTTCGTCGGATCCGATTCTGAGCCCCTGATCAATCGGACGTGATCGATCAGACCAGGTGGGCTGCATGCGATTCCGGCACGATCGTTTGGCGTGCACGCGCCCGGAATCGATCATGCCGGAATCCGGTGCGAATCCGACACGTGTATGGGGGCCTTAAGTCCTTCAGACCTCCACTGGTAAACCTTCACTGGCTGGAAAACCTTCATCTTACCTATTCCATACGGCATACGCTAGAACAAGCCAACCTAGTCCAGCAAATAATGATCCAATGGTAGTTGGAACCTTATTGTCTCTCTCTCTCACTCACAATGAACACCTCTTACAGTATAGGAATTCAGTCCCAAATAAAATACGCACCAGTGGCTGGTAAAGATGTTGAAGATGCTACGGAGTCCTGCATTCCTGACCAGTAAACACTGAGAAGCTGAGTGGTGTCCCAGTGGCTGCAAACAGCAATAAGGGTGGGTTAATTCCAGGCTTGAGAAAGTAGACATCCCAAAACGTGTTGCCTTTTGTAATCCTGGTCTTGTCATGTAGGATCCTTCATCCAGCTACACTCACCAGCACAACCGGCCACATCCTGAAAGTAACACACTCTATGTGCTGTTGCAGCCACTGGGACACCGCTTAGCTCCCCTGGACTGTCAGGCATGCCAAACTCCCTGGCTGTCTTCAATATCTTTACCTACCCCTAGACAGAGTTTGTATTTGGGAACTACACCCCTTGCCCTTCATTGTTTTACTGCATGTTAGTGCAATTTTACCTTATATTTTATCCATTAAACTTTGTGAAAGCCCTAGGTGGTCTGTTTCTACATATTTTTTTGTGGGACTGCATTTCAGCCCATTTAGTTTTTTAATATGGGCCACTTAACCAGACCATACCTGTCAAGATTTCCCTTATTGGGAAAAATTACAGGAATTTAAGCCACTGACGCATAACCCCGTTCCAAATAGAGGAAGAGATGTCATTGACATCACTTCCGGTATCAGGAGATTTACCTCCCTCCTTTTTAGTACCTGCCTAACTTAGGAGGGAGGGGGCATTACTGTCCCTGCTAACTTCCCACCCCGCACATCATCTGCATAAGTGGGAACTTTTTATTGAAATCAGGATTTTGCAGGGAAACACACAAAAAAACGTGTCTTTCTCTACCAAAATGGGATACATGTAAGAATCAGACACTGTGGCTCGCCTCCGTTCATTCCCTGCAAGGACCGTAGGTAATGTTTTTTTTGGTAAGGGGAAGAAAATGTAAAAACTTTACAATGTACCAGCGGCACATGCATGACATCATTGATGACGGCAGGAACAGCATAGGGAGACCAGCCCCTCTGTCAAATTTGAGAACCCATTGTGGCCCACAAGTAAAAAAGTTTGCCACCCCTTGGTTTTAATCTATAAGGGCACTTTGTATATATTGGATTATAAGGGTTTGTGTCCATTACTTTTCATCTTGTTTTGCTCGAGCCTCTGCCATGAACAGCAAGTTGCATTTTTGTCGGTTTCCTTATCTGTAAATAACTTCATCTTATAGAGCCTCTCTGGTAAGCTATGTTGGTATTTTTTTTACCAATGACATCATAATGCAGCAGTTGGGCCAAAGCTAACAATTGTAGAAGCAATATTAAAAATGGTATAAAGCAGATATCATTAAGGCTAGGTTTCCATGGTTCCACAATTCCCAGTGTCTACACAGCCCATCCATATACATGCCTACCGCACTGCCTGTTTTCACAGCGTTGAGCTGGTCCGTCAGCTTGACAGGTTGACAGTGCACTGCGTTAACCTCTCTGCCAGCAGACCAGCTGAAAGCCATAGAAACAGGTGGTGCAGTAGACATGTATATGGATGGGCTGTGTCAATCTCCCCGTCAAGGTATGTGATAAACACAGCCCATGACACCGTGGAAACCTAGCCTTACAGTCTGAAAAGTGGAGATCTTTCTCAATTTTAAAAAAATTAATGATAAAAAATGTCTTTCGATGCATTTCAGTTCCTAAGATAGTCAAACCAAGGTTCCAGACACCTGCTATACATATACTACATATAAGAATAATTTTTTTATAGCACAATGGGAGATCATAGCATGTGAGAGTGTGAGAGGGCAGTGAACAGTCAATAAAGAAAATTCTGCAATTTGCCAACTGTAAAAGAAAATATGCCGGAATAAAAGAACATTCACACACCATAAATTATGCAGAGGCATTACCTCCTACAAAAACATGATAAGAATACTGTACTGTAGAAAGAGAAAAACAGTTTGGGGCAAATTAGCATTTTAATTACGGATGGAAATTAACAGTTTGGAAACCATTAACATCATATTTTCCAGGAAGTGCCAGACAAATATCCAAACGTAATAGAAATAAAGCCATACAATTAAGTACTTCAATCATTACTGAGTGCAGTAAATAGACAAATAAGCAGAGCTAAACAAGGACATGTGCGCACAGCTATGAGAGTTTACATCAAAGAGACTGGCATCTGTCTGACGATATACAGTACCGTATATACTCGAATATAAACCAAATTTTTCAGGACTTGAAATGTTTTTAAAAACATTTAATTCGGCTTATATTCGGGTCAACAAATTAAAATCGGGGCATTTTGTATTCAGACTTTATAAGTAAATTGCAAAGCCCCTGAACATGATATCATCACCACATTTGCTGGAGATGTAGAAAAGGGTTGGGGAACATTTAACATAAAAATATTGCTAGCATATGTAGTGTAGTTTTTGCATTATTTAGGTTCAAAGTCAAATCAAAGTTTTAAAGTTGATGTCATTTGAACTTATTTTGGGCAAAAACTTCATATTTTTATCTTTGCAATGTCCCGACAACCCTTCTCTACATCTCCAGCAATTTTGGTGATGAGATCATGTTCAGGGGCTTTGTAATTAACTTACAAATCTGCTGAATTGAACAATAGCATCTCAAAACAAAGCTGCGGCATTTCCCCCCCTAGGCTTATACTCGAGTCATTCAGTTTTTCGAGATATTTTTCTAAAATTAGGTAACTTATATTCAGGTCTGCTTATACTCGAGTATATATGGTATATGGCTTTACATATTTCCAGTCCTGGAAAAAAAACACAGAATAAAAGAGTATTGTAGAAGGTAGTTTAAAAACAACATGTGCTCAGTTTTTGGGTCTTTTTTGATAATAGGCAGGATTATTAAACCCGTTGTGGTGGACCTTCCTGAAAAGTAAGAATGTATTAGTGAATACAGAGGAGCATTAGTTTGTGTCTCTTACTTATGTTTTTTTTTTACCTCTGAACTGTCATAATGGCGAAGAAGCACACCAAAATCCTAAAACAAAACAAAACTTACTTGACGTGCTCTCATCTCTGGCAGTCACCATATTTATTCCCCTGTTAATGCCAGTTTTCTGGGATTTTATTAAATGCTTTAATGCATATGGTCACCAGAAACCGCCCAATGTATTGTATTTCAATGGTGAAAACATGGCTCCATAGGCTTGTAAAGGGAATGTGATGTTATGAATTGTACTTCTGGACAGTATGTGTGAGCGGCTCTTATAGCAACTTTCTTTTCTGAAAAAAAAGGAGGAGCCATGATGGAAATGATCTCATAATAGGTATGAATTGATAGATCATTCGTATAATGTAGAGTTTGTAAATCAGGGACATAAAACACATGAGATGTTACATGAGGTGTTGAGCTCAAATATTCGAATTGCGAATATATTCACCAAATATCAGCTATTCGAAAATTCACAATTTTGTGAATATGGCAGCGGATATTCGCAACCTCGAATATTCGCAATTTGAGTGTATGGGCATCTATGTGAATTTATATTCATAACGCAAAAATAAATACCATTGATTTTGAAGGTAACCGGGTTTTTTCACAATGCATGGCCATACACTCAAATTGCGAATATTGAATCTAATATTATTTTAAATATCGCATATTGCCCATGCCGCTCATCACTACATGAGATGAGTTTAGGTGCACTTTAAATACTTTTAACCAGTTTTTCAGTAAGGCTTAGGTAGATTTTAATTATCAATAACGGTAACTCCAAATCATACTCAGGAACTCTGCTAAGGATGCTTACCTACTCATTCCTGCAGTGTTGGCATCCTACATGCTTGTCATTAGATCCACTTCCCTGCCATCAGAGAAGAGTAGGCCTCACCATTCACCTGTATGGAAATACCGAAATCCCAGCCACTAACATGACACATGTTCATGACACAGAATATGCTTGGGGGCCAGAGACTGCAGGAAATATTGTGATTCCTCGCCCTCCCTCCACCCCTCTACACATCACTGGCATCAGGCCAGAGTGTACCTGTCCCCAGCTTGGGCAAAGTTTGTTTTGTTTGGATTCAGGCATACCACCCAGGAGGTTAAACCTTGCCGATGTGAGACTAACAATATTTTTACTAGCTGGCAAAAAAGTTGAGTTAACCCTGGTGGTACTTTATATTCCAGCAGCATGCTTTTGTTTATAAACTGTTTTATATAATACAATACAGTATAAATGCTGGTACAAGGCATAGAAATTCGAGAAGTCGATGACACAGTACAGATAATAAATAATGTTACAACTGCAGATTTATGTAATGAAAAGGAAGATATAAGGTATTTTGGAATCCAGCAAATCCAGGCTCCCAGAATACCTAGAGCCTTGCAGAGTAACAAAAGCAAATTATATAAAAGAATAACAACAATAGAAAACCTAAACAAAAAAAAAAATGTGTTCTCTCCATAACAATATCAGTCCAAAATCATGTACCATTGGATTATACTCCAGAAATCTTTTTTAAAATATATCCACAAATATCAGATAAATGATGGGAGTTTCCTGAACACTGGCAAAAAAAAAAAGGAACACTGGAACATACTGTATATTCAGGTATTGTCCAAGGTTTTGGAGCCAAGTGAACTCACTAGTAGAAGAATTAATAGAACAGCCATTAGAATTAGAGTTATATACCCATCTGTTGGGGGCACCTTGTAAACATTTACATAAGACACAAAGGAAGATGGTATAGCATATACTCACCGCAGCCAGATGCCTGATAGCTCAGAATCAACTAAATATGCAGAACTACTGAATAAAATAGCAGATATAAGAATAATGGAGTATTTGACAGCTAAAATGAATGATACTTTAGTGTCGTGCAGGTGCAGTTTAGCGCGCTACTTACATGACCAGGTCCTTTTGGACGGATGTCCTCTGTCCAGTAACCAAACACAGCACACACTCCAATAATGCGAAGATCCGCAAAGCTGATATGGGCTATGTACAGTTTATTAGGGAATATTTACATACAGGCACCAACTCTCGAGGGCAGAAATGGGGTCTAGACTTGGGAATAAACATTGCCAAGGTGTTGCTACCAGCTGCTGTAACTGTGAACAGGGCTGCTGTAGGCTCTCACTGGGGTGAAGATCGATAGGCAGTCCAGTCAGGGTGTCATACTATAGGTCAGCGGAGGTTTCCTCACCCAGAGATTCACGTCTGGGGACACAACTGTGGGAAGCTGCAGGTCATCAGGGAAGCCACATCAGAAAAGCCCAGAATGTTCTGAGGAACTTATATTTATAAGCTCAGAAAGGGGCTAGCTTAAAGCCTGTAACTGAGCAGAACAGAATAGTTACATTAGAGCAGAGAGCCAAAACAGTGGAAAAACCTTTAACCCTGTCCTTGCAAAAAGGTTCCAGCAACTGATAAACCACCAGTATAGCCCTTAAAGGGACACACACCACCTTTAATAAGCACTTTACAGCAGTATATACACAATGCATTATATACAGTTGTATGTAGAAAGAACAAGGGGGGGTAGGACATAAATGTTTCTACTCTTCTTGTTAGATTTCCCCTGGGAAAATCCCAAGGACGAGGGGACTTTAACGGCCAAGGTATAACTAGTAAAAGCGGTATGTCAGGTGATCAGGAGGTATAAAAAATCACATATTTTATTAAACACAGCAAACAATTTAAAAACAAGAACATATGCCAAGCTGGTAGATGTTACAATGTGGATGGCAATTTGCTTAGATGTATCAGAAGTTAAGCGTATTTATAGCATATAGCAATACAAAACAGTTGTAGACATGTTGGAATAAAAGTTCCTGAATACTCAGGGGTTATTTTTTTCTTTTTTTTTCTCTGTGTTTGTGTTTTTTTTTGTTTGTTATATATAGTGTTGTTATGTAAAAATGAATAAAAAGATATAATCAGCAGTATCAGTCCATGTCTGTTGTATAGTGGCAAAGTACAAACAGCGTGACTTGCTTAGCCTCACAAGATTATGTTAATGCAGTGCATTGCAGCTATAAGTAGTATGTGATTACATAGTGTATGAGGGAAGCTCTTGTCATAGGGGAAACGCCAGTCTGCCCAGAGTACCTCTGAGTTGTTCTATTGCGTATCATTTGGTATACCCAAATGGTTGCATGAAGTCGCGTAATTGAGCGTCATTGAATTCATGCAATAAAAACCTCTTCCAAGTTTTAAAAAAGGTCTTCGAGCGGGAATCTTTGTCTTGGGTGTCATGAACCCTTTCAAACAACAGGTAAGTGCGCAAATGTTGTCAACATTCTGGGCATAGCTTTCAATTTGACTGGCCGGGAATATGGGGTGTGACGTCACTTCCAGCTATTGGCCAGATGCCAGAGGTAACGTTAGTGACATCATTTCCGGTATTGGGAGATTAAAGTCCCCTCCTTCCAATTTAGTTCCTGCCTAGTAGATACTCTCCCCATTAATGTCCCACCCCACACATCATCTGCACAAGTGGGGTAAAAAATTTAAGAGGGAGAGTGACGCCCCCTCCTAAATTAGCTGGATTTCAAAACCCTGGGAAAAATCTGTGATTTTGTGAAATCTAGATTTGGTTAGGGAAAGTCACATAAAAAACGTGATTTTCCCGGCCAAAACTGAAGGGTTCACACGTATGGTTCTGGGACAGTGGGTGGAGGGGAAGAGATCCAATGAGACATAATTACTCATTTAGCGTCTAGGAGGCAGGTGTGTTCCCATCTGGTCAAACAGGGAGACTGTGAAGCATCTTCCTCCAAGGCTAGTCAACCTTTTGAAAAGGGATGGAGACTTTGCAACATTTGTAGCATTGTTGTTAATGTGTCATCCTGGTGAAAAATGATATGGATATAATATTTCTTTGGTGCTGAAATTGTTTTTAAATTCTTTTCCGTTTAAGCTCTTGAAATCTACAAATCGAAAGAGTAAATCGACTTGCAACCTTTTGTTGTCATATTTCTTATAATAAAAACAGTTCTTGTTTTCTCCATAAAGTGTGTACTGTTTATCTTACCTACTTGTCTGGTACAATGTCTTATTTATAAAAAATTTGGGTAAATATACTTAATTATTATATTATAGCAGAGCTGTGACTCACTTCGCAACATAAGGTCTCAACCTTTATTGATGAAACATTTAAGCGGCATTAGAGTGGTTAATAACAACCTCAGCGCAGTGAATATCAGCTACAGAATCCCAGATAATTAAATTAATTTACTCTTTTTTTCTAGGATAGTGTATTTGTACATTGTTACTAAATACAGCAGAAGTTACATATCTAAAATGTTCTAAATTCCCCCGGTTTCTAAATATCATGTTTTCTCATTTCTTTGAGTGCCTGAAGCTGGAGCTTTAGTTTTATATGCTGATTTTTTTTTATCCCTCTGGGATCAAGCAGTGCAATTTACTTAAAAGAATTACTAGGTCCACAAAACTGTTACAACCATTGCACACTGCAAATTGCAGTCTAATCTCTCTACTAAAGAATTCTTTATAATATAAAAAAAAAATAGATAAGTAAAAAGATTTAAAAAAAGTAACCAACTTGGAGCACTGTGACTACATCCAAAATGTAGGTGGCTAGTCTCATAGGACTTTCAAGATTTACACACAATTGGGTCAATTAAAATTCTATTTATTAGTGAAACAAAAATAAAACATAGCATATCCAAAGACCAGATGCCCACACTCACCGAAGGTTCTTTAAAACCACAGGAGGCCATGATCATATAATCTTCCTCTGTCCAATGATCGTGATCTCAGGTGCCGTATCTTTCACAGGTCTGTCTTACACCTTCCAAACAAGCTTACTCATAGAGTAGATCTCTATGAGTAAGCTCCAATGTGAGGGAAACACGTCAGAGGGTTTACCCTTTGGAAATGGGGTGACACTGTCTACTGTACTGTCATTTGTGGATTTAATAAACAAAACAAAATTGAATATCGGGATAATAGGAAAACCTACCACCACAAACTAAATGCCCCCTGTGATAAGCAAGGGAGTGGGGACTTTTTATTACTTCCAAACCAAATTAAGAACAGAATAATATTCACAAGTCAATATGTTAAAACAGCATTGTCATCACATTTAATCACATAAATAAATAATAATTAAATTAATAAATTAATTTAGTATATGGCGCCTTGAATCTGTGTGTACTGTTCACATCCCATGTCAGATACATCGACAGGAAAAGTTAGGACATCCAAGGGACATAGTAAACTGCAGGTAACCCATCCCTTGGATGCCCTAACTTTTTGTGTTTCTGTTGTTTGGAAACTTTTCCTGTTTGTGTTGTTTGGAAAATTTCCTGTTTGTGTTGTTTAGAAAAATAAAACATGGTGTATACATAAAATAAGTGCATGAGATCATCAAGATTATGAAAAAGCCCACATGCTATACAATGTTAATGTTACTTTAAGGGACATGTGCTCTTTCTGGTACCCATTGCTGGTGGCACTGCTTCTGCCAACTCTGGGTAGCTTCCCCTTGTCACCAACAGGTGGCTTGCAAGTGTGGGCTGGGTAGGTACATCTGCCTCAATAGTTTGAGGCCTATATAAGTGTGCCTCGCCCTCCCACACATGCTTTTTTCCTGTACTTGTTCCTAATATTGTTTCTGTGTCTGAATCTGCATCTGAAACTGTACCTGAATCTTGAACCTAGAATCCTGTAAGCCTTTCACATTAAACCTCTTTGTACCTTTGTCTGCTTCAGTGTATGCCACAGAAAGCTGTTTGACCCCAGAGGTGGAGAATTCAGCCTGTTTACAGATTATCCTAGAGGACATGAAGATGCTCGATGATTCAGTTGACTCTAGATTAGTGATGGCCGAACTGTCCGCAAGGTGTACAGTTCGGCGGCAAACATGGATGTTCGCCCTCCTTCTCGCCGGCGAGCAGTGCAGGTGTTCGACCCACTTCGTTCGCCGGCAAGAAGAATATCACTTTTCACTATAAGACCGTGCATAAAGCCGGTCTCCTAGTGAAAAAAACGGCTCGGAGCAGGAAGTGACGTCAGTGACGTCACATCCGGCTCCCTTACCCAGGAACTATGCGTTCCAGGGTGCGTTCCAGGGACCGGATGTGACGTCACTGACGTCACATCCGGTTTTTCCGATTCAAATTCCCCGCCTAGAGGCGGGGAATTTGAATCTGTCCGCGAACAGGCGGACGGCGGACGTCTTTAGAAGTCCGACCCGCCCATTCGCGGACAGTCCTGGCTGATGTTCGGCCATCACTACTCTAGATTAGAGATGTCCCGAACTGTTCGCCGCCGAACTGTTCGCGGCGAATATCGCATGTT
>CM070038.1:82771301-82791751 GCA_036250615.1 Ptychadena robeensis
CGCTGCCCAGTCCCATCATCACACTCAGCAGGACCAAACGGTCTCATTGCTACATTTGTTTTTAAAGCGAATGATCAAATTAATTAGTCAGCATGCTACTGCCAAGTTTCTTAGTACCTGTGTGATGACAGAACTGTCCTGTTTGCTGTTCTTCTCCCGGCAAACAGTATGGGTTTCGACCCACCACATTTGCCATCGAGAAGAAGATTGTTCTTCTTCCACCGTCCGATCAGGAGCAGCAAGATCCAGCCAGAGGAACAATATGTTCTCTACCTGGTCTCTAGTCTCTAGAGCTGGCAGTTGTGCCCAATCCCAGCATGGGTGCAGTTTGATTCAAGTTTAAACTGCGCCCCTACTGGCTTCGGGTGTAATTCCCAGGAGGTTAAAGTGATGTCAGTGGCCAGAAGAGCCCTCAGTAGATGTATAGGGCCTGGGTAAAATGGGTCAGGATGAGGGGTGGGTGTTTAAGTTGCGTGTAAGTGTGCAGGGGGATAGAAAACTGTCAGTTTTACTTCATCCCAATGTTATCAGAGTGGAGGAGCGAAGAGGGACTAGGGGATTTACACAGGTTCTTTTTTCTTAATAGATCATTTAACCACCCTATCGGTTTGAGGTTTTCGCGCCATTTTTCATGACACGAAAACCTCATGTCACCGGCAATCGCGGCGGAGTACACTGAACTCCGCCGTGCTGCCGGCTCTCCGCCCAGCTCTCTGCACGCCGCCGACGTCAAATAGACGCCGCCGACGTCAAATAGACGCCGGCTGCGTGTGGAGAGGAGAGCGGCGCCCCCTCCATTAACATGGAGGTCTATGGCGCCGCCCCCCCCCCCCGCCCTCTTCGGCATCACAGATGACGCCGAAGACACGGGGCCAGAAGGGCCGCCGGCATGCAGGGAGACGGCGGTTTTGCCCGATCCCGGTGCGGGCACAGTTTGATCAGCGATCAAACTGTGCCCGAACTGAGTTCGGGCAAACCGCTAGGGAGGTTAATGTATTTTGTAAAATTTATGTAAAATGTCTATTATTTTAAACGAATCCTTTAACAGAAGTGTGTACACATCAATTGTATTTTGTATAGCCAGAAAAAAGCTCCACATTAAATCATATATACAGTAAACTTTATATTTAATACTGTAGAGGAAGAAACTTCATATATTTTCATGCTTATTTACATAAACTACCATAAGGCCCTGTCATACGAAGAAGGATGTCCCTTCCTTCATATGAGGCTGTATTTTTGATTATCAATCACATGTGTGCAGCTGTTATATGAGGACATTTGAAGTTAAACAAAAGAAAATGAATAACGGAAGTGGAGTGTACAGCGTACTTAGGGATACATTTTCCAATTGTTGTTGAGGTAAATTGCTTTAGAATTATAATCAATTTATTAACAGTCGAACTCTTGAGGGACATTCTAAAAGTAAACATACAGAACACAGGATATGTTAAGCCTAATTGACTTTTAGTTTGCCAAGAACTGTGGGTCATGAGCAACTATCATGTTTTTATTGCTTTTACAAGTTCCTTTTTTTATACATTTTGTTAATTCCCTCTCATCTCAGCTTCTGAACTCTACCAGCCTCTTTAAACAATTTGCAGTCCACATCGCACTTAATCACTGCACATACAGGTTCACAAGCTGCGTATTCGTGACAATGGATGACAATATCATGACAAAGAGTGTTGGCATTGTTGCTTATTAATGTTGAGCTCAAATATTCTAATTTCTAATATATTCGGCGAATATCGGCTATTCGAGAATTTGCAAATTTCGGGAAATTGCCGGCGGATATTCGCAATTCCGAATATTCGCATTGGGATGCTTATGGGCATGGATTGTGAATATAGATTGTGCGCGATTGCGAATATTCGCGAGTTTAGAATAGAATATTAGTAGAATTATTTGCGAAATATCGCAAATTCGAATATTGCCTTTGCCACTCATCACTATTGCTTATAAGCTCTACCAAAATCCCAGAGCACCTCATTGAAACAATCACTTGTGATTTTTTCTTTTAATTTTTAGATCTTGGAAGAAAGAAGATAACATTTGAAAATGTTACTATTGCATTTTACTAATGTAGAGTTATTGGTTCTGGTCTTTAAGAAATCGGCTCCAGCTAACTAACAGCTTCATTTTGAATATCCTAAGCATGTATATTTGTCCAGAAGGTGCTAGGAACATTTATCTCATGGAGTAATGCCTGGGTAAGTCTCAGTCTCTTTCCTCCAAGCCAGGTTAGGACAAAAAGTTCAACTAACTTACTTAACCACTCTAGTGGTCCGATTCAATCTGGGGTTCTATGCCAAAAGTGAAAGATTTAACCACCCCTGTGGTCCACTGAGATCTAGATTTCTGTACCAAAAAAAAGATTAATTAACTTATAAAGTCAGATATGGTATTTTCATTGGTAGTTTTAAAATGAAATTTCACCATCTCTTGAAAAAAAAAAGCTCCAGCCCGTGGCTGAGCTGGACTCAGGAATAGCTTCTAGTAGTTTTATGCGAAGTTCATTTATCTAATCTACTATGCTGTATGTCCCATTACCTGGACAATCTGTCAAAAAAATCTAAAAAATCTTTACATCTTTAATGAGATAATACTGAATGACCCTCTCTTGGCTCATCTCCTCCTTTCAGATAATGCTTCTGCTGTAAGAGCTTCTCACACACGGAGATGCGTTTTCACCATTAAAAAATTAAGGTAGCCATAGACATGCTGATTCTCCCTCAATAGATGAGGGATCGACTGCAGCATGATGATGTCATCACCCTTTGTAATGGAATCGTCCAGGAATCTATCAACATGTCGCATCACCGTGCAACATGCAGGAAATTCCTGGTCAATCTAGCCAGGTGGGTGCACCTGATTTTCGCCCGCCGGGCAAATGGTGGAAACACACATGGCGATCGATCAGCCAAAAAATCTGGCAGGAAAGCTACCTTTATCTTTAAACCTTTTTTCTTGGTTCAAAGATCTTGTGGAGGGTCATGGGTTTTACAGTGGCATCCTCACAAGACAGAAAGCCATCAGGGAAGAGCCATAACAAGACATGTCCTATATATCTTAGTCTTCTAGCCTTTATCCCAATCCTGTTTGTTGGTTAAGTATGAAATAACAATAACGCAGATTGATGTCTCTCTATAGCTAGCCATACACGTGTCGGATTCCATGTCTAATCGATTTATCATCCGATCGATTCCGGCGATTCTGCCGGGAATCACAGGTGTGATCAATTGGCCAATTAAGAGTATCCATCGCAGCATACCACCTTGTCCAACGGATTCCGGGACGGATCCGTGTCCGATTGTCCACCTCACAACTGGCAACTCCCCCTGATCCGGGCAGAATCGGATGAGAAAGACCAACATGTTGGTTCTCCGTCGGATCCGATTCTGAGCCCCTGAACGATCGGACCTGATCGATCGGACAAGGTGGGCTGCATGCGATTCCGGCACGATCGTTTCGCGTGCACGCGCCCGGAATCGATCGTGCCGGAATCCGGTGCGAATTCGACACATGTATGGGGGCCTTATCACATCTTGTTTTGTATCACATCAAAACAATATAGCAGAAACCCTGGTCCCCATCCAATGAAATGGCGATCGAACAGGGATTCACCAACATGTTGGTTCATGTTTCTTCAAGAAGAATCGGTGGTCGTTCAGGAATCAAACTAAAAACTGATACGTGCATGGGGGGCTTTACAGTCAAAACTGTGAGAATGCCAAGTAAAATAAATGTAAAAAAGACACAAATGCAATTTCCTTGAAAATCAAGATAAGAAACCCCAGATACAGATATTGCATTTATGTCCAGCCTTCATGTAGTTAAGGATTGATAAGCTTCTGTATTCACATCCCAGTGGAAGCATGAGTCCTCTGAGTTATTATGCTTCAGCATAGTCTATTTGCATATCATTGCTCAGTATACTGGAAAGGATCAGTCTGATTAAATTCACATAACAAATAGCGGAGTGAAGCCCCAGCCTGGTGACAATCACATAGATATGAGGATTTCCATGGTAACGGGAGCATCATTTTATCCTCTCTGGATACCAGTCTATGCTGGAGTTTGACATAGAGAGCATTAGCGGACCAACTAATGTATCAGCAAGGGCTTTCTGTATTGTTTGCCAATGCTAAATCACGTTGTGATCCGCGATCTTTGCCGCACTGCTTAGCTCCGCAATGGTATGCCAAAATGATTAAATGCAAATATATATATATATATTCTTTTATTATATGATATAGTGTTTCGCTAGCTATAGGAATTATATATGATAGGATAAAAAAATTCTAATTTAAGGACTCTTTTACAAACTGTATTTCATCTTGATTTTTTTTTGGGCAGCATGCCAATTTTTCACATGCAAATTTATTTTCAAATAATTTTACATGCGAATATTTCGAATAAAGTTTGCAATGGCGATATTCACATGCCAAATATCATCATGGAAAATCAAAACCAAAGTCAAAATTTGGATTTCAGTAAAAATTTCGGGTTGATTTTCGACTTTTTCAACAAACCAATTTTGACCATCCCTACTCATCACTACAATCCTTTGCCTCCTTCAATATATAGTACTTGTATACTGTTTTGGGATTCCAGTCCCCTTTTGGTGGGTTAAAGCAAAGATAAACTATGCATGACTATTGTCACTGGTTGATCCACAATACAGTATATAGTACAAGGAGCTGTATGACATATTATAGATCACTTCAGTATGTATACTGTAAGGCATACTGCATATTAGTTAAATGTGTATATAACACACAGTACAGTGTATCACAGTGTTTCCAAGTTCCATAGGTGTCTGACCTAGAAACACACAATTTTAGTTATAGGCAAAATGTAAAACTTTTTATTGAAATGAAACAGATACACCAAACACTTAGAGTACATTCTACTGTTGTATGAATGCTTAACATCCAATTCATTGATCTTTAATAGTGATGGCCGAACATGGGCCAGGTCTGTTCGTGAACAGGTGGATCAGACTTTTAAAAAAGTCAAGCGTCCGCCTGTTGGAGCGGAGATTCAAATTCCCCACCTGTGTGACGTCAGTGACATCACTTTCAGTACATGGAACCCTTAGTTCCTGGTGTCGATTGCCAGACGTGACGTCATTGACGTCATTTTCAGTTTTCGGAGCTGCTCTTTCACTAGAGACCGGGTTCTCTACCCAGTTTCCAGTGAAAGAATTCCGATCCGGCCGCCAAAAGAATAACAAATGTCTTCTTGCCGACTAACAGGGCGGGTCAAACACCTGTACTGTTTGCCGGCTAGAAGGAAAGCGAACATCCTTGCGGACAGTTCGGCCATCACAAATGTTTAATGTTCCTTATTTTCAATACCTATTTCCTTACTCAAATGAAAGTAAAGCCCCCCATACACGTTCCGATTATTCTCCCGACCGATTTTTCGTCCGATCCTGTCACCCGATTTTCACCTAAAATGTTATGGTCGGTCGGTCGGCTGGCACGAAAAATTGGAATTCGAATTATCCCCGATCCATCAGCCCAACCCTATTTATTAACAGCAAATCGACCAAAAATTTACGGACAGGTCCGAAGCGGTCCCGACCGATTTTTTGGCCGATTTTGAGAAAAATTAATCGGTCGGGTACATAATTCCGCATCCGATTAATCTCCCGATCGATTAATCTCCTGATCCCGATTGGTCGGTCGGGCAAAATTCGTACGAAAAATCGGAACATGTGTGGGGGGCTTAAGACGTAAAACATTATGTTTCAGTTATTATGTTTCAGATGCAGACAATTTTTCCACAGATCTTGGAAAGGAAGAAGGACTGTTGTTATCCCAGTTGTTTTCTATATAAAACGGAATTATTTTCCTCCATTCTCTTTGAACCTGGGAACTGCAATCGGATGTCATGCTAGTATTCAATTTGTCAGTATCATATTAGGACATCTGAAGATGTTTGCATATTGCTTTTATTCCTCTCTCTCTACATATTAATATGACAGCTTGAAGACATTTTTATGTTCAGCAACTTGGAAATAATGCTAAAGTATAATAATAGATATCAAGCCTTTTATTTAATTTGGTACTTTATAGAGTCATACCAATCTGAAGTATCTTAAATGTGATTGATTTCTGTGCTGCACATTGCGATGTCTACTTGATTTGTTCACATCCTTGAAAATCATCAGATCTTCTTCACTTGCTGCACACCCCAATTGGTGTCCATTCTAAAATGTGCTGGTGTTTCTTGTGGACTTAAGGTTCTGTTAGCCGTTTGGCGAAGTTGCTGTACAACAACATAAAAAATCTAGTCACTGGGAACAATAATTTGTAATCATAACCATATAATAAAGAACAAATAAACACTGTGTAAGCCCCAGGTGCCCAACCAGCGGCCCTTTGTCCATTCTTTGGCGGCCCATCCTCCACTCTAAAACCTAACTGTTGATGCATAGGGCATAGGAACTCACCTGTCCGCCGATCCCCGACTGACAGGTCCTCGTCCGGTATCTTCTTAAAGAGTAGGAGAGGCAATAAACTTACGTGATAGGCGTATGTAAAAGCCAATCAGCAACCAAGATGGCATCTGAGCAAGTCCCTAATGTCTCCACCTCTTCTCCTCTAGTGTTGGCAGGGGAGCAGCTGACAGGTTAGCCTATGCTCCCACTATTCTACCAATGAACGGGAGTGATTGTATAATTTATATTACTGCACATTTTTCTTTTTTTCAAAGGTTATGTGTCCTATAGTCATATGCTTTGATGATATCTGTGAGGCACAACACCTTTGACGATGTACATGACACAAAATGTGCATCACCATACTACAATACTCCCTACCATTTGATTGGCTTGTGCGATTGAAATATTGACTGTCAGTCTAACATTAATCAATCATACCACCACACAGTGTGATTGATTCAAAACCAATCAACACCTTTCCAAAGGCCTGTGTTTCTGTTAAATTTTCCGATAAATTTTTTACTTAAACAATTCATCTTTTTAAGTCTTTAGATGTACCAAAAACTGTATGTAGTTCCAATTCCTCTGCGATTGAACACAGGTAGACTTGATTTTATATTACATGGTTTTGGTAAAACAAAAGGAGATGTAAAGAAAATCTTACAGAGAAATCTAAAGGTTTATGGGGACCCTAATGGAAAATCCAATGGTGTATGCCCGCCGTCCTGCCGATGCAAGGCTGAACGTAGTCGAGTATGTTGAGCCTCTGCATCGGCGGATGTCTAAACACAGCATCCGCTGAGCAGGTAAGGTCTATATGTTCTGTCGTTATCCCCGCCAAGCAATGTGCATAGCGGAGGGGGTCACAATGTATAGTGGAAACAAGCCCTTAGGCTCCATGAGAAGTCTTTCTGTGTTGGTTTAGGGCAAGGCTTTGTATAAAAGCTGGTTTTAAAGTCCTGGAGCTGACCAAGGAACGTTTTAGGTGGGTTCCTTGACCACCTGGTCCATATCCAGGTTTTAGTGGTGGTAGTAAACTGTGCAGGGTAGAACAGGTTTCCTATTTTCCTTTGTGGTGATAGGAAATCAGGGGTGGTCATTTCTGGGAGCCAGAAAAGAGAGCTTTTGTGTCTGAGTTACCCACACTAAACCCAAGGGAGGATTGTTCATTTCTGTCTGGACTGAGGGCTTTGCTAAACCATTACACTATTCTTTTTTCTTGTTTTATTTTTCTCAATAAAAGAAAAGGCAGAGGACTGCCATTTTCCTGGAACCGGCTGGAGGTCTATCGTGTCCTGTTTGCCACGGTTATGACAGCCGTGAGTAGTGGGCAATTACGTCACCTTTACTCTTTCTATCAACCATCTCTTCATGGATGGCTGACAGATTCCTTAAACTCAACCTTAGCAAAACAGAATCATTCATCTTTCCCCATCACCTTCCAAGCCCCCCCAACGCTCACTTACAGTAAATAACACCATCTCTCCCCCATCCAAGCTCGCTGCCTTGGTGTCACCTCGACCTGCGCTCTCCTTTACTCCCCACATTCAGAACATCGCTAGATCCTGCCACTTTCATCTCCGCAACATCTCCAAAATCCGCCTTTCTCTCCCCCAGAGACCCACCAAACTCCTGGTACACGCTCTCATCATCTTCTCGTCTCGGGACTACTGTAACATCATCTCTCTGGTCTCCCTCTCTCTAGACTTCACCTCTTCAATCCATCATGAATGGCGCTGCTTAGGACTCATCTACTCCTCAAACCGCTCCTCATCTGTGTCCTCTTGCGCAAATTCTCACTGGCTTCCAGTGTCCAGAGAATCAAGTTCAAAGTCAGTGCCTGCTTTTAAATCATCCCACACATCCTGTCCTCCTTACATCTCCAACCTGGTACACAAAATACACCCCTAACCGCCCCCTCCGCTCCTCCAGTGACCTACTAATTGACATCCCCACTCATAACCTCATCACATGCAAGGCTTCAGGACTACTCTAGGGCCGCTCCTACTCTCTGGAACTCTCTCCCTCTCCCATTAGACTTGCTCCTTACTTTTGGCACTTTTAAAAAAAGTCCTAAAAAACCCCACCTCTTCAGTCTGGCCTATCCATACTCTTCTCTAACATCACCACCATGCCAGTCCCATCCCCCCCATTGTATACTCTGTTCCCCAACCATTAGACTGTAGCCCAAACGGGCAGGGTCCCCTATTCCCCTGTGTCATTACTGTACCTGTGTGTTATTGTGTGTTGTATCTCCACTCTAATGTATTGTAAGCGCTGCGTAATATGTTGGCGCTATATAAATAAATGATAATAATAATAATAATAACCATAATTCCCCAGTATTCCAACCCTGTAGAGCAAAGCTTACAGGTCATGAAAGATATGTAAACCATACCTGTCAAGCCTCCCGTTTTGGCCGGGAAAGTCAAGTTTTTATGTGGCTTTCCTGGCCAAATCCAGATTTCAAGAATTCCCGGATTTTTCCCAGGTTCTTGAAATCGAGCTGAATCTAGCAGGGAGGGGGCGTAACTCTCCCTGCTAATGTCCCGCCCCGCACATTATCAGTACAAGCGGGTGGGACATTAGCAGGGAGAGTAACGCCCTCTCCCTGCTAGATTAGCCAAAAGCCTGGCGAACACCGGAAGTGACGTCAATGACCACGATCCATGTACCGGAAGTGCTACATTTTAAATGCTGGATAGATAGATGATAGATATTTTACATAGAAAGCCACATTTACTTTCGTTGTTATCCCTTTATATCTACTGTACATAGAAATTTTTTTAATGCAAAAGGTTATAAGTTTCTTATTACAAATAACATTTTAGCGAATGGTGCAGTTATGAAAGACAATGTTTGATCGGAAAATAAGATGTTAGACATGGTGTTATCATCATGTATACTCTCATTGAGCTGAATTTTTCCATTACAAATCCCTTAAGGTGAGAAACCTCTAAGCACCAGCTTTAATCACACGGCTGTCCGTACATCGATCTTTTGTAAGATTTACAGATGGACATCTCAAGATAAAGCTAATGGGAGCCTTGCAGATGTCAGACTTCAAAGTGATCAATACATCCTCAACACTAACTTCTCTCTGTGTACTACAGATCTTCCACTACAAACATACATTACATTTCATGACAGGGCACACAGATGAATGGGGAAAACAGAGCAAACATAAACAAAGAGATATTGTATTATGATCTAAGAGATAGTACTGTACTTCTGCAAAGATATACTGTCAACTTTTTCAACTCTCTTTCTCTCTACATATATATATATATATATATATATATATATAAATACAGTGGATATAACAAGTCCACACACCTCTGGTAAAATGTCAGGTTCCTGTGCTGTACAAAAATGAGACAAAGATAAATCATTTCACAACTTTTTCCACCTTAAATGTAACCTATCAACTGTACCACTCCAATAAAGAACAAACTTAAATTTTTAAGGTGGAGGAAAGAAAAAATATAAAAATAAAATAATGTGGTTTCATAAGATAACACCCTTAAACTAATGCTTTGTTTAAGCACCTTTTGGTGTTATAACAGCACTCAGACTTTTTGGGCATGGCGCATTTTGGGTGTGGGTCTATCAGCATGGTACATTTTGGGTATGAGTCTATCAGCATTTACCAACTCTTCTTTGCAGAAACACTCCAAACCCAGTCAGATTGCGAGGGCATCTCCAGTGCACAGCCCTCTTCAGATCACTAAATTTTCAATCAGATTCAGGTCTGGGCTCTGGCGGGGCCATTCCAAAACTTTAATCTTCTTCTGGTGAATTCCTATGTTGATTTGGATGTATTCTTTGGGTCGTTGTCATGCTGAAAGATGAAGGTTCTCTTCATGATCAGCTTTCTAGCAGAAGCCTGAAGGTTTTGTGCCAATATTGACTGATATTTGGAACTTTTAATAATTCCCTATATCTAAACTAAGGCCCTAGTTCCAGCTGAAGAAAAACAGCTCCCAAAGCATGATGCTGCCACCACCATGCTTTATTGTGGGTATGGTGTTTTTTGGTGATGTGCAGTATTGTATAGTATAGTGGCAAGATGAATGAAATATAGGTGAGATAGGGGATACGTGGCATGTGTGCCAATTGGGAGATTTAAGCAGGGAACACACGTGTAGATATGGGCAAGAATGATGGCCGATTCAAGCCGATTGCGTGCTCACGGCCATCTATCTGGCCCATATCATATGCGGCCAACCCTGTTTTCAAGCGGGACTTTGCATGGAGACCACGGGGTCTCCATGCAAAGTGTCGGCTGAGCTTGAGACACAGAAGAGTCTCCAGCTCCTCCGATATCTGACAGCAATGCAATGACATCATTGCGCTGTTGCAGGTAACCTCGAACAGCTCCAATATCGAGCCATGTGTCCATGTCCCTTTTTCTTGCAAATGACTTCTTTGTCCATCCCTATTTCTAAAAAGGCTAAACTTTTATTTTAGATACAATTGGTCTTCTTCCAAAACAATTCAAATAAACATAGCACACTCTACTCACTTGTGTTTCTAGTGTTGAAACTAGTGTAGACTAGTGTTGAGCACGAATATTCGAGTCACAAATTTCTATTGCGCATATCGGCACTTTGAGAATTTGCAAAGATCTCAAATATATGGCTTTATCTTCCTAATCTTAAATATTCAATATTCTGGGGAAAGTGCCATGCATTGTGTTTGTAATATTCGCATGTACAAGTGACGATTTTCGTCTATGAACTATTTCTATGAGTGGTGTCTCATGTGGTGATTACACTGCAGCTGCTATTTCACATTCTGCCACTAGATAGCTCCGTGAAAACACATAGTGCATAGTGTACAATATGCAAGTGTAAAAGTTCTGTTTTTTGCAATGATAATAATGAAAGGAGATCTTAAATTTTAAAATTTTCAAAGTTCTAAAATGTCAAAAATGTAAATATTTCTATGCCACTCATCACTATTTATGATGTCTCTTGCAGAACATTTCCTAGAAGAACGTTCCCTATTCATAGACAACTCCCATCCAGCAAGGAAACGGATATTGATATGATAAGGTTGACAAACATCCTTTAGCTGTAAAGAGTTAAACAATGTCAGGAAATGTGCAACAAACACAAATTAACTAATTTTGCATCCAGACCTACAGGTTGAGAAGAGCCCATGGGACGTCTGAACGAGAGAGATATTCATGGAAATAAACCAACAAACATAACTTGTGTAAACCTTCCACCTTGGTGTTACAATTACCATGATTACATAATTAAAGCAGTGTGTGAATGGCCTTCTTTCTGCGCCAATTTGTCTTCATTATGATATTGACAATATGAAAAGCACGGTGGGATAATTATCTGCGGAGAATTATGTGCCATGATAGAAGATGCCGGCTTTTGTTCTAGCCTTACAGAAACCCTTCATGACAATTATAGCACCAATACACTGTTCTCTTCATACATAATTTGTGTATAATGTGACAGTGCTAATTAAGCTAAATGTAGATTGCTGTAGACTGAGTGCGGGTGAGAATGTGGATGTCAGTTAACTGGACTGACTGAAGGCGTTCTGCACCATTGCCTAAAATGTAGGATAATGGCCATCAGCAAGATCTTGTTGTCCATTTGGTTTCCTAACATATGTTTGCAGATGTACAGGGCAATTTATTTTAATAAGACAATGTGGTGCAATGCTTGGAAAAGAAAATACCTTTTGATGCGGTTGTCCTCAACTAAATTTTTACTTCTTACTTTTTAACCTCCTGTGCAGATTTTACGATAAAATCCACCAAGCTTTCTTGCCCTCCTTTGGAGCCTGAAACACATCCCAGGTGTCACTGTTGCTGCCAGAGATGTGCTGTAAAATAGAGACGCCACCTCTATTACATAGAAGTCAATGGCGCCTCCTACCCCCCGCCCCTCCAGCGTCATATATGATGTCATCTGTGCAGACCCGGAAAGATCAGTGGGTAAGTATGCCCGATGTTAGCTTAGTTTTGTACTAAACAAACTCACCCTGAGTTAACTCAAGGAGGTTGAATAAACTTTTTCAGCCCTTAACATGGGCCTGCAATCTGAAAATGATGAGAGTTTTTGCCAGGACATGTGGTGGGTTCTTTGAATAGGAATGAGCGCATCTTGGATACATTGCTTAGATGGAAGTGGGAGGACATAGCGATTGTCTGGATTTATGGAGTAAAGGAGAGTTTAGAGTCAAAGGTGACACCAAGACAGTGGGCTTCTGAGGTGGGGGAGGTGATGGTGTTATTTATTGTGAGTAAGATGTTGGGGGGGATAGAGGTGGATAGGTAAATTTAGTGTTATTAGCAAATCTACAAATGTAATAAATCATGTTGCACATCAAAACCTCAGACTTGTAGTTCGCATATAGTATGGTCCACATCATATATTTGTTGTTGCTGAAGAATTACATGTAAACACTACATGTTTCTTACAAGGACTTGGACACCTATGACCAGCGTGGTCAGTCCAGAAGCCTGCCAAGACATCCGACGGAAATCACTGGGGGGAACCTGTCGGCTCATCTGGAATAGTTAAGCAAGTGTGGCTCGGAGTTACCATTTCTGGTAATAAAAATGTACCCCGAGTGAGGTAATAGGTTATGGTCTGTGCTTACAGCCCATTTGCCTTGTTTCAATTGTTTTTTTTTTTTGTTTTTGCCATATTTTTTATCTTTACAATTTTTTCCTTTTATGTATATATATATATATACATCCATTGTATATGATATGCAGGTTATGAACTTTTTAATGAATTATCATAATTATTAAAACCACAGGAATCTGACGGTAACAGATTCTTAAATAGTAGATTCAATAATATACAGTATGCTTTAGATTTTTAAGTTATAATTTGGATGATACTGCACTTTTGTATAGCTACATTGTATGATATATGGCACAGGTTTTCAGTTTTATTGGGTTTTGGCATTATCCTAGAAAGACGTGCTTTAGTTTATGATATTATTATCATTTTTAAGGCATTGGTTGGTGGCATTAAATATTTAATTATCTTGATATTCAATGGGGTAATTAATCATGTATAATTAGGTCTTAATGAAGAATTGTCTTGCCGCCTTAAGTAAGAGAACTTTTCTTTTTGGATTTTAAAATGAACTAGTTAGACAACTACCTAATGTGGGAATTTATTTTTACAGATTGCATGGCCATACATATATCTATTTATTAATTAGTTAGTAGTACACAAATTTAGTTAAAGGGGTTCTTTACTTGAATTAAAGAATTCAGAACCAAAAAATAAATACACATTACTCACCCAGCAGCTGTCTTGATACCCGAACCTGAAATCTATATACTTATCTTCCCTTTCTGGTCCGAGGAGCGCCATTCTTCTCTTCCCAATTCACCACCTTCAAAAATGGCGTTGAAGCTTCTTCCCTTAATTACAGAGGGATGTTCCTCGTATCTCCCCTCAGCACCACTCCTTAGGTGGCCGTCGCATACTGAAGGGGCAGAGAAAAGACTAAATGAAGGGATCGTCATCTAGTCTCCACCACACTCTGCACATCCAGTTACATGGTCGAAAATAGGAAAAAAACTCAACACACTTTAATACATAATTTGGAAACTATATTTAAGGCTTCATTTACATGGTTTTGTTGTTTCCTACAGCGTGCCAAAAGATGGACAAATGAAAGTCCCTCATGAACGCATTGAAAGGGTTTTGGACAACAGGTCCAACATGGATCGACAGAACCTAATAGAACAAGGTACCATAAAAACCTGGGAGGGGGCAGGGGTGCAGGGTGAGCAGAGGTCTTCATCCCAACACGGAGGGAATTAAAGGCCAGAAACCCTAAGGGGGGCCAGGTGGGGTGTGTGTATTGTATCCAAGGAGACCACTCCCGCTGGAATTGTTTGTGGCGGTTTAGCAGTATACTAGTAAGTTTTTCATTTACAAGAGTTACAAAGAGTCAATCCTGCGTTTTACTTCGAAAACAGGGATATCGGACAGCATTGGCGGAGCTGGAGAGCGCAGAACTGTCTTTCCAGCTCCGCTGATATCTGACAGCAGCGTGATGACGTCATCATGCTGCTGCAGTGAACATCGGACGGCTCAAATATTGAACCATCTTTTCCCTGCTTTAGGTGAAGAAGAGGCTTCAGCACATCAAATAGACATTGTCTCATTGCTAGTGGACAGCCAGTATCATCTAGCTCCTGACTATCCCAGACTGGTCCTTTCAATCATGGAAGCTCAGTAGACATGTAAGTGTTACCAGATCTTCCTTTTGCACCATGCTTGTCCAATCTCACCATCCATGGCTGCAATCAGAAATTTCAGGACCCCATACTAGATAATCTTTCAGTGCCCCCTACCACCAGGAGGCAGCGAGGAGGATGGGGAACACAGTTGACATGCTGATACCACCACAACAGCGGCAGGCATGGAACCAACTGGGCATCGGACTACCATCCACCCCAACAGCTCCAGAGGCTGCTTACCACTAAGCTAACAGATCAGCAGCATGTCCTGACAGAAGCATCACACTGCAGTTACCATGTCAAAGTTGCCACAACAGCAGCGGGCATGGCACTAACCTGGCAGCAGACTGCCGGGCCTCCCCTAGATAGTCGGTCCTGGACTGGAGTGCTCCTTGATGGAGGTGGCCCTGTCACCATCAATTACCTTCCTGATACACAGACACACAATGTTGCCTAAAATATAAGACGATTACATTTTAACTTTAAAAACATTAACCATTTCACAATACATTTTGTTTGAATAATTTGATTTAGGCAATAGTTTTACAATTGTTGTTCTATACAAGTTGGAATTTCGCCTCAATATTTCCATTAGCAAGGAAGACCTATTTAAGGAATTGGCAGACGTTTGCTAAGCCATCTTATAGTACGGTTTGCTGCAAAGAAACTTGACCTGCACATTATAAATGAACTCCACCGATTTGATTCAGGACTAGTGACAAGAAAGGAATTTAGAATTTAGAATCAATAAAATGGAATTTGCTACATAACTTTCTTGGTGACTTCCTGGGTAATTTTAAAATAAAATGTCTATTGATCCCAAAGTAAATTACAGACTGTATCCAGTTTCTAATTACCTGAGAGTTGATTGTTACGGAGTATATTCTGAAATATGTACTCTGAAAACTGTCTATTCTAAATTATGTTCTCCTTTATATCCTTGCTGGAAGCTATCGGTGCTCACTTAAATTATGTTCCCAGGTCAAGACTCAAGGTTTCAGAAACTGTGATGTAATGTTGATGAGGAACATACAGCTTATTAACAGCATGACACTGACAATAATCAATAGAGCAATAGAGAAAAGAAATGGCCATTACTTTACTATTTACAAATTCACTATTTTGTCTGGCTAATTTAATAAATTAATTTCCAACCATCCCCTTTGGTGATGGAAGGATTTGACAATTTCCTGACAATCACATATATTTAGTTATATGTAACTAGGGATGGCCGAACATCGGCCTGGACTGTCCGCCTGTTCGCGGACACATTCAAATTCCCCGCCTCTAGGCGGGGAATTTGAATCGGAAAAACCGGATGTGACATCAGTGACGTCACATCCGGTCCCTGGGACGCATCCTGGAATGCATAGTTTTCTGTTTAAGGGATCCGGATGTGACGGCGGGTCGAATACCCGTACTGCTCGCCGGCAAGAAGGAGGGCGAACATCCATGTTTGCCGCCGAACTGTCCGCCTTGCGGGCAGTTCGGCCATCACTGTATGTAACTATCTAAATGGTTTTCTTTATTTGTACTTAAGGTAAAGCTTTTGTTTCTTTATAGTAAACTAATGGGCAAGTTTATAAAACACTACAAAGAGCAAAATTCACAGCAACTTACAAAAAAATGGACCAACTATTAGATTTTAACTTCTAGTGAATGGTGATTGATACTTGCTGTACTTTTTTTGAGTTGTCACAAACTTTATTGAGCAAGTCAATTTGTCTTGGCTTGAAATAACTGACCTTAAATTATTGATACCAAAATTGCTAATAAATATTAAAACCAGGGCTTTTTTTCTGGGGGAAAGCACTGGAACGGAGTTCTGCCACCTTTTTTAAACCTGGCCCCGAAATAAGGGCACTGGCTGCAGTGCATCGTGGGTGGCCTGCCGGGGGCCCCCATGTGTGTTGTTTAGTGGGGGGAAGTGTTGGCCATTCAGCACAGGTTACGGGCGCGCCACGGGCAGGTGATTTTGTGCCTCCCCTCCCTTGCAATGTGCAGCGAGGAAGAGGTGGCGCCTTCCCATTGTTTATGGGTGGTGGCCCTATGACGGGGCATCTCCTCCCCCATCCATGCTGGAGAGATCTTTCTCTTCAGCGTGGACTGGGGGGTGGAGTTCTAGCCGTCCTGAGGGATGGGAAGCGGCACGCCTGCCTACGCTGGCGGGCACACTTGCCCCCGTTCCCCCGATGGGGAGCTATTTATGGAGCGGACACCCGACATAAAGGGGCGGGTAAGGGGGGAGGGGGGGTGAGTTCCACCGCCTTTTCTCTGAGATAAAAAGCCCTGGTTAAAACAAACCCAAATTCAAGAACGGAGCTTTTCAGAGTGCTGTCAATATAAAATAATCAATCACATATGAACGGTTTAATAAATCATGCTAAAAAATACAGTTTCGGCTATTCAAAAATTCACAAATTTTGCAAATATAGTATTTGAATTTTTTAATATTAGCAATATTGTGCACTGGGACCACATGTGACCATTGATTTTGATGAGATGCGATTATAATTGCGAATATATTTTTGCAATGCATGGACATAAACTCGGATTTCCTTTTTTCGAATATTAGTAGAATTGTTCATGAAATATTGCAAATTCGAATATTGCCTATGCCGCTCATCACTATTGTACATGTGTATATTAGTGTTGAGCTTGAATATTCAAATTTCGAATATATTCGGCGAATATCAGTTATTCGAGAATTCGCAAAATTCGCGAATATGGTGGCGGATATTCGCAATCTCGAATATTCGCATTGGGATGCTTATGGGCATGGATTGCAAATATATATTTTTAATAATATTTTAATATTAATATATATTATGTGACCATTCATTTTAAAGGTAACGAGGTTACGAGGTACGAGGCGATTATAATCGCGAAGTGCCAATATTTGCAATAAATATTTGCGATTAGAATATAGCTGATCAACACTATATGTCAAGGCAATTGCTGGTGCTAACTGGGCAATAGTGATGGCTAAACTGTCCACATGGCCAAACTATTCTGCTGCGATAATGGCATGTTTTTCTTCTCCCAGCAAACAATACGGGTGTTCGACCTGCCCCGTTTGCCAGCTAGAAGAAGTTTATTATTTTTCTGCCAGCCAGATCTTTCGGGCGCCTGATCCAAAGAACAATTTTCTTACTAGAGACCCTAGTCTCTAGCAAGAAATCGGCTTTAAAATCAGAAGTGATGCCATGTCTGGTAATCGGAATAAGGAACTGTGCGTTCCAGGTACCGGAAGTGATCTCACTTCTGTTTTTTTCCGATTCAAATTCCCTGCGGACAGGCTAGGTGGTCTAACCAATGATACACCATGCATTAGCCATCAAACTCAAGTGTCTACTCCCTCAATTATGTAAGTCCCATGAAATGTGAATGTGAAATTTTCAAAATGAAATTCCACCATCTCTAGTAAAAAGCTAGATACATCTCCACAAGATGGCATCCCCAACTCCAGCACAGGGTTAATCACTTTCAGTTTACAGAGAAAGATAAAGCAGAGGGGAGCATGGAGCTGAGTTTTCAGCCTCTCTCTGTCACGCCCCTTCAAAACCACTGAAGGAGTGCCCCCCTCTGCAATCTCCAGTGTCTGGAAAGGGGGGGGGGGGAACAGACCCCATGCTGGTAACCACTGCCCTAATATTTTGATTGACTAGAACGGCCATGGGCAAACTAAGGACCTTTGTGTAAAGACACTCTAGCTCCCCTCCGCTCATTACCTGGAATAAGTGTAGGTAATGCCTAGAGGATGATTGTTCGGGTCTCTAAAGGCCGTAGTTTACCTGCAATCGAATGTTTATTTTATTTAGTTTTTAAAATCAAAAGTCTCTATTTATTAATATTGTTTTATATATATTTTCTTATATTTCACATCCTGGCTACGAGAACTAAGGACACCTACGCCGCGTGACCCTTACAGGCTTTTGCTCCAGCCCTCCTGTCAAATTAAAAAAAAACATTATGGCCCAGGAGTCAAAAGGTTTGCCCACCTCTGAACTAGAAATACAGATAAGAACTATATTAATTTTCACATTTTTTTATAACAAACAGTAGAACAGCCAGCTAAGTAACATTTTCAAAGCAAGTTCCCATATTCCTCAAATGGATTATTTTAAGGAAATTCTCATTTCTAAGGACAACCACAAAGGAAATTATATGTACTGTGTTTAGATATGCCATTTATATTTCATATAGATGGGGAGCTATGTGGCAATGTAAATGTCAGACTTATTAAACTTACAGTACATAGAATCTCATGGAGCGAGCTTTTACTTGAAGCTGCATGTGTATTTAAATGGCAGAGATTTTTTTTAGACACCTCAAATAATGCTGCAGTAAATCATATTGAGAAGCCTTTTATTGAATATCTTTGAAGACTCTTTGGTTCAAAAATCCTTTGATTTTATTATACCTAATGAACTAGCGGTAAGTATAGAAGAACTAAATCAATAGAACATTCAAGACAAAGATGGGATGTGATTAACGCATTGTGATGAGTAATTATCTTATAAGTAGAATACACATCAAAATAATATCATGTTTTTTTATTTCTACCAAAATTGACTAACATAATCCCTCAGAGGACTGTATTACTCTTACTGAGGGGGAAAAACACTAGAGCAGTGATCAAAAGGCTTTCATTTTGTCATTTTCCTTTTACAGACAGGAAGAGAATGCAATAGCATACAACTAAAATCTATAGCCGGCCATAGACAGCGCCGTTCAACCGAGCAGCCTGCATCCTTGTGTTCTAGCATATACTTTGCAAAGGACCAAAGAAAAATGGACATGTCCGTTGTTTGGCCAATAGATCTTTGGAATCGGCTGTAGATCGAAGCGTCTAATGCCAATTTAAATTCTAAAATAATATTGAGCTGACAATAAAGCAAAGAAAATAAGATTAGAAGGTATGTGCTGTTTAACCTTCTGGGTGTTGCGCACGTGGCACAATTTTTGGGGGCAATTGTGGCGGAGCACGACATGCTCCGCCGTGATTGTCTGCCCAGCTGGAGGTTCTAAACATAAAGTTATGCTGTAAAAAAGCAACGCCCCTCCATTTACATGGAGGTCTATGGCACCGCCTACCCCCTACTGCATACCGCATACATGCCGATGCTCCAGAGTGTCTCTCTTGTTAACTAGGGCTGTTAACTCTTGTCTCTCTTGTTAACTAGAGCTGCGTGAAACTCAGCCCGAGTTAACTCGTGCCAAACGCTCAGAAGGTTAGATAAGAATTTATTGAGTGATTCACAACACACAAGGGTGAAATTATCAGGAGGAGAACATAGCTGTCAACTTAGGAAACAAAAAAAGGGGGACATACAGGAAGTGACATCAGTGGCTTCACTTCCGGTATGAGGATCATGGTTCTTCCTTGTTCCATGTACTGGAAGTGATGTCAGTGTCGGGCTAACTTCTTGGCTGATCTAGCAGCAACGATTTCAAGAATCCTGAAAAAATCTGGGATTTCTTGAAATTGTGATTTGCCCGGCAAAGCTACATAAAAATCATGACTTTACCGGCCAAAATGGGAAGGTTGACAGGTCTCGGAGAAATTCTATGCACAGAAGTAGTGTTTTTGAAAGTAGACATAGCTTGTGTTATAACTGGAAGTTATAATGGAACTGTGCTGGAAGTTATTACCTGCATGTATCTGCTGTTTCAATGTATTAATTGTTAGTGATGAGAGAACTATTCGCGGCGAACATCGCATGTTCGCGTTCGCCCATGTTCGCGAACATATGG
>CM070038.1:82793524-82822322 GCA_036250615.1 Ptychadena robeensis
CACCTCACATAGTGAAGTCGGTGGGCCCTTATGGTCCACATAGTCGTAGAGGGGCACATGTGTGTGTGGTGTCAGTGGAATAATATTTATAATATGTATTTATTTTTGTGTGGGTGGGCTGTTCTGATGTAGTGCTTCTGCGCTGTGTCGCAGTACAGTGCGGAATGTGCCTCTGATTGATGTTGTTGTCTTAAAGGATAAAGCCTCCAGGTACTGGGGTTTTGACTTGGTTGAAGGAATATAGAGTCAACACTGCATGAGTCAACCCTTCAATTGAACATGCTGTATATTCACTTTATATGTGAACGTGTTTTTTTTTCTATTTCTTCAAAACTCCAAAACTATGTGGTGCATTTCATAGTGAAAAATAGTTGTATATTGTTTCTGTATTATATATATTTTATATATTTTAGTCAGTGATGTCACATCCGGTTAGCAGAACCTGGAACTATGCGTTCCAGGTGCTGGATGTGACGTCACTGACGTCACATCCGGGTTTTCAGATTCAAATTCCCCGCCGTCCGATCTGCACGTTCGCGGACGGACATGGCCGAAGTTTGGCCATCACTAGTGGCAAGTGTATGATTTTTTTTGCTGACTATATGTATTTTATATTCTGAGACTTTTTTTTAGGTATGGACAACATGATGGGGGCAGCATCATGGGCATTGTGGAAAAAAAAATGTTTTGCACGCCCATGCTGCTGCCCCTTACATCAGCTCAGTTTAGGGGGTGGTGACTGAAGAGGGTCAAGGTTGCGTCTCCAGGCATCACTTGGGGAATTACTGCCTCTTTCAGCCTAACCAGCATGCATGATGCATGACCTTGGTTGAACCCTGTCCAACACTGCTAACATGCCCCCTCCCAGTCCAACAATGCTACTGCTCCCCCAGGGGAGATTTCCCAGGGGCCAGACAGGCTAGGACTGCCCCTGATTATATTATAGGTTCATTTCCTGGGATTGTAGAGTATAGGTCTCCTTTAAACCAGCCTATAAGGCATGTATCAAGTTATTTGTTTTTATTTGGCCTTTACATGATTTTGCTTACAGAATTAACCACACTGGCTTTGTTTATGATATATAAGCAACTGTAGTGATGGTGGAGATCAGAAAATCTGATTATACGATTCAATATCTGGTATTCTCAGAATTCCAGGTCATAGCCAACAAGAAATATGATGCACTACAGCCATAATGGGTGAGAAAGAAAGCTCTTGGTCAATTGTGTGTAGTGTATGATTTTTATGGGTTCATTGTCAAGCCTGACAAGAAAGCACTGAGTTTTGCAGAAGGCTGTGTAAGCATATTGGTAAAACTCTAACTCTTTGTTAGGTTTCTGCCGCAGCAAGAACTACATTTTAATGTAGGAATTATTTTTACTTTTACAGGATGAAATGTTAGATCAAAGAATGTATGCATTGTGAAGGAGCTGAATGCAAGCTTTGAAGACCAAAACGGATCGCATAGTTTGTTTCATGAAGATGCTGTTTGATTTTCAAGACCGGGGTCATTTAGATAAAAGGAAAATCATTGATATGGTTAAGTTAAAGACCTTCGCTGTTGAATTAAATGGATCTTTTTACATATTGCTATAATAAAATGAAACTCAGCTTTTTTATAAATAACACAAAGTAGAAATATTTTACAAATGTACAAGAATAGAGATTTACCTAATGCCAATTAAAAACATTAAGATAATGCACAGAAGTGGATACAAGGACAAACATTGAAGGACAATTGTTTTGTTCTATTGTTCTATTAGATTATGAATACATTCAATGAGGATACTTGGTTAGCAATTTCTATTATAAAGTCTCATATATTCAAATCACGAAACAGCATTATGACTTTTATAAAAGTTAAAACTGATTTAAATCTTACGTTTCTATCAAGGCAAGCTGAGTGCTTATTATGAGAGACATAAACTATTCTCTTGTTTACATTGACTGAAAAAAAAGTCCAAGCAAAAAACGTTCTTATGAGTTAAAGACCCCTCCCATGAGGAACAAAACTCCTCATACCAGAAAATTCAAACACAAAGCAAGCTAAATTGAAAAACTTAGGCAAGGTCATGGACCAACCTTGATATTTATTGAGAAAATGTCTAAAACGGAGGAAATTTTTCTTTCTCATCAGATATAATGATGAACTTTTTGCTATGGAAACAAAAGTAAAGTATAATACTAAAACACATGTGAAGTCAAATAAAACACACATTGCTGCCATTCTTTTTTTACCCTCACTTGCGTTTTGGCAGTTTTGCACCATTTTTTTCGGTCACAAACGGTGCCATAAGGGAGATCAGTGTACTCTGCTGCGATTTCTTGCCCTCCCCCCTACTCTCTACAGATGAGGGCTGAGAAAAACGATACCCCTCCATAAACTTGGAGGTCTATGATGCTGCCCCCACCCCATCAGTGTCACCGATGACGGTAAAGACGCGGTGCTGGATGGGATCAGCAAATCTTCAGCAAAGCCTGCGGGCTCATAGAGCACGGGTGTATTTGCCCAATTCTGGCATATGCACAGTTTGTTTTAAGAACAAACTGTGAATGTACAGCGTTCGGGCATAATGCCCAGGAGGTTTAATTAAATTTAAAAAACAATCTCATGGACCAAATATAATTACCCAGAGTAAAAAAATTATATGCTAAAGAGGCATCTATATGCTAACAATATGTTTATAATAATCAGCCTTATTTTGTAGGATGCAGGTGTCAAACTGGCAAAGTCCAAACAGGCTAAGTTTAAATACATTTTTTTATTGTTTGGCAGTTGAACTCCTTGGCGGTCTGCCTGTGGTGCTGTTCTCTGTTGCATTCCCTTGTACCATGCTGTTTTTCTTATGGGCAAACCGCTAGGGAGGTTTATGAAGTAAGGTGCTGTTTATAGAGAGTCACAAAATGAATGTTAATAGCAAAACCAGACCTGTATGTGGCCCTTGAGGACTGATGTTCAAAATGCTGATCTAGGGAATCCTTGGTGTTGAACAACTAATGAAAATGGTGTGTTTCAATTTCATTTGTCCATGCCTTTCCAGTTAGTGATCTACTATCTAGTAAGGCCAGGATTAGGATACAAACCTTCACTTTCCCCAACTGCATTGCCTGTATCAACTTACATTATTGAAAATTCTACATGGCCACTTAATGTGTAGTAGGTGCCATCTTGTGTGTGACTATGTAGATTTAGCCATCATCTACCAACCCAAGTCCTGTGATTGTGGTTGATTCTTATACCATAAATGTCAACAGAAAGCATCAGCTCAAAAACATTCCAAAAACTAATAAGCTCTCTCGTAAACTCTAAGATGACTCGGTTGGTGGAGCTAGTTGCCATTTCATCTGCAAATAAGTAAAGGAAGCTTTTTAAAAGCAGCCATAGTCTTAAAACTTTCCCCATGAGACAAATGAGCGCAAGTTGTTTATTAGTGTTTAGGTGTGGTTTAGGTTTGGTTAGCCATTTCATGTTAATTGTGTTGATCATGAATATTCGAATGGCGAATTTTTATTTCAAATATCAACACTTCCAGAATTTGTGAAGATCTTTGTAATTGTGAATGTTTTTTACATCAGTAGTGTTGGTATGCGAATATCAGCACTTTTTATTGTGAAAATCTTTTTCACAATGAAGGAAATAATGATGGGAGATCACCACAGAACCACCACAGAATATTAGGCGAATCATTTGCTATATTTTGTGAATATAAGTATTGCCTGTGCTACTCATTACTATACATTTCATGGTCAATCCTGTCTACTGGGATTGGCTCCTACAGCGGCCACGGACTATTCATCTTTTATAATTGATTTAAACTGTAAGCGAGTCCTCAGCTTCCACCCCTAACAAACAAAATATTTTAAATAAAATACATTTCTATATATTTATTCCTTGAAACATCATAATTTTTCAGAACAATTTTGAACAACGAAACAAAAGAGAACACCCATGGTAAGAGTAATAAACATAATGGAGTGTTAGGATTTACGGATATCTTTAAAACGATGTCTGGGAATTTTTGTAAAATGGAAAATGGAATATTTACACAACTAAAATAAATAAATAATGAAATACACAATGTTTATTCAACAAAAAGTAAGCATTCGTTTTATGATTAAAACAATAATTTTATAATTACAGTATTTTTCGGACCCAAATTTTCACCCCCAAATCAGGGGAAAAAGTGCCTGCATCTTATGGTGCGAATGCGAGACCCTCCTATGGTCCAAATGCGAGATTGTGCTTTTGTTCCCCGCCAGTTCTCCCGGCAGGGAGATTAGCCGCGGAGCTGTGAGATTTGAGATCCGCCCACGGCTGGATGTTCTATCTGAACTGAATAATTACTTATGCCAACAGAGCTCATAGCCCTGCTAGTATAAGCAATGAAGAGAGGGATAGATAGGGATAGGAATTGCAATCACTGCTGCTTCCACGGACACAGGAAGCCAGAGAGGAGAAGGAGGGAAGAGCAGAGAAGACTGGGCAACTTCCTGCCCCCCTTCTCCTGATCACTGAAGAGGTGACGTGATGTGCTGTGTGTGTGTCCTGCTGCTAGTGACATCTATTGGTTGAATTTGATATTGCATTCATTTAATCAATTGCATTAACCCAACTGATGTAAACACATTTCTATATTAAATATTTTTTTCCTTGTTTTTCTGCTTTAAAAACTGGGTGCGTCTTATGGTCCAGTGTGTCTTATAGTCCGAAAATACAGTAGTTTCTTAATATCGTCGGGTAGATCTGCCTGGACGGAGCATTTGCCCTCTATATTAGCACGTGCTGGGAGAATAAAATATCCTATTTGCGGTATTGTAATAAGCGACAGAATATCATGGAAAGTTTTACAGACATGTTTACTGCATTGCCGAGTCTGACTTACTTCTCATAGGTCTTCAGAACAGCTAGTTAATGAGCAGGATAAATGTAGTTAAGTGAAGCTGACAAGTTCAGTGTTTGAAAAGTGAAGCTTGTGCTGGAAATGAAATCGGCTAAATGTAATGACAGATACAATTTGCGTGAATGACTCATTTTCAAAAAGCTTTGAGCAGAGAGAAGATTGGTCTGGACATCAAATGCAAACACCCTACTGTATTTATTGGTGTTAAAAAGATATACTGAAGTGGCAATAATTACCTTTCTAGCAGAACAGATGTAAGCAATTTAAGTCCTCAGAGACTATTGAAGAATCAACTAGAAGTGTGATGTAATTTGACAGATCTAAAGAAAAGCAGTTTATAATGCTTAAGTACATGAAATTATACAGACACTATGGGAAAATCACACGGACTGTAAATGCAAAGTGAATGACTATAGAGAAACTTAACATAAAGGAAAATGTTCAGGTGACGGAAATTGTGACCCAGACATGTTCTCCTAAAAGGATTAGATTTAGATTTCCACACAATTGTTGGGGTGATCAATAGTGATGGCCATGTCCATTCGCCCGTTCGCCTCTAGGCGGGGAATTTGAATCGGAAAACCAGGATGTGACGTCAGTGACGTCACATCTGGTACATGGAACGCAAACTTAATTTGGGCTAACTGTTTTCTGAGTACATTTTAAGTTTTTTGCATAAATCGTTGAGTCAAAAGTTTTAAATTTTGACTTAATTTACTAAAATTACATCTTAAAATTTTTCTTTTTTTTAATGCCCCTACACAACCCCACTCTACTTCTCCAGCAATTGATTTTTTGGGAATAATGCCATGTTCGGGGGCTTTGCAATTAACTCCCAAAAAAAATGTTCTCAAGCATCCTTAGGGACTAGTGATGACCGAACTGTCCGCAAGGCGGACAGTTCGGCGGCGAACATGGATGTTCGCCCTCCTTCTCTCCGGCGAGCAGTACGGGTGTTCGACCGGCTCCGTTCGCCGGCGAGAAGAACATCACTATTCTTCCTCCGGCAGGATCAGAACCTGTGTGATCGTGCCGGAGGAAGAATCTTTTCACTAGAAGACCGGGCATTAAGCCGGTCTCCTAGTGAAAAAACCGGCTCAGAGCAGGAAGTGACGTCAGTGACGTCACATCCGGCTCCCTTACCCAGGAACTATGCGTTCCAGGGTGCGTTCCAGGGACCGGATGTGACGTCACTGACGTCACATCCGGTTTTTCCGATTCAAATTCCCCGCCCGATGTTCGGCCATCACTATTAGGGACAGTGTCCACTCAATGGAGGTGTCTCCAAGACATGGAAAACAACTGTTTGGGTACTGATTTTGTGTGTCTTTCCCCTGCTGTATTAATAGGGTGCGCTCCCACCATGGGCAAACTACCTGCAAGCAGCAGAGAATCCACCTGGCAAATGAGCCACTGCGTGCCTTGTGCCAACTGTGGACAAATGGCCTTACTCACATGTTTGAATAAACTAGGGCTCTGCTTTGTCTAGGATAGTCCTAAATATTAATTATGAACATATACACATATGTCCTAAGCCAGGGGTGGGCAAAGTGTGGCTCTGGAGCCATATATGGCTCTTTAACCCCTTCAGCCTGGCTCAGTGGCTCAGTGGCATAGGGACCAATTCTTTATTTAATGTTTCTCCATTCATGAACCATCCCCCCAACAGGAAACGCCCCCTGTGCTACCACCAACAATACCTGTTACTGCCTGTAGGGGGCACTGTGGCTACTAATGAGCTAATAAGTGGGGAACTAAGACTTAAGCCCCCCATACACGTTCCAATTTTTCTCCCAACCGATTTTACGTCTGATCGCGTCACCCGATTTTCACCTAAAATGTTGTGGTCGGTCGGCTGGCACGAAAAATCGGAATTTGAATTATCACAGATCGATCGGCCCTACACCAGATGGACCGACAGCAGATGGACTAAAATTTTCAGACAGGTCCGCACCAGTCCCGACCGATTTTTCGGCCGGTTTTGAGAAATCGGGATCCGTTGGGTACATAATTCCACATCCAAATAATCTCCCGATCGCTCATCACAGTTTTAGGAAAAGAAGACATGATTTCAATTGTTGCCAATTTTGACAGCACCCGTCCCCCCACCCCCACCAACAGATCTCCGTCTCTCAACATATATTTCAAATGTCGCACTGTAACGATTCGGCTATTTGGTCGAATAAGTTTGCCTACCACTGTCCTAAGCTAATATGACTAATATCCGATTATTAGTTTTTCATGCCATTCATCCCAAACAAAAATGGTTTATTTCATAATGAATTGTTTACTCTGCCCGTGGTTCTCCTCTAACCTAAATTTTTGTAATCCTAAAAAGATTGCATGATTTTAACCGCCTTCAAGCATCAGCAAAGATCAGGACATTATTTTATATGCCAGTATTAAGGTCAATAATGAATAAATTAAAATGAAATCCAAGCCCTGAGGCTTTCAACTTAAAACTTGTATTTATTCTGGAGAGGAAAGATTCACTGCAACGCTATATTTTTATGATTCATCCTTGTCTCCTTCAAATAAATGGCCTTCCAATTATCCTGTCAAAGTACTCCTATGATAAGGTGCAGTGCCTATAATCTTAGAACACAATTAGTACCTGGCAATGCAAGGGTTTGGTTCTACAGTAGATGTTAACTAAATGACATTAAGCACAGGTTTAAAAAAAAATCATAAATCATAGCCAAGGTTTTGTCTTTTAGAAAAAACTTGCTTTTACCTTTTTTGATGCTCTCCATGCGACTTCCTTACTGCTGCCTCTTTGTGCAGTTTCTAAATGCACAAATGTGGTTCAGCAGTGGCTGCATATGCATTTTCATTGTGCTTATGCAACCACTTTATTTTCCAAATGTAATGGAATTCGGGAATACCAATGCACAATAGTCACGGCTAAATATCTGTATTGTAACATCTAAAATAATTTTTTAAAAGTCCGATCCGCCAGTTCGCAGAGGGATACGGCAGATGTTTGGCCATCACTATTGATCAACCTCCATTGCTGCAGAACAGCTCGCTAACCCATTTCTATTTTGTTGAAACAGATCTTTTTATCTGATTCTGAAATGTATTTTGGGCAGTCCAAAACGTTTTTTTAACAACTAGCAGTTTACTGCTGTCTATGTTACCCTACCTACCCATTAGGCATCTTGAGTGTAGTTCGGGCTAAGTTTTTTTTTACAAATATTATTCAACTTGAGCTACACTTGGGATTGCTTACTTTTATCAGACGAGCCTGCAGCGTCCCTCTATTTCCACATCCTCATTGATCCTTATTAGAGATGGTCGAATTTTTTTTCAAAAATTCGACCATTTCGCCGATTTCGAGTTAATTGCAAAGCCCCTGAACATGGTATCATCACCAAACTTGCTGGAGATGTAGAGAAGGGTTAGGGGTATACTCCAAAAAAGTATGTCTCTAACACAAATAGTTTTTGCACAAATTAAGTTCAAAGTCAAGTAAAAATTTCGAAAATCGGAATTTCGACTTTAACTTTGAACTTAATTTATGCAAAAAGTACATGTGCTAAAGCAACACTTCTTTTTTTCAAATGTTCCCACAACCCTTCTCTACATCTCCAGCAAGTTTGGTGATGATACCATGTTCAGGGGCTTTGCAATCAGCAGTTAGCAAGTCGAAAAATTCGACCATCTCTAAGATTCCTTATGGGTAGGAGGAGGTTGGGAAGAGGGCCACACCATTTGCTTGCATGTAAATGCAGACATAGGCACCCTGTGCCCTAACATCCCCAAAGCCAAGAAGGTACAGTGGGGGTGGGGATACAGCTAGTTCTTTTCGATAACCCATACCCATAAAAAAAACCCATCAATGAGCAGACCACTAGACCACCATGAGAGGTTAAGAGTTCATTTTTTGGGGGGGAACTAAATCCAGAAAAGGGGTTGTCAAGTAAATGATAAGTTCCAGTCAAAGGAATGAGGTCATACTTTTATTCCAACAATAATATACAAACAGTACAAAGCAGTCATAAATAAAAACATGTCTGAAGTCTAATTTGGTCAATCAGTTTGAACCGAGGGGTGCTCCAAACCCTTTACCATATGGCTTTAATTCTCAAAAGTATCAAAGTCTTTTCTCATTAGCTTAACCTAGACAGGTTAAGCTAATGAGTGGTCTTGATAAATTTCAATAACTGTTGGTCTTCTTAAACTTTTGACCTTCTGTATACTTTTTTTTTGTTTCCATAAACTAAATCCGTTTTAAATCCCTTTGGGCCTTATTTTCATATTATACTGAGATTAACAGCACGTTGTTTTTATTGATGATAATTAATCTGACATTTACAATCGGCTTAGTTGGAGTGATCAATGGCATTTTGCTATTTTGAAATGTGACACAGAAGATAAATATATACTTGTCATTGTATTTGCAGTGACCAGGTCATTCTTTCTATAGAGGAAACTACAGCGAGACGTATTATATTTTTAGAAAGCAGGTGTGCAGAGTTAGAAATGCGTCATTTGCAGGCTCCATACACTGAAAAAAAATATACGTGCGCAGTAGATTTCTGTTTGAAGAATCGTTAGCTTCCCTGTATGCTGCCTAATGGCTTTTCATTACAGAGAAGTAAAATCAAACTCTATTTAAAACCAACTTTAAGAAGCACTTACAATTTTCTTGTCTTGATTTTTACTTGTTCTATTTTTCTCCGTTTGCATAGTCTTAATAACAGGCATCTACAACTGTACTTATAATTAAAAGTTTCAAGACTGGGCTGTGATGATGAAGAAAATGGAAAATATGTGTTTCCACGTTTATATGAAAACAGTTGCTCATTCCTTAAAGAAATAAAGTCAATTAAATCAAGAAATCAATTGGCAGCATCTCTCATATTTGAAATTTCTTTTTATTAACGAATATTTTGTGATGATGTGTACCCTGTTTCCCTAAAAATAAGACACTGTCTTATATAAATTTTTGCTCCCAAATATGCACTATGCCTTATTTTCAGGTGATGTCTTTTATTTCCACACAGGAGGGATCAAAGGGGGCAATCAAAACAACACAAGAGGATGAGAATGGGGTATCAAAATGACACAGGAAATACCATTTGAGTAACCCCTTCTGATCCTCCTTTGTCATTTTGATTCACCCCCCACAATAGGAATCAGAGGGGTCAATCAAAATGACACAGGAGGATGAGAAGAGGGGGAGGGATCAAAATAAAACAGGAGGATCAGAGGGGGCAATCAAAATGACACAAGTGGATCAGAGGGGGGCAATCAAAATGACACAGAAGGATGAGAAGGAGTTACTAAAATGCTAATTCCCCACCTTCTCATCCTCCTGTGTCATTTTGATTGCCCCCTCTGATTCCCCTGTGTCATTCTGATCCCCCCAACAGGAGGCATCAGAGGGGGCAATCAAAATTACACAGGATGAAAAGGCGGATCCCTTTTACCTCAGTCACCCCTTTCACTCATGGAATTCTCTCAGACTTGGCAGAGCAGCAGGAGGCAGCTAGTACTGGCGGTGGCGCAGGCTCATCCTCACTTCCTGTTTGCTTGCTTCGGTTACTTACCATTCATGTCTACGGCTGCTCAATGCCATTTGCCGAGATCGGAAATATGTGGGGGCACCCTTTTTCAGGTACACCGTATTTTCGGGGGGCTTCTTATATTTCCAAAGAGGCAGAAATGTATGGGTGCCTTATTTTTGGGGAAACACAGCAGTGTTTTGTTGGTATCTCACTGATCTTTTGTACTCTCAATTTTTGGCAAAGATGGAAAGATGTTAAAGGGTAAGTCAACTCCACAAGAAAACATCTCATTTTCTACCTTCTGTTTTAATATTGTTTGGTTGCATTGTAGTGTAGACCTGGGGTCGTCCTGCACCAGCAGCTCTTGTGGGTTTACACTTATTTGTGAGCTCCACGGAATCTACCAGGTTTTTTAGCCCTTGTAGCCCATTGCTAGTGCCACAACCGAATCATGCACACAGTTCAGGAATAACAACAAAGTCACACTTCTGGTTTTAGGGTATAACCTTTACTAACTACAGGATTATATACATCTTCACTATCTCTGGTCCCAAAGATAGGGTTTATTTCTTTAGGGTAAGTTGCAAACAGTCAAACCTTTACACAGCAGAGTATGTACAATAAGTACATAAGGCTCTTCCCAGGCAGGGTGGTGATTAGTGATGTCAGAACATCGGCCAGGTCCGTTCGCGAACAGGCGGATTCTAATGAGCAGACCACTAGACCACCATGAGAGGTTAAGAGTTCATTTTTTGGGGGGGAACTAAACCCAGAAAAGGGGTTGTCAAGTAAATGATAATTCTAATTCCCTGCTTGTTTGTGGGGTATTTGAATCAGGAAAACCGGAAGTGACGTACCTTGAACGCATAGTTCCTTGTTCTGATTGCCGGACATGACGTCACTGGCTTCACTTCTGTTTTTCGGAGCCAATTTTTCACTAAAAGACCGGGTTCTCTACCCATTCTCTAGTGAAAAGATTCTTCCTCTGGTGGGATCTTGCTGCTCCTGATCCTGCTGGGGCAAGATTAAAAAGCTTCTTCTTGCTGGCTAGAAAAACTGAAAATATCCATGCCATCACTAGTGGTGATAGGTGTAAGGGGGAGAAAGTTCCGTCTCTTACTCCAAGGCTACCACAAGTGGGGGTCTCCAATATCAACCCCGTAGCCTGTAAGGAAGTGCACTTGTATGGTGTGACCAGTAATGGCACTAATTGTATTTATTATTGCATTATTATAAATGCCTATTTCTTTATGGTTCTCTCCCTATCATAGAGTAGTTAAATAATAAACTTCCCCTTCCGTATTCTGTAATACCAAAACATTAATAAATGCATGCTCTATTTACTGTAATGCAATGACATACACACATGATGTTCCGGTCCTCTCTCCATTTTTAGGAGTAGGGGTTTATCTTTTGGTGTCACCATCACAATTTTCATGACTTCCTATTGGTTGTCCAGGGTTTGCAGAAGGACATCAGCATGGGGATTTTCTTCTACCATAACCATGTAATATGAAGACTTAGAATACATAGTGTTGGAAGGTTTATAATTTATCAAGGGGCCACTATACTACATAGTTATTGGTAGATCTGATGGAAATTGTATGGAGTGATCTAAAGGTGTATGGGGGGGCTTTAAACATATGTATAAAATAAAAGTTTGCTTTACTTCTGAGGTTCTGTATTTCCATCACTATTCTCTGCTAAAGTCTTCCTAATTCATCAGAATAATTATCTGCCATTCAAGTAAAAATCTCTGATAGCTGTTAAATCATAAAAGCCTTCTGTAATCAGGTAACTGTCTACTCTGCTACTTAGGATTCAGAGACTACAGCAGGCATCTTTAAATGGCCTAATCTTTACAATTCCCACTTCACTTTAATCAATAGGGCACATGCCAGCATCATCAAAGCACATTATTTCATTTTTCTGGTCATGGTAAAAAAAAAAAATCCATTGTCTGACCTAAAGCAAAAATCACTTGATTTCCAATAATGAAGCATTGTGGTTGTTTCACATGATTGAAGATGGAACAGATTCTTATACTTTCAATCAGAAAGAATTTGTTAGCATTGCCTTGAGATAAATAGTTAATTAACGTACAATCAGAAATACAGCCTTTAAATGCAGCACACAATATGAGAGACAATGTACAACTATATATTATCATATCATCACTTTAACTTGTATCTAATTAGAATGGAAAAGGCAAAAGCAGCACAAACAGCCAATCAGTTGTGCTGTAGTGCTCACATGCTAGCATGCTGATAGGAGAATAGAAAAAAAGCTACCTATTTTTCGGACTATAAGATGCACCTGACCATGCACCTGACCACCTGACCATTAGACTTTTCAGTTTTTAGAGCAAGAAAACCAGATAAAAAATATTTTAAGTGTTAAAATCAATTGGACCAATGCAATATTAAATTCCGCCAATAGATGTCACTAGCAGCATTACTATCATGGCACACATGTCATCTTCCTCATTGAACAGGGGAAGAGGAGGGCCACCAGGGGAATGGCTGCAGAGTCTCTCCTCTCCCTCTATGGCTGTGTCTGTGAAAGCTGCAGAGTGATTGCATCTTCCACAGACACGGAGAGAGAGAGATAGATAAGATTTCATCTATATTTCTTTTAATTGCTTATACCAGCAATACAGTTTAGATGTGAGATTCGTCTGTGGGCAGATCTCTCATCTGACAGCTCCTCCAGCTCTCCGGCTAATCTTCTTACTGGGAAAGCTGGCCCAAGGCCAAGGCATGACCATTCACGATCTCGCATTCGGACCATAAGATGCAGGCACTCACCTCCCAATTGAGTGTGTCTTATAATACGAAAAACACTGTAATGATTCAGCAGCTGCCCCTTTTATTGTCTGTGGACCAGGGAAAAGACAAGACCTTTGAATGTAACTTAAAAACATAATCTTACCACAATCTTAAAAAAATATATTCTTTCTTCCCTTAAAGTCCTGGACAATTAGCTATTTTCTTGCCACTTTTATGAGGGTTCATTTTAAAACAGTACTTCAAATGGTCACTAGATCATTGTTTTCAATGCTGTAAATGTATCTTGTAAAGAATTGTGATGGAAGCGTGAATAAGTCAGTGACACTTCCCTTCCCAAGTCTCTCTGCTACTGGCTTAAGCTCATCAGCAAAAAGGAGCGACATAGGACAACTGGGATGTACCAATTACTGTAAGGTTTCTTTCTTTTTTTGACAGATTGTTTCATAAACTGGGCAGGGGGGTTGACTTTGCAGAATGTAGAGTACATTACATACTATAGCTCTACCTTTACTGCAACAGATAAAATAGGTCTTCTTCCTGTTACCTTCTACTTGAAATGTGTTCATCTTTGGGCTGAATAGAAATATGTAGCTCCAAATCGTAAATAAAAATTAGATAATATATTTAATATTTATACTTTCTGGCTTAAACCAAGAGTACTTAGGGTGATATTAACCTGAATGTAGCTAGACGTGGAGAATTTGTAGTAGCCCAAATATGTCACGTGTCCTGAAATGGCGCTGTACCACCTTCTCACAAGAGAAGTCCTCCATGGTTAATTTTCATCTGACCATCTGCAGTATAATCCAAGCAAAGAACTTCAGCTCAGGCGAGGATACTGTGAAACTGTACTTTGGAGGTAAGGCTGGAGATATGTTTAAGCCTTGGGTTTCTCTTGTTCCCATTGATAAATACAACTAGTTTAAAACAGCATTGGCTGTCCTAAATATGGGATATAGGAGACAATGTTATTCCTCATGATTTATTGTTTCCAAAAACTTTACCTCTACCCATGCAGGAATATATACAGGCTTTCACTATCCCTGAGCCCAAGTATATGGCACAGTCTATAGGACATATACAAAACATCGCAAACGTCCAGTAACAACAATTGGTTAAAGCTCTAACCCAGGTGGAGAGATGTCTGTAATGATAAGAGGAGAGTAGTCTCTAATCCCAAGGCTCTGTTAAAAGGGGGGGGAGTACTCCTATCTCAAACCCTAGCCCCATAGGGGATTAATCTTTGCAGTCCCTCAGGCCTGGTTGATAGGCCTTACTCATGCAGGGAGTAACTCATGTCCAGGCAAAGTCCACAGGAACTTAGCACAAGTGGTGCAAGCTGGCAAAGACCTAGGGTCCCTTTTATCAATCATCTTTATACTGTGTATGGCATCATTTGTGAAACCTCATACTGTACATAGGAACCATAAACTAAAATAAACGTATACACTTCCTTTTATTAATGTCGCATTAAAGCTAACCTAAGTTGTACTGTATATAGTAACTTCTGTTAAGCTACAAATGAAAATATGAATAGAAGGATTCAACCTTAACATAACCAAGGCAAGAGGCCAAATACAGGTCTCCGGCAACAATAGTCAGTGTTAAAGTATGACCCATATTGTTTCTTGGTAGGCAGAGGATATCATCCTATAACTGAGCATTCTGTCGGTACCATTAGTAAATAGAAGCTGTATCTTGGCAGTACATGATACCAGGTTTAGCAGAGAGAAGCACAATCAGCCATTTCAGACAATATTATGCTTTTGTGCACATTGCTGAGACACACTTTTTGCTTTGATAACTCATCTTTTCTGACATTCCTAATGATGCTGTTATCACAAAGAGCTGCGTTCTGTTAATCACACAAGGTTCACTTGGCTTGTATCTGAAGAGAACAAAAGGAATCCTGCAGGGAGCTCTTCTGAAGCAATATGGATTATGCAGATGGATTTTGTTTATTCTCCTCATAAGCTTCTGCCATCGCCATCAGTACTTCCAATGAATTAAAAAATGATTTTGCAGCAACATCTAATTCTAAGGATCCAGGGCATCAGCCACACCATCTGCTCTCGTCAAGTGTTTTTTTTATGAGTATCTTAAAAGTTTATGAGTCCTCGGAATTCAATATTTCACACTGGGATAGTCATACATCTATGTGCAGTCAACAGAAAAAAAGGAGGATGGTTTCAGGATTATTCAGTTAACAGTAGAAGAAGTTAACCTACCTAGCGTTATGGGCTTTTCGCGTAATCTTCTATGGCACAAAAAGCCGCTGCCCGGCGTCATCAACCACACTGAAGACACGGGGCCGAAAAGGCTCTGTGTGCCTGCAGCTATGGAGAAATGCTGCAGGTTCATGGAGAGCTAGCGGTTGCACCCGATCCCGGAACAGGCACAGTTTGATTCATAATCAAACTGCGACCATACTGGCTTCGTGCGTAACGCCCAGGAGGTTAAGTGTAACCTAAAGCACCATAATAATCAAAGATAGAGATGATTGTTCCCTCAAGGAGGGAGGAAGGTTAAGGTAGTTTTGAGACATCCAAGGAGGGTTAAGGTAGTTTTGAGACATCCAAGGAGGGTTTAGGTAGTTTTGAGACATCCAAGCACTCAAATTGTTCAAACACACTGTATTAGGCTCACACACATCAATAAACTGAGTCACAGGCAAGCTGGTAGGGGGATATTTACAGCTTCACTAATAGGGGATATTTACAGCTTTACTAATAGGGGATATTTACAGTTTACTAGTGGGGAATATTTACAGTCCAACACCAAACCCAAGCCTGGGAATGGGGCACACACTTGAGGATCTACAGTTACAGTAAAGTTGACCAGCTGCAGGGTGATAATGGCTTCAGGTCCCAGTGAGAGTGGTTCACATACAGTCCTAGTGGTCAGGACAATAGGGAAAAGTGGACAGGTGAGGTGGAGTAGGGAGGAATCCTGAGTCTGTCTATCTCAGCACCTAACGGTAGCTGCGTCCACCCGCTCGGGTACGTTCGAGAGAAGGCGGTCCTGGTCCAGGGGACGACCCTTTCGGTCACCATGGATGGGGGTCCTTGGTCCCGGGCACTGCTTTGGCGATCTGCTCCAAATCAGGTTGTGACACACTGGCTGTAGATGGTTGAGGAGTTAACCCAACTCTGGCTAAGGAGGGCCTAGGGAGGTGTATTTATCCCTTCTGCTTGGAGGAGGGCAGTAGCTATCTCCAGGCAGACATCAAAAGTTACATTGTAAGGCCAGCAAAAAGAGCGGGAAAACAGAATCCGTTAGTCATCCCTGCACCTGCTACTGAGGAATGCAAGGAAGATTTAAAGTCATATTCACATTTTTACACATAATATACAGAGAACATGGTGACACAGGGCAGTATATAAAATACACAAATATATACAAATGTGGTGCATACCCTGGTCACTACAGTAACCTTATTTGATAGTGCTCATTCCTGATAATAGGTGCTCTGGTGCTGGTGCCTTGGAGAGATCATATGTTTGACCATTCCTTCAAAGGGTTGGTGAGGGTTTTGGCACCGTTGGAACCCAAGGAGAATTCCCTTGCAAGCATTTGAGGATCATGGCAAAATTTTCACCAGTTTGTGGTATGAAAACATTACAGCTTAACATAATATTCTTTAATCTTGATCTTGATTATTTCTGATTGAGTAGTGAACTTTGTAAAGCAGATCCTTAGATATGGATAAGGTGGTCCTGGGACTCAGGCTAAGCTAAATACTATAGTCTGGAGGTCATAAAGGAGGACAGTATAAAGATTATTAGATGTCAGTCATTAACAAAAAAGAATAACCAAGTCTTGGGTAGAGGAATTCACTAGTTAGAGCCTAGGTGCCCAACCTGTGGCCCGGGGGCCGCATGCAGCCCTTTGGACATTCTTAGGTTTCAGGGGCCGCAAGTAGAGGACTAACTGTTCATGCATAGGGCATAGGAACTCTTATAGCATCACATATCCTCTGAATCAAAAGTTAGTATAGATTGAAATAGTTATGTGAGGCCCTTAAGTGCTGCAGAGGGCCGCACTTGTGGCCCTCCATATCAACTCAGTTGCCCACTAGAGATGGTTGAATTTTTCGACTTGCTAACTTTGTGAGCTAATTGCAAAGCTCCTGAACATGGTATCATCACCAAAATTGCTGGAGATGTAGAGAAGAGTGGAGAAACATTTTAAAAGAAAAAGCTTTGCTCTAGCACATGTAGTTTTTGCATAAATTAAGTTCAAAGTTGAAGTCGAAATTCCGATTTTCTAAATTTCTACTTGACTTTGAACTTAATTTGTGAAAAAACTATTTGTGTTAGAGACATACTTTCTTTTTTGTGTTATACCTCCAATCCTTCTTTACATCTCCAGCAAGTTTGGTGATGATACCATGCTTAGGGGCTTTGCAATTAAGTCGAAACCATTGAAATGGTCAAATTTTTTAAAATCTTTATTGCCCACCACTGAGTTAGAGGCAAATATCACATTTTAATCCATGACACCCAAAGCAACTCCTGGCTTTTAGGGTCACCTTATTAGTAATATTTGTCTTTTAATTTTATTAGCAGCCACATTGCCAGGAATGTATCACTAGGTGAACTAGATAATACCAAATATTACCAATGTCTAACAATTTCCAATGATGTGCAGTATTATCACCAATAAGCAGACCTAAAAAAAGAGACGATCAATAACAGAAAGATATCAATCACATGCATTGGCATGCATATATTACCTGTTTTTTCAATAAATGGACAATAAATACATTTATAAAACATAAATACCATGCAGATACATTTTTATATTTAAGCCTCTGGACATTACTCCTATTAATCACACTCTTGAAAAAAGGTTAGTGGGCCCCCCTGCCTCTTCGGCAAAGAGATGTTACCGGGAAGGATCGGCAGGGACACCGATGCGCAATGATGCTGTGGGGTCCCACCGGACAGGTAAGATGCTGCAATGTTAGTTCAGGGTTAAATATAACAAAGAATATAACCTTTTGTGCATAATACTTTTATGTTATGTTTGTTACATACATATATATATGTTGTTTTTTTAACAGATAACTTGATAAAAATATAAATATATTCATCCTGAAGAAGTATCATGACAAGCCACGAAACGCGTTGATGTAAATAACTCTCAAATAAATCTGAAAAACGAACACTGGGCGCCCTACACATGCCTCTTTAGTTTTATTGGGATTAACCCCATACTCTCCATTTAAAGTGTACCATGCACCGAAGTTCAAGACCAGTACCCACAATTCACTGTGTCTCCCTCCGGTTCTATAGAGGCAACTAGGAGCGACCACAAAGATGTATTCCACAAAAACAAACTTTTACCTCGACAATTAAGATACAATACACTCCGTTCTCTCCAAATATTCTTCCCTCTCCGCATATTTCCTGCGTGAGAATTTTTGATGTCGACTTTAGTTTTGGAGAGAGGACCCAAAAGATAGAAGACAAAAACTGATCTAATTGAAGAATGTAACCTGCTCATCACCCCCTCATCCTATGGAATGAGTATAGAGGTCCCCCTAATTTTGGGGTAAAAATTTTCACTGGGGGGGTCAAAATGTTATGGTCAAAATTTTGAACCCCCTCCAACAGAGCCACAAACAGATGGACCAAATACTGACAATTTAACCAATTAACTATTCAAGCTACTATATCCTACCATTCTCTCTTGATATATTACATATTTATTTTAGCTTGTATTTTGGACTGACTTATATCCATCCTGATGTAATACATCATAGCCGATACTGCCCTAGCCACAGGTGCTCCCTTGTATGATGCAGTGATCTTCTTAACACATGGTATGTATTTGCAATCTACAATGTTTATTTATGTAACCTCTAAGAGGATTCATTCCTCTGATACGTATCTGGACTGAGTTTGTTAACCTTTAAGATGGACATACAACAATAGGAATGTGGCTAATCAACTTACCGTTTTCAAGGCTAGAATCTGATATGTGACCATATAAGTTCTTTGATAAAATTTTTATTACATTCATGTTGTTATCTATTCTATGTACAATTGGACTCTCAATAAATTACTTCTATCTGTCTAGGCAAGACGTGTACAGTACTATTGATTCCTCACTTTGACTCTACATTATTCCCTCCTAATGAGGCCGATTAGAGGCTGAAATGTGTTGAAGGGCATATGTGGATGCTTAAACAGCTAAGGATTCCATCCATGATTTCCATTTTGATATTTAACTGTTATACTATGTGTATGTAATGACTCTTTCAAACCATATGGTCTGATGTGGGGATCGCCTGGCAAGGGTCATCGTATCTATGCCTGGCTGGCAACCCCACAATTAGGTCTTTTAGCCTTTATTATAACTTTGTAAGAAAAAAAATTGTTAACCTTTTTTCTACCAAGTCTATCTTGTTCATCCTTTTGGTTGACTCCTCTGATCCAGGGTCACACAAAATCCTATAGTTTTAGGGGTAGGGCCACTCCCACGATTCCAAATGATTGCCTAGGAGTCTATAATTATAAGTCCTGAAGCCCATTGCCTATTTCTTCTTAGAATATCTTATATATTTTTTTCCTAAGGAGCTTCATAATCAAAATTGATAGCCCTCACGTTTATAAGACTTCACTTGTTAAAAAAAGATATCTTGCTGTGAATTATCTTTATTGATTCAGAAAAATGTTATGGATAAAGGAAGATTTGCTATGCACTTCACTGTGTGTTGTGATGATGTACACCCTTCTCATTTCCCTCCCTCACTCCTAGGCTATAGCCCTATTCGCCAGGAGTTCCTCCCTTTGACATCAACATTGGTATTATCCCTCACCCATCCTAGTATTTACTTATCTTCTTTTAGCTCATTGAAGAGCATACTTGCCATTACAGGGAGTGCAGAATTATTAGGCAAGTGGTATTTTTGAGGAATAATTTTTATTATTGAACAACAACATGTTCTCCAATGAAACCAAAAAAAACTCATTAATATCAAAGCTGAATATTTTGAAGTAGTTTGTTAGTTTGTTTTTTAGTGTAGCTATTTAGGGGGGAATATCTGTGTGTGCAGGTGACTCTCCTCCTTCCACCTACTCCGCTCTTTTTGATCTGCTTCGGGTCCGAGTACTGTGCATAAGTTATTAGGCAACGTAACAACAAAAAACAAATTTATACCCATTTCAAGTAGTTTTTACCAGTGAAACAATTATAAACATTCAACATTCACAAATATAAATTTCTGACATTCAAAAAACAAATCAGTGTACCAATATAGCACCTTTTCTTTGCAAGGGACAGCAGCAACCACATTCCTCCAAGACACTGTTCAGAGAGGTGTACTGTGTTCCCTCCTTGTAAATCACACATTGATGAGGACCACAGCGTTCTCAATGGGGTTCAGAGCCAGGTGAAAACAAGCGATGCCATGTCATTTAGTTTTTTTCTTTTATACCCCTTTCTTGCCAGCCAAGTGGTAGAGTACGTGGGACGCGTTGATTGGAGCATTGTCCGCTTTGAAAATCATGTTTTTCTTTGAAGGATGCAGAATTCTTAATGTACCACGTGCTTAAGAAGGTTGTATTCCAGAAACTAGGCAGAGGATGGGAGTTGAGCTTGAGCCATCCTCAACCCGAAAAGGCCCCACAATCTAATCTTTGATCGATACCAGCCCAAACCAGGTCGTCCACCGTTGCTGGACGTCTGAAGTCGGACGTGAGCTCTCTGCCTTTTGGTTTTAAAAAAACCACCAATCCAGCCACGTTCCATCTGGCCCATCAAGACTCACTCTCATTTCATCAGTCCATAAAACCTTAGAACACGCTGAACATGGCGCCCAGGGCCGCGGCAGTAAGCAGCTGCTGTTACACTGCATCTATTCTGTAAGGATATATGCTATATTAGATTCATATGGAGATTGTGATATGATTCTAAAAACATCATGTGGGTGGACCTAATCATAACTTAACTTAAATCCTATTTTAAATGTGTACTTTTTGATGTTGCACTGATTTGCTTGCAATGTTTTCTGTACTATTAATAAAGACCTTTTATCTAAATCTTTTTCTTGAAAACTCTAAACCTTGAGGGGGACAATTGGGTCCCTTTAGGGAATATTCTATGCATGTTTAATTGGGTGGGGCACTTTTGTGAACGCTTGGCCTGGTTACTATCCAATATGCATTCGTTCTAGAAGATTGCTTAAAAGTAGGAGCTGTTAATAACTTCTGTGCTTAAAGTTAAGCCTGCCATAGACACCTCGATCTATGGCAGACCTTTAGCAGACTGATTACAGTGTGGTGACGTCACTACGCTGTTAGCAGTCTGCTACATGTCGGACAGGAATCCTGTGTCTTCCACTGACACACGGGATTGCTGTCAGACTGAAGCAATTACCTCGGAGGGGGAGGAGACTCCCCCTCGGAGATAACAGCGGTAACAGCCCGCAGCTGTCAGTCACACGTAAAAAGAACCGGCATGTCGGATTCGTGTGAGATCCGACTTGCCGGCTTTTTTTCTAGATAATATAAGGTGGGCTCCCTCATAGTTGTGGCAGACCAACCTTGATGTGATTGGTGGGAGCGAGCACACAGGTTGGTCTGCTACAACTATGGCCGGGAGTCTGCCCGTCTATGGGAGGCTTAAGTCATTTATTGCGAGCTGGCATTCAAGTCCTGCCATCATTAAAACATTGATTTTAATTAGCAACTTTTTCTTTTTTTAACATTTATTCTGATTTTTTTGAAGCACCTCTGTGATTTCTTAGTTAGCTGTAAGTGGAACCCACACTCAGCATCTTAACTGGATCAATGTATTGCTTTCCTGGAAGACGAGTCTGCCCAGATGGAATAGAAATTTGGAACAGAAGTTACCATCTGACAATCATTAGGACACCGTTTGTGAAAAGCTCGCCTTAATTTGATTTTAAGCAGGGATTTTCATCATTACTATTATTACTAATTCAGTAGATTTGGCAGGGATCACCAGTAATAAATGCATAGTAATAAACTGCTCGAAGCGCAAGAGACAGGACTCGCGCCCAAGGAATCTTAATGGGAGTTACATGAAGCAGCTTAAGAATGAAACTACTCATCAATCTAATTGGTTAATTTGGAAAGAGTTCAGTTTGCTATGAATGCCTGTTCTTCCACATTATGAAGGCTATCTATGCTAGTGTAATTTAATGTTTGATATAGACCTACATAGACCTAGATATAGACCTACACATTGATCCCAAGGTAGGATTTGTGATCTGCATTTATGCTGCATCTTATCAGTTAGCACAATTACAGACACGATTGTATTTCAGAACTACTCATAGTTCTTCGCTCTGACCCTTTTAATTTGCAATTAAAGAGCAGTAAAGGGCTTGCATGCATTAAATAGTGTCTTGCTTACTAGACAATAGGAGTTATTATTGAAAATTTATACCTACGCTAAAGGCCAAGTCACATATTTGCATTGCAGTTATGCGAGCATTAAATTGTGCATTATAATAGCCTACAAGAGGGTGAATAATGTGTTTTTGTGTGAATCATCATACCTTGTACAGAGCAGAACCTCAAGACAATGCATTAAGACAGGGGTGTAACACACACAAAAATTAAAACTTAAGCCCCCTATACACGTTAAGATCGTGACCCAATGTTTTGGCCAATCAACTGTGCGTGATGACGTCATCACGGCCTGGGCATCCTTTGAGTGCCAGGGCTGTCCGTTGGGTCCCTCAAGCTGCTCAGGCCATCAACTAGGGAGACCCGGCAGACAGCATCTTGGGAAGCAGACTGTGAGAACAGCCTGCTGCCAGCCTAGCAAGAAGGGAGAGGGAAGGGAGCTGCTAGCACCTCTCCTCCCCCCTTCCCCCCCTCACAGGGAGAGAAGCAGGCAGACAGGTTGTGTGTCCTCAGCCCCAATGGATCTTAGATCCGTCGGATCTGAGAAGACATACCCATTCTTTAGATGGAAGAATTCCGGACTTGTCCATAATGGCTTAGATCGATTTAACGGCCAATTTGGGCTCTTTAAGTTTTAGATCAGCACAAGATTTTTCGGCCGACCGACTGACGCGAGTGAGCACTCACTCGTGAGGTCGGTCAAACAATCTAAGCGTGTATGGTGGGCTTTAGACAAAGTCATAGGCCATCTTTGATAGTTATTGAAAAATATGTCTACACTTGTGGTAGTTTTTTCTTCTACATTATTACTTACCTCTAAACTGTTTAAAGTTGCTCAAAACCCTTAAAATATATATTTAGCTATCCTGCTGACATCTGTGGGAGACGCCATTTTAGATTCAGTGTTAGCTTCCAGTCTTGAATGAGTTAAGGCTGCAATAACGCCACTGGCCACCGGGGGACGCCAGATACAATATGTGTCAAAAAAGCACCGCAGCCCCAGTGAGATGGGAAAGAGGGATCGGGGGGGGGGGGGGGGGGGGGGGGGGATATACAGATCTCTCCTCACAGGTAACAATTTTTTTAATTGACATATTGCTTCAATAATGTGGGGTTTGCTATGTAGGGGGAATTTTAAGAATTGCTTAACCTTCTGGGCGGTCAGCCCAAGTTAACTCGGGGAAGGTTTGTTTACTAACAAAACTCATCTTGAGCTAATCTCTGGCATACTCACCTGTCCAGTGGGAGCCCTCCGTATGGCTTTCCACCTCAACTAAGTCATTGATGATGCCAGAGAGGTGGGGGGGGGCAGTGTGCCATTGGCCTCCATATAAAGGAGGTGGCATTACATTTTTACAGCACATCCCCAGCATCAATGATGACACTGGGGATGTGTAGGGGGGTTAGGGAGGGACATTTTTTTTCAAAAGCTCACCATGGGATGACCGCCCACAAGGTCAAATTTGGACCAAGCATAGAATAATACTAGAACACATGTGACATCAAATGTCAATAAAATTTTCATGCAAATATAATAATACTACTGGCCAGATTTGGCCTCCAAGCTGATGTTTGGCACCCCTTCATCATGGTGTGTTCCTGCGTTACCACCATGGATGGCAATGCATGAAATTTAAGATTTTGCTTGGCTGAAACTTTGGTAAATTTTTTTACCAAACTGAACTGTTCACATTTTGCTGGAATGCAATAAATATTGGATTGGAGACAATTGGAGACAATTAATTTTTTTCTTTGGGATGGGTTTTGTTAAATGATTGAGTGGGATTTTAGGAAGCCCATTTCAACTATGATCACACAACAAGTCCCCCTGTCCCAGATCTTCTGGGAAAATATCGTCAGACGGGTACCTGGGCCAAGTCTGTATCTGGATCTTTGATCCCGGACACACTATCCCTCGCCCCCCTCTCCTCTTTCTTCGTATGATCACACAACAGTCAAGAAACAATAGTGTTTACTGGTATATCTGAATTCCCTACCTCCTGCCAAGGTCCTAGTAACATTTTATTTGTATGTGTATATATTATGTTTGTAAACTTGCTACTATTCCATGGTCAAGGGGTTTCTATGGGCTACCTCAGGAGCTTTAAACTACTTCATTATTACAGCAATATAGAGTTTCTATTCTGTCATTTTACATCACTTCCACAAGGGCCACCATTTCTGAAGCTTTGCCATCAACAAGCAACCCATGTTGAGGTGTATTATGGGTATAAGAAGCGGCAGTGAATACAGCCCTGTAAGAGGTAGGAGCACATACTACACCTGTATTATATTAAACCGAGGAGTAAAGAGTGATGATGATATTATCTTCACTGTTCAGTGTTCATACACCAACTTTCCCCTGGAGAATCACTTCAAGCATCTTAAAAAACTAACATCCTTTTTATTTTTATTTTTTCATTTATCAGAAGACAGCTAAATAAAGATTTTTCTGTCATAAAATGTAATAGCAGCGCGCAGTGGGCAAACCCACTGTTAATGGAAAACTATATTGGTAATGAAATTCAAATGAAGCCATCACAGCAAGTAGCATTTTACAGACTTGCTAAATAGGGTTTCCCACAGAGTGTGCCATATCAGCTTTTAACACACATAGTCACGTTGCTCTAAGGTTACCAATAGGGAAAATAAATTAGAATGGTTGCTCATTTTCTAAGAAATTGGCAGGTAATGAAGAAGACAGTTTGTTTTTTTTCATTTTTTGAACAAGCCTGAAAACTTTGTTGTAGCCAGCAGGTATGTTTAAAGCAGTTTAGTCATAGGATTAATTGATCAAATTCGAGTAAAGCAGATGAATAAATGTACACAACATCCATGTTCTTTTCTAAGTAGGGGGGGTTGGATGAGCCACAGGTACCCCACTTAATTCTTCCCTAAAGGAATGGCTGGTTTAGAGATCCAATAACAGATACAGTGCCGGATTCTGGTACCCAGAGCCCATGACTTAGGTCTTAGTGTCTTGGGTCCACTGAAACCACCAGGATTAAAAAGATACATTCTACTTGTGTAACTCACTATTCAATTCAAATGGCCTGCCATCGATAGGGATTAGGGGGGCTCATCTGTAACAGGTAAGAAACCCTGAGTCTTGCTTGGGGCAGGAGTAATGTTTGTAAACAAACTTACGCTGAGCTACACTAGGTTAAATGGCTGTTGTGAGGGCCCTGGCTGTACCAGTTACCGCCTGCTGGTGGCACTGTGCTTGCCCTTCCATGGGTTGGTTCCACAGTCACCAGCAGGTGGCTCCCTGCAAGCGTTCGCAGGGTGGAGCACACCTGCCTTTAGTTAGTCTTAGGGTTATACAGGTGTGCTTCATTCAGACATGCTTGCTGAGCATTTTTCCCCCATTCTTCTCCTGAATTCTGGACACTTCTGAACTCTGGACTATTTGCACCTGTTTGTTCCTGTCTTGTGAGTCCACATTAAACCCGTTTTGTTACTACCATTCCCTGTGTGTAAGTGTGTGTTGCCTGTTTGGTCACCCCCTCTATATGGATCTTGACAGTTGTCCCTAATTGCATGTATGGTTGATAAATATAGCCACAATTGTCATCCTGTAGAGAGAGTAATGATAGATGGATCGATAGATAGATAGATAGATAGATAGATAGATAGATAGATAGATAGATAGATAGATAGATAGATAGATAGATAGATAGATAGATAGATAGATAGATAGATAGATAGATAGATAGATAGATAGATAGATAGATAGATAGATAGATAGATAGAAACCATTCAATGCTGAGAGGGGTACTTACTAATGATCAGCTTTTAGTTATGAAGTACTTTAAAGAAGAACCAAAATTGTATATTTGATTAATTAAAGAAGGACTTACTGTGGCCATATACTATTTGCTTTTTCTATTCAATGGGCTTAATAAATCAAAAGGTAAAGTCACATGTTTTGAAAACCAATTGCTTTGTACAATTTCGCAAAAGTGATTGGAGATACAAGGGTGACTCAAGGCATAAATGTGACTGTGGCACATGGTGGACTGTGGCAGCAAGGGACTTGGGTAGTGATGGCCAAACTTCGTCAAGGTCCAAGAACAGGCTTATCTGACCTTTACAAAAGACCGTGCGCCTGTTCGTGGGAAGATTCAAATCCCCTGCCTGTTCGCGGGAATATGAATAGAAAAAAACGGAAGTGACATCACTTCCGGTACCTGGAACGCACAGTTCCCGGATACAATATTCAGATTTGACATCACTGTCGTCACTTATGGTTTAAGACGTTTTTCTTTCACTAGAAACCGGGTTCTCTCCCTGGTCTCTGGTGAAAAAAATAACCTTCTTCCCGCCAGTGAACAGGGCGGTCGAACACCCGTATTGTTCGCCAGGGGAAGAAATGCAAACATGTTATGTTCGCGGGCAAACTGTCCACCTTGCGGACAGTTAGGCCATCACTAGACTTGGGTATAGTAGAGCCAAGGGGTGCATTCTATGCCAAGAGATGCATTCTACTGATGATGCTGGGGCTCCAGGTGGAACTTATTAAGAGCTAGCAGACCCAGAGCTCTTAAATGTGTCTTGTTGTCCTTTTGGAGGAATATATCTGTCTGCTGACTGGTCACCCAAGAATTAGAACCTGTTTACTGCTATTATAATGTCAAAGGCTCGCTGTTTCCTTTGCTTCTCAATAGTGGGTAGCCCTTTAAAAAAACGGATTCACTGTACATTGTATGTAACAAATCCTTTGGCAAGTAAAACACTTTCTATTTCTTTTTTATGGTGTAGTCAGCTGTTTGCCTTGAGTTCAGTTTTAAACAACAGTTGTGATAAGAAAGCTATAGTCCTCAATTTGGCAGCTATAAGTAGTACTTTTGTAGTGACAGCATGCTTTGTTACAATTCCTTTCTTCTGCAGGTATATGGGTTTTCAACATAGAGAAGCTCCAGTTCCGCCATATATTCTGAGCATTCCTCTTTATTGTTTGTTTAGATAAATGCTGCCATTATTGCAGAAACTGAAAAATCATTACTGTGCTTTAAAATATAGTAACGCTTCAATTTTTCTTTGGGCACAGTAGTCTGCAAAGCTTTTCAATAAACAGAAATACTAGACAGTTTGCTGTTCATGGGTTACATTATACTGTATCTCCTTATTTGTACAACAATTTTTATGTGACATCCTACCAAATCTGTTAAATAATTGGCCTAATCCATGACTAGGCTATTGGAGAGGCTTTAAGCCAGCCATAGACACGGCGATTCCCCGCAGTAGTTGACATGGTTGGCAAATGCATGGTGGTGGGTTGCCCGCAACTACAGGGGTGCCCACGTTGAAGATTCAACCCAAATAGCCAGCAGGTCGGAATGCACGGCAATCCATCCTGCCGGTTCTTTTTGTGGCCAATCCTGTTGTAGTCAGTTACTGTGGATGTGAAATCTCCTACACCTCCAAGTTAATTGGCTGCAATCTGCCGGGAATCTCTGTGTTAATGGAGCACACAAAACTCCCGTCAGTTCTGTAGCAGACTCATCACAGCGTGGAGACGTCTATGGCCGGCTTAAGTTAGGGCAATAGTTAAAACCATTCCACAAATAAAATACACATGGCCATATTAGGAGAGAGATGGTTCAATCAGTAAGTTGTCGATGTTAGGCTCATACGGTGTTTAAACGAAAAAGGAAAGAAAATAACAACAAAGGTTATGACTTTCGGTTCAGGAAAGTAGGAATATCTCAAATAATTGATACAAATTGGATAGGGGTTATGATGGAGACTTGTGACTTACACTTTTTGGCTGTTGTGTGTATTTTAGCACTCCTGCACCAAAAACCAGGGCATATGTAGGCGTATAGGGAAATTATACGGTCCCTATTAGGTGTCTCACTCTTGTCTTGGTCGAACTTCCTTGCCTCTGGGTGCCCGGGATAAAAGAGCGAAGTAATCGTTTGTTCCCTTGGTGTATAACTGTTATGCCCGCAGGTCCTGGGTTGGCGCGGGGGTACCAGGAGCAGGGAATCTAAGCCACCTGTGGGTCTTCACCCAGAGCCCCCCTAATGGGAGATAGGCAGGGATCCCTTGAGGGGACCCTGTGGTCTTTTCCCGCACTCAGGTGGCTAGGTCCTGCTTCCCTGGTGAACCCCCCCAGGAAGGTGCGGACGGGTGTAACAGAGGTAGTTCCCTTCAGGAGGAAGGTCTGTGCGTATACGGGAGCAGGTATACAGGAGTCACTGAGAATG
>CM070038.1:82857980-82877570 GCA_036250615.1 Ptychadena robeensis
CCCGTGTAGTTCTAGGATGCTTTTTCACCTTTCTCAGAACCATTGACACCCCACGAGGTTTTGTTTTGTTGCTTTTTGAAGTTGAAAAGGAACCAGTACTGACCCATTGAAAAGTAAACCCAAATACATGAAAAATGCCCACATTGGACACATTGTATGTGCTAACACAGGGCAATGCATCAAGATGCATTGAAAATGACATGAAATTGAGCTGAAGCTCCAGTGTCCAGTGTCACTGATTATCAATAAAAATGCTTTTAAAGAGTCCATAACACAGTCAACACAGTGGGTAAATTTTTCATTAAATTCCCAAACGATCATTCACGTTCACAGTCATCATTAGGGTATTGAACACTAAAGCCCTTGTTCGATCGATCCTGCTTGAAATCCCTGTTCGATCTACAATATTTTGAATGGGGACCAGGACCCCTATCCCAAGTATTGACCGGGAATCAACCATGCAAAGTGGTGTGCATTGATTCAATGAACGATTGGCTTAATATTGCACCATCATGCTGTAATCGATTGTTCATCAATCAAACTGGTATTGATCCATGTATGTGCACCTTTAGCCTCACATTTCATCTACCATTCTATATATTCACTATATCTGTACTATACAATAAATACAATTTTTCATATCAAATATAGTATATTTGTAAAATATAGATAGATTATACATAGTTTGGATTTGTGTAACTTAATCCTTTAGCTTTGCGTTATATGCTGATACATGGGAAAGAAAGCAGAATATGGAATTTCCAATGTATTATCTACGTTAATGAAGCATTGACTACAAAGTATTTTACATGTTGATTTTCAGGTTTCGTTTGAAGTTTCAGTAAAAGGAGGTACTCAAAATCTTGCCTAGAATGAGGAAATGGAACAGAAATAACCATCACTGCCTCCTACAGTCCTGCCTTGTTCATTTGCATCTCTGTAACTGGATATAAAAGGTGAGTGACATGTGAAGAAAGTACAGATGCTGCTAACCATCCACTCAAGTCACAGAATGTCATTCATAAGGTCTACCACCGTTCTCCTTCTATGTGCCTTAGTCACCTTGGCAGCTGGATCGGACTGCCCTGCAATTGGAAACGACACAGTTAACAACAACTATACTTTGTCTGTCTCACCCCCAAACCTTGTCAATGGCACTATCTATACAGGTGCGTAATACTTTACTTATCTATTCTTCTTTAGATTGATGGTGATGGTAGTTATTTATTAGTGATGTGATTGAAGTTATTTGAACAGTAGTAGTTGAACAATCGTTCCAGAATATAGGTCATGGGCAAGTGTCATTCATTCTTATCACTTTTATAATGGCCATGAGTTCTGAAGAACAGTAAGACGTGTTGACCGTCCAGTTTTGTAGCCAGTACTGGTGCAGGAGGTATAACTCAAAAGTTTAGATAGCTAGATTTGAATAATACTATCTAATAGAGAATTGGGGCAATTTTATTCTTGCGCTTCTTCTTATTTTCTGTGTGAGTAAAGAATATCATTAACCCCCCAATGATTGCAAAGTAGAGGAAATTTTAATCATGAACAACAAACCCATTTGGTATAGGAGAAGGTCCAATTCCTGGTTCTTCAGGTGAAGGTTCAAGTGGTTTGAGGACAAAAAAGAGTAAAGAGTTTTACCTCTTTTCAGGGAGGTGGGAATGTCTTCACGCTGACAATACTGCAGAGCAAGGTCTCCCAATTCATTTCTAAAAGAAGCAGGAGACTACCTGTTTATAATATTATACCATCCTGAAGAAGTGGTCTGAAGTACCACGAAACTCAATGACGTTTCCCCAATACAACTCCATTTTATTCAATGGGCGCCTACCAGAGCCCTATTTTTTCCTGGGTACATCAACCCTTAACAAAATCCATTTGGTACCTTTCTTTGTAACAAATGGCTGAAAAAGGATCTCGATTAGGTTCCTTTTTATTCAGTTTCAAAGCCTAATATCAACCAGAAAACCTCATATTTCTCCTGAACAAACCAGAAATCCATAATGGAACCTTAAAAATCAATACTGTTCAGTCATTCATTATATATTACTGCTTGTGCAAAACCCTGAGGGAAGGGGTCTGCTAACCCCCATTAAATGTGTTGGCTATGCCTTCATTTGTATTTATTTATTAATAAAACTGGACTGGACTTTATGAGCGCTGTGGACTGACACTCTTAATTTCTTAATAATGAACAATGAGTTTCTGTTCACATAAGTACTTTAAGGATACACCTACCTCAAATTCAGACTTCCCAGATTGACAGGATCAGAAACTATTATAAATGTATGCAATTACCTTAACCCTTTAACCAAATTGTAGGTAATGAATAGTCTTGTTATTTATCTGTTTTCACCTATATCACCATATAAAAAACTAGATACAAATGCAATTGAATTATCACTGTTAATTTTGTGTTGTAATAGAAAAACATCTGTTGGTTTTCAATATCAAACAATTGAGTGTTCAAATATGTTTTCTTTGTGTTTCTTTCACAGCAACTCTTACAACAAACTCATCCCTAAACAGTACAGTTCTCTTAAAAGTTTTATCAAGCACTAACAATACCATTGTTGGCGGCAATTGGTCATTACCAACTGGTTTTAAGAGTTGTTCTGAGGGCATTTGGGGTCTTTTCAATCATACCAACTCATTTATTGTCAACTGGACATCAACAGGACCACTCAATACTAACAATGTCCTATTTAGGTAAGTTGCTAACTTTCTTAATATGACATCAAATCCTAAACTTGTGTTTCTTTTCTTTCTGTGAGTAGGATCTTGAGTGGTGGTACCGATAAACTGTATAAAGATCCACAGCTTTCAATGTATATCTAAATAAAGTCCTCGTGCTTATGCTATGTAAAGCACAGTTCAAATAATCATCTTTTAATTTTAACATTAATTTTGATGTTTACAGAGACATTTTAGTATTGTCACAATATGGTAGTTTTGGTATAATACCAGAACCTTGTAGCATGTTGCAACTGGCTAGTTTGTAAGGCCTCCAACAATTACTTTTGTGGGTTGTTTTTTATAAGGATTTCTTCAGTATACATTTTCCATTGACTGGCGTTTATCAAAAAGTACATTGAATGGTGCAAATGAGGCTTGCATTACAATCTTTGTTGATGTTGACTTTGACACTTATGGTATAGTCATAGAATGTAGTGTAAATATGCATCTTTTCATGAAAATAAGCTTTTTTTCCATTATAAGCATGCAAACCAATACATCTGTCAACACAACCTGCCTGTGGTTAAAGATTCTTGACTTACACAACAATATACACAATATTATAAAAAACATTTGTTAGTGTAAACTGAACACAAGGTAAAATAACATATCAGCCGTAGGCAACCATAGAAAGGAGGTACTGGTTCTACCATGAAGCAGACCACAAAAAGGTTCCACTTTCCGATCAATACCTTGTCTCCATTAAATTGGATTTTGATTTTAAAACAATGCCAAAAATAACAAGAATGAGCTAGCATGAACTGTCTTAGGAACTCCAAATCCCACAAGAAACCCATTGTGCCACACTCCAGTCAGGTCAAACAGCAGCCATTGCTCTCCTAAATACTATTGTTATTAATCTAGGGAAATATGAATATGGAAGACATCATGACTCATTTTAGGTAGTAGCTGAATTATTAATTGGTGTCACGTAGGGAGTCCACAGACCCAGCAAACTCTAAAGGCCCCCATACACGCCCCGATTTTCCGTCCGATATGAGGATCTTTGATCCATCGGACTGTATTGAATTATACCCCCAAATAAAGCAACCAATTACTGTCCAATTTTACCTACTTCGATGGAACATTTTCATTTCATTTTTATGTTTGATTGGAAGTGGAAGGGTTGTGGCCGGGATCAGCAGCTTGAGGCACACAATTGTACCACCCGAATGGGAGTTTTGGCCAGGGCCAGGTATCTGTGGGTGTCTGTTCTGGGGGTGGGGGGGCTTATTTAAAATTTTTGTGAAAAAAATGTGGGGGTGCCTTTGATGGGGATGGCTAATCATGGGGGAAACTCAACTTCAGTTTAGTTCACATGAATAAATAAAAAAAGAGAAATACAGGAGAATGTTAAAACATATATACATCCTAGCACACCCTGGCAGATGATTTTACACACACCACAATGTTTGAAACAGAAGGTAAAAGTATGATAATTAGTTAGATCGGACCTAAATTGGTCAGGTTATAAGAAAAAGCAGCCGATTGAATACAATTTAGATTCGATCGAGAAAAATTTTCCAACATGTCCGATCACAGTCTGACCGATTATTCCCAAAAGTTCGATCGAAGTTACTCGGTCGAACCATGTGGGCATTGACCGATTTTTGGAAGACCGATGCAAAAAAATCAATTGTTTTTAATCGATTGGACAGAAAATCGGGGCGTGTATGGGGAGCTTTAGATTACACATGACTTTCTTTGGCTCCAGCAGATGAATCGGACAGTGTAGAAACAGACAGAAGGTTTGCAAGTGCTTCTGGGAGGGACTCATTAAAAGTTACATTGCTCTTCGTGGAAAGGTTTATTAGGTATATACAGTTCCTGTACTGCTTTTGTGTCACAGAATTAAGTTCTGCTCAAAGTTTCCACTACATAGTACTACTACTGATTGCGAGAAGACAATTGGATAAGAACTGCTTTAACTAAACTGAAGTTGGAGTACCGTACTTTTCTTTTTGTATTGGGTTTGATTTAATCTGCTGTACTTTATTGTAATATTGTGCTCATATCTTTTAGAGCTTTAATCAATGACACATCTGGACAATATAAAGTGGATGCAAATGTTGCTGGTAAGTATCTGAGTTGACTGTATCGTATTAAGAGAGTATTGTTATAAGATTATATATATTTTAATATACAGGAAATAAAATAAATGGTTCAGGAGAAAGGAAACAATCTCTTTAGTTGGTAAATATTTCTGGCATCTCGGTGGAGAGATCTTTCACCACCTATATTTGGTCCTATATTTGGCAATAAAAAGTTCTCCACCACAAGAGAACCTGTCAAAAAGCACATTATTAATTTCATCAACCAAATCATTTGTACTTCTCTGATGATCTGATCCCCTTTGTGTTTTGTTTTTTTTCATGGAAATCAGAATTAAATATAATCAATTGATGGATGTTAAACTTTCGACTAGTTGTTTGGGAGTTAATGCAAAGCCCCTGAACATGGTATCATCAAGAAAATGTTGGAGATGTGGAAAAATAGTTGTTGGAACACAATAGAGAAAAATTAATATTGCTCTAATGCATGTTGTTTTTGCATGAATTGAGTTTAGTCAAAACCATTTGGACTGGTTAATTTAACTACATGTGCTAGAGCCTAGGGGCCCAACCTGAGGCCCTGGGGCCACATGCGGCCCTTTGGGCGTTGTTTGGTGGCCCCCCTTGGTCCTCCACATGCGGCCCCCAAAAACTATTAATGCATAAGGCAAAGGAACTCACCTGTGTAGTGGTCACACGCTGACCCAGCTTTCCTAATCAACTTTGGCTCTCCTATATCAGTAAAATTGTCAATGTTGATTGGGGAAACCAGTTCTACATATGAGCGCTGCACCCAGGGGCAGGAGGTGGTGGGGGTGTGCAGTCAGGTTTTGACTGCCTATCGGGAGCTGGTCCACTGCCTGCTGAGATATGTGGATATGGGTGGGGTCTGGATCGATGTCATGTGCGGCCCTTTAGTGATGTTGAGGGCCGCACTTGTGGCCCTCCATATCAACTTAGTTGCCCACCACTGTGCTAGAGCCATACTTTAGTTTGTTATTCATTAATGATACCGTGTACAAAGAAGGAACAATATCAGCTAGCCAAAAAAAATCGACCATCTCTACTGATCATTAGTGATGAGCAGCATAGGCAATATTCGAATTCGTGATATTTCGGGAATAATTCTACTAATATTCGATTCTATATTCGTAAATTCGAATATTCGCAGTAATACCATGTTTTGCAAAAATCATATTCGCAATTGCGAAAATCATATTCGCATCGCGAAAATCTTTAAAATGAATGGTCACATGCTATGTTTATTTTCGCAATGCGAATATTATTTTCGCAATACATGGCCATATTGCGAATATTCGGAATTGCGAATATTCGCCGAGATATTCGAGATATTGGCGAATTCTCGAATTGCCGATATTCGCGAAAAATATTCGGCATTCGAATATTCGAGCTCAACACTACTGATCATGCCTTTTAGACTGCAATTCTGATCATTTATTTACCTCTTGGGTGGTTCACCTGCATGAAAAAGTGCCCTGCTTTGTCTCCGTTGCACATTTTTTAAAAATCAATGACTTAATGACATCAGGGATGTGCTGTAAAAAAGAGACATCGCCTCCATTACGTGGAGATCAATGGCACTGCCCCAAAGCTCTCTAGTGTCATAAATGATGTCATCGACATGGACCTGAACAGATCGGATGTTGGCTCGGGTGAGTATCGTAAGTAAACAAACTCAGTCCGACTTAATTCAGGCTAACCACCCAGGAGGTTAAATGCCCTCTATGTTGGCATGGTATATATAAGAAAACCAAATAACTAACCAATTCTAACTTCCCTTTTTTCTGTTTCAGCTTCCACACCTTCCACAGCTTCCACAGCTTCCACACCTACCACGGCTAAAACAAGCGGTGGACATGCACATCATCCAGCATCTATGTTTTTCACTTTGCTGGAAACTCTCACAATCATCATGGTCATCCGGAAATTATTATAATAGAAAGGATCCAGAGACAGTATATCTATTCTAACTTACCTAAAGAGAGAGTTTCATTTCCACTAATATACAATAATATTTTGATGTATATATATTAGTTCATAAAACTTTTTGAGATTTGCTGACTGCAAAAAATCACATCTACAAAATGTGATGTGACATACAGGTTTAACAGATATAAAACATTATTTAGTAATCTGTAAAAGATCACAGCTGACCATAGTTGGTCATTTTTTTATAATTTTTTCCTAAGGACCTATCCAATGGAAATATTATCTCTTTTTTTCTTGCAATACTTTGTAAATTTACAAACTAGCAATGCCTTGTACTGCTAATTTATAGTTATGGTAAAGCCATCATATTCAAAATCTTTGAAGTATTCTACATACTGCCCTATAAGTTATAATCACTTCACTGCCTACAAACACTGTACTTGAAAAATCCAACCATCACTAGATACACCCCATGTTGTGTATATACACCCACTCTTTAATTTGTAGCCCCTTACTTTTACTTGTTTTTTTTATAATGTATGGTAATGCATTTATTACTACTATTATTATTTTTTTAATAGTGTGAAAACTGGATAGTTTTTTCCAGAAATGATCACTAAAAGTTGTTGAATAAATAAAAATATATAGTTACTATAGTAGTGTGCGTGTATGCTTTTATATTGTAGAATCCTTCCTTACATGTACAGTGTCTAATGTGTCACAAAATTAACTAAGGTGATCTTAAGGTGGATTTAAAACATCAATTAATGTGGTCATGTATTCTTGTGTAAGTACAAAAGTTGATTTGAGCTTAGCTTCTCAAATCCGCAGTACAGCAGCACTGAGGGCTGGTTTTCACTGTGTCTTTTTCCCCATGTTCAGCGCACCGACTGCAGGGAAAAAGATCACACAACATCAGACACAACAAATGAATGAGACGAGATCCACCGCAATAGTGGAAGCAAGGTTTAGTGTTTTCTACTTTCGTATCCCAAATACAGGAAGTGACGTCACAGACACCACTTCCTGTATCAGGAGATTTACCTCCCCTCCCTTCTATTAGCTGGCTAATATAGGCAGGATGGAGGGTTGCTCTGCCTTCTAACTTCCCATTCTGAAGACGTGGGGTGGAAACACAGATGGGAGAATAACGCCTCCCCTCCCTCCTAATTTACCCCTATTGAAAATCCAGAAATCTCGGGATTTGAAAACAGTATCTGGCAAGGAAAACCACATTAAAAACCTGACTTTCCCTGCCAAAACAAGAGGCATGACAGTTATGGTGGCAACACTGGGGGTCGCTGTCATTGACAAGTGACGCATCCATTGAATATCAAAGGACCCATCAGTGGTAAGCAGAAAAGTCTTTTGGTACATACTTTTTTCCTATTCAAACTAATAGGGCATGTTGCCACCAATGCAGCAGTAGTGCACCCTAACCTATGGGAAATCCGCAGGTTGGGCAGCAACGAATGTGCCACACTGATGCCTCCATGCTGCTCAGTGGAAACAAACTCTTAGATTTGAATGGGATAAGTCAACTACCATTATGTAATCTGTTGGCCAGCAACTTTGTAACATGCAGAACAGAGTAAGTAGGGTAGCTGTAAAATTTTTTGTCCAATCATAGGCTGTGGGCAGGGCAGTGGTCAAGCTGTATTACTTAAATGCAGCAGACAAAACTAATGTCACTTTGGTTTCGTATGGCTGTTGAATATTTCAGGATTGGATAGACAGAAATACAACACATTTGGAAGATAAACTGCTCTGGTGTATACATTTGAACAATTCATTGAGTAGTTTCCTATATTTTCTAATGTATTATCTAATGGTGACCTAGAGTTAAGATACTTCTCATACTATAAGTAAAAGATTTAATATACACATTATAACTATATAATACACCATAATGTAAATTCTTCAAGGACACTATTACGCTTTCACACTAGTCACTGGTCTTGCAGTTGTGGCTCTTGGTGATAGATAGAAAGGAAGTGGTAGTAGTAAGGCTACTGCGGCTGCTAGCCACATCGGTTATTGGCAAGTTTTTTTTTAGGTACAAGTGTATGTGAGATGCTTATGATGCACCTGCAAAAATGAGGGCTATAGTGTGTTACCAAAAACGCAAAAGTAGGTCTAGTGTGTAAGGAAACCTGTGTACCTTGCATTGACCCTAGCTGGCCATACACTGTGGTACTATAACACACCACCGCTACAATACAGCTAGTGTGAATGAGCCTAAGATTTGGTTAGTGTGGTGGAAAGTTACCACACCTGTCAACCGTTTATTGCCATCTGCATCCCTATTAGGGGGATTTTCTCCCTTTAATAGTTCTGATCACTAATATAAATGGGAAACAAAATAGCAATAAATCCACAAGTTTGAGTTGCCCCAAAAATAAAAATAGAGGAGAAATCTTTGGCCCACTTGTTCTTGTGACAATTTTTCAGAAAAGCCCTTGTGTTAGAAATACATCCTCATGGAGGTTCAGACTAAAAAGCACAAAGTTAAGAAAATCTTTTGAACAAATTTGTAACAATTTAAACATTTTTCTTTGTATATCTAAATGTGCTTTAGATACACAAAATTTGCTAAATAAATTGGAAAACCTGTGTTTGCAGACACATGAACTTTAACCTCCCCATTGGTCTGTTCATTGCCCAATTTTGCTTAAAAAAGGGTGTGGGGTATATAAACAGATTACAGTGAAGTATTTTAAAATGATCTACCAGCTATCTCCCCTGCACATTGCCATAGTCATCAATGATGGCAGGGATAGGAGAACCCAGGAAGAACAGCAGAGGATCCCAACACAGCAGGTCGATGTGGGCTCATCTGGAACAGGTGAGCTACACTCTGGGTTACCAATAATGGTAAACAAATCTACCTTGAGGAGATCTACCACTATACCAGGCTATAATAGGTTTAACTTTTCTAAGGAGACTTTCCACAAGGTTTAGGAGTGTGCTTATTGAAATGTATTACCAATGTTTTAGAAGAACGTTTGTGAGGTCAGGAGGGCGAAAAGGCTTAGTTTGCAGTTTTTGTTGGAATTTATACCAGAGGTATTCTATGGGGTTAAAATAATTGACAGGCCAGTCAAGTTCCTCCACTCCTACTCCACTCATCCATGTCTGTATTGACCTTAACCCCCCTGGCATTCCTGAAGGCACCATCTCATCCAGTGCTGTCCTGTCAGTACTGCACTGGACGAGATGGGGCCATCCGGCAAAGATCCGAACCCCCGGCAGCGCAAACTCACCAATTTGCGCTGTCCTGGTGGCTTCGATCTTTTGGGAGATTCAAAAGTAAATTGCAGAAAACTGTTTTCTATGGAGAAAACTGTTTTCAGTGTCATTCCCCAGATGTGCCCCTTTGAAGTTAACCCTCTCTACCCTGGTGTGATGTCACCAGATCCATTACATCAGGGGACAGAGGGTGCACAGGGTAATTGTACTGGATACAGTGATAACTGTATCCAATACAATTCAAAGTAAAATAAAACACAACACACATTTCCAATGCAATAATTTTTTTTATTATAAACAAAAAACCAGATATAAATACATACTGTTTTGAAATCTGTCACACAAAGAAGTATTTAAGAGATGTTATCTATCAAATGTAATTATTTTTACATAATTGTGTTGAATTAAATATGAAATTGGCTTGGAATCCTGAAGAACTCAGTAACACAAGTAGTTGAGAAATCCAGGCAACTGTCAGAAACTGACATACATTTTTAGGTAGAAGAATCAACTTAATAGAAACCTGATCAGCAATCATGGGACAGTCAACCATTCAGAATCCAGATTAAAAAAACAAAACAGTGGTTCTGCTAATGGGCTAAGTTAAGCCCCCCATACACCTTAAGATCGATCCATACCATCTCCATTAGATCTACCAACAACTGTGTAGTATAGTGGCCTCCCTGATAGAATGCATAGTGATTGGAAGTATTAGAAAGCTCCTCATATTACATGGTTTTGGTAGAACAAAATTTGATTGTACAGAAATTGTATAGAAAGATTGTAAGGTGTATGGGGGGCTTAAGTCAGATCCACCTGTGACTGCTGGAGGTACACATCAATAACTTGGAATAGACCAGATAACTCCTTTGCATCCAAAGACAGCAGGGATAATAGACATTGCTATGTACAGTGTGCCGTTGACTTACAGACTGGTTGTTGTAAAGTCAAGTTTGTTGTAAGCCAATAAGAAATTGTGAAAATCTCCATAATGTGTTCTGAACCTCCCAAAGCTTTTTATAATAAAACGTGTTGTATAATTTGTTAAAAATTATATTCCTGGTGTTCTCACCAAAAGATAAAATGTACCTAGCTTAACAGAAACAAAAAAATCACCATTCAAATTCACTTCATTGGTTTTCAGGAAGAGGAAATGAAATGAAAGGTGGTGGTTGTTTGATAAGAGAGTCCCCTTTCATGAGAACATCAGGAATGTGGCCTTGTAGCCTTTTTTAGATTGGTGAAATAGTCAATTTTGATGTGCTGTACTTATTGGTGACATCAGGTCACATGATTGCCACCATGAAAGCAAAAACATGTTTTGGCCTTGGCCATCATTCTGTTTGTAAGTCATATCTTTGGCTTAAATAAAAATTTGGGTTGTATATTAAGCCAGATGTAACTCAAGGGTCCATTGTACTAAAAGGGGTAATACTCACCTTGTTTTAATGTCTGTTGTACTTTAAATTGAAAGTTATCCTTCATCTTGCATGCTTGGTACATTGATCTAACTAAAGCTCCCCATACACCTTAAGATCGATCCATACAATCTCCATTAGATCTACCAACAACTGTGTAGTATAGTGGCCTCCCTGCTAGAATACATAGTGATGGAAGGATTAGAAAGGTCCTCATAGCATAGTTTTGGTAGAACATAGTTTGATTGTACAGAAATTGTATGGTAAGATTGTAAGGTGTATGGGGGGATTCACTTCGGTGTTACCACAAATCTATAAAAAAAGGGTTTGGTTAAAATGTTCATTGAAAACTTATGCTGCAGTTGATGCATGATGTGCAATAGAAAGAAGGCCTCTGTATTAAGTAATATACAGACCCCACTGGTGAAGCTGGCTGAAGAAAGTGCATGAGCAGCCGTCAATGCAGCCACTAGCAGCTGGCCGCACACACGCAAGTGGGGACAATTGAAATTAATGGAAGCGGCTATGCACGACTCAGAAGCCTCGCCAGTTGGGACAAGCCCTAAGGCTGTGTCTACACTAAAGCTAGCCATACACGGCACGGATTCCCTGGCTGATCGATTCACCATCCGATCGATTCCGGCGATTCCGCCGGGATCCTCAGGTGTGATCGATCGGCCAATTAAGGAATCCGATCGCTGCATACCACCTTGTCCTGCCGGATCCGTGTCCGATTGATCACCTCCCGGAATGCAACTCCCGCTGATCTGGGCAGAATCGGACCCGAAAGACCAACATGTTGGTTCTCTGGCGGATCCGATTCTGAGCCCCCGATCGGTCGGACCCGATCGGACGGACAAGGTGGGCTGCACGGGATTCCGGCCCGATCGTTTCGCGTGCACGCGCCCGGAATCGATCGGGCCGGAATCCGGTGCAAATCCGACCCGTGTATGGCAACCTTAAGGTTTTCCCCGCTGTGCAGCCCCCCTGTAAACCCCTATGGTAAATGATGTGCCAGTCTATACTGGTGCGTCCTGCCGGCGGTTGGGGGCAGGGGTCATGGATTGAGAACAATGGGCGCAGTTCATCATGCGCGCAAGCCGAGCCAGACATGTTTTCAGGCACAGTTTGCCAATAGTAAGTATAGGATGTGGTATTGCGAATACCGCGCCCTATACTCCCTGAAAACAGAGGGTAAACCGCGGGCAGATGCTATGGACATGCCCCCCCCTCCGACATGTGCATAACGCCCCCTGTGCTTTAAGGGGTGGCATAGTGTAGACCCAGGCTAAGGCTCCACTACAGACTGACAGAAAGCATGTGTTTTTCTGTCTGGATCAGCTGCCGTTTACACTCAGGGTTTTTTTTTTCTAGTCCATTAATAGTCTATTGAAAATCGTGGGGGAAAATCGTGCCCGATCCAGGAGAAATCAATGGACATGTGCACGCATTTGAGCCACGGATTTCGGTGCTGTGTGTTGCGGCCACAAAAAAAAACCCATGGAAATCTGCGACAGTGGAAACAGGCTCATTGGGGGTTATTGGAGCGGTTCTGGTGAAGCTAACAAAATTGTTGGATGATCTCAGGTAAGTAGGTGGGCAAAATCTATGATCATATATGGGATGGACAGGGTGAGAATATACAGTAATCCGTAGCTGTTTAAAAGATTGTTTTACCCATTAAACATTGTCTTCTAGTCTTTTACATGTATTATAGCATATTAAGTTGTTTATGTTGTATGAAGCCATAAATATGTATTAGATATTTGTCACCATCTTATGTTACTTGTGGGTGACAGTAGTCAATTCCCATAATACAAAGTTCTTAAAGTGATACCCAAACAAAAAAAAATAAAATAAAAAAAGTGATACCCAAATGACTAAAACATTGTCCACACCACCTTACCTTATCCACCACAGTCAATCTGTAATGGGTTTGTTCCACTTCTGCTGTTTAAGGAAACAAGTAAAACAATTTATAAAAGCTTATAAGTAAATATTTTTCACCATATCTATCTAGTAAAGTCTAGGTCAACAAAAACAAAAACTTTGCACACTCAATGTACAGCTTGACTTGCAGATCTATAAAACTGTGACTTTGAAAAATAAAATTGGAAATGCAGCTTTACTTTTTGTTAGGTCGAGTTGGTATCTAATTATTATATTGGTGGTATATACTGTATATACAGTAGTGTATTTATCGTCTTTCTTCCTAAGGCTACACACATTCCTCACCGGGAATCACTTTAATTGTTTGTTTTTTATTTTTATATTAGAGGCCAAATTTTCCTGTCATTAATATTTGCCATATTTTTCAGCCTGTAAGGCTCTCTGGCTGATAAGACACACTTATTTGGAGAAAAACCCAACTGCCAGACGGAGCTCCATGTGTCCACCTGGCACTGCGGGAGTTATATGAGGCCAGCTGTCAACTTCCCCTTTCCCCCACTCTGCCTTATGGAGCAGAGCTTTACATATACAGGGAACTGATCACTGTCTATTTAACCCCCCCCCCCCCCCCATACACCCTTAGATTTTTGCATGCTCATGGTGGTCAGCAGTTGGTCGACCGAAAAATCGGATGCTGATCTTAAGCTTAAAGAGCCTAAATCGGCAGACAAGTCGATCTAAGCCATTACGAACATGACTGTCATTCTTAAATCAGTCTAATACTTTAGATGGGGACACCGTCTAAAGCTAGCCATACACGGCACGGATTCCCTGGCTGATCGATTCAGCACCCGATGGATTCCGGCGATTCCGCCGGCATCCACAGGTGAGAACGATCAGCCAATTAGGGAATCCGATGGTGGCAGCCCACCTTGTACGGCCGGATCCGTGTCCGATGGATCGCCTCCCTGACCGCAACGCCCCCTGATCAGAGCAGAATCAGACCCGAAAAGACCAACAGGTTGGTTCTTCCTCGGATCCGATTCTGTGCCCCCGATCCATCGGATGCGGTCGGACGGGCAAGGTGGGCTGCAGGGGATTCCGGCACGATGGACCCGCGTGCACGCGCCCGGAATCCATCGCGCCGGAATCCGGCACGAATCCGTGCCGTGTATGGCAGCCTTAAAGTATAGGTATGTCTCCTCAGCTCTGAGGGATCTAAGATCAATTGGGGCTGAAGAATCAGCCTGTCTGCCTGCTTTTGAGGGGGGAAGGGGAAGAGCTAGCAGCTCCCTTCCCTCTGCCTTCATGCTAGGCTAACTGTTCTCACAGCCAGACAGCGCTGGCACACAAAGGGGGCTTTAAGCGGCTATTTTGCACATCGGCTCAAGCAGACATACAAAGCACTGGGCATCTTAACCTCCCTAGCAGTTTGCCCGAACTCAGTTCAGGCACAGTTTGATCGCTGATCGGGCAAAACCGCAGTCTCCCTGTGTGCCTTCCGGCCCCGTGTGTTGGGCGTCATCTGTGACGCCGAAGGGTGCGGGGGGCGGCGCCATAGACCTCCATGTTAATAGAGGGGGAGCCGCTCTCCTCTCCACACACCGCCGGCATCTATTTGACGTCGGAGGTGTGTAGAGGGCTGGGCGGAGAGCGGGTAAAACGGCTTTTCGTGCCATTAAAAATGGCGTGAAAAGCTCAAACCGCCCAGAGGGTTAAAGTCCCAAAAATACGGTAAATTTGTTTCCATATTAAAAGGTTCACCATCATATCTGTTAAGAGGGAAAAACATCTACACTTTACCAATAAAATATCATGGTTGGCCCCTGACTTTTAACACAGTTTGACGCCCCTGAGTTGAAAACATTGTTGCTATTGCACTCATAGTTAACTATCTGATCACAACAGGTATAAAAACCCTTTTGCTGCATAAGCAAATGGGTACATTTATAAAAGAACAATGTGCTTAACAAGCAAAGGCATATCTAGCATTTATGGGGCCCTTTGCAAAATTGTTGCCTCCTGTTGTTTTACTACGCACAGCGGATGATACAGTTGTGTTCAAAATTATTCAACCCCCACTGAAATTGAGTGTTTTGGCCATTTTGACATTGATTTTGATCATTTCAGTCATCTTGTTTACAACGAAATGAAAGAGGCACTTGTAATTCAGACAAGTATAACATAACATTAATAATGACATAACCACAAATGTCTTATCTGTGCTCACATCATTATCAGTTTTATTCAACCCCCAAGGGACATTCATCCTTAGTACTTAGTACAACATCCTTTTCCAGTTATAACAGCTTTTAAACGTAAAGCATAGCTTGACACAAGTATCTTGCAGCGATCTACGGGTATCTTAGCCCATTCTTCATAGGCAAAAGTCTCCAGTTCAGTCATATTCTTAGGCATAGCGTTGATCCATCCATCAGTTAATTGACTGCAGTATGCCAAAAGTCATGTGGACAAACCACAAAAGTTTTGGGATAGTGTTCTGTGGACTGATGAAACAAAGTTAGAACTGTTTGGGCCCATGGATCAATGCTATGTTTGGAGGTGGAAGAACAAGGCCTATGAAGAAAATAACACCTTGCCTACTGTGAAGCATGGTGGGGGGTCAATCAAGCTTTGGGGCTGTTCTGCTTCTGCAGGTACAGGGAAGCTTCAGCGTGTGCAAGGTATCATGAATTCTCTTCAGTACCACGAGATATTGAAAGAAAATGTGATGCTGTCTGTTACAAACCTGAGGCTTGGGAGACGTTGGACCTTTCAACAGGACAATGATCCCAAGCATACCTCCATGTCCACTAGAGCATGGTTGCAGATTAAAGGCTGGGACATTTTGTAGAGGCCATCGCAGTCACCAGACTTAAATCCGATTGAGAACCTCTGGTGGGACTTGAAGAAAGCAGTTGCAGCGCGCAAGCCTAAGAATGTGACTGAACTGGAGGATTTTGCCCATGAAGAATGGGCTAAGATACCCATAGATCGCTGCAAGACACTTGTGTCAAGCTATGCTTCATGTTTAAAAGCTGTTATAACTGGAAAACGATGTTGTACTAAGTACAAAGAACAAATGAATAAAACTGATAATGATGTGAGCACAGAAAAGACATTTGTCGTTATTTCATTATTAATGTTTTGTTATATTTGTCTGACTTACAAGCGCCTCGCTGATTTCATTGTAAACAAGATGACTGAAATGATCAAAAACAATGTCAAAATGTCCAAAACACTCAATTTCAGTGGGGGTTGAATAATTTTGAACACAACTGTACATGTCTGTTTACATGCTATTTCCACATTTGTAGCTTCAAACAGAACCAGTCAGGTGATTTGAAAGGTGTCATGATAATATTACCTTCCTAAAGCTAGCCATACACGTGTCGGATTCCATGTCCGCTCGATCACCCATCCGATCGATTCCGGCGATCTCAGCGGGAATCGGAGGTCCGATCGAGCGGCCAATTAAGGAATCCGATCGCTGCATACCACCTTGTCCTGCCGGATCCGTGTCCGATTGATCACCTCCCGGAATGCAACTCCCGCTGATCTGGGCAGAATCGGACCCGAAAGACCAACATGTTGGTTCTCTGGCGGATCCGATTCTGAGCCCCCGATCGGTCGGACCCGATCGGACGGACAAGGTGGGCTGCACGGGATTCCGGCCCGATCGTTTCGCGTGCACGCGCCCGGAATCGATCGGGCCGGAATCCGGTGCAAATCCGACCCGTGTATGGCAGCCTTTACTACAATCATTCAGTACGTCTGAACTTCAGGATTGCTGAAGAGTTCTGAGTCAGAGGAGAGCAGTTCAGCGAATCATATGTATGCCCGAGTGCCCTCATATGATTAGCTCTATTATTGCACAATGCTCTCTCTGCTACATTAAGCAGGGAGTTTTCCATGGGTCTCTGCCAGCTCTCAACCTCGAGGCTCTGTTCACACCTATCCATTGTTCATTGAGCAATTAATGTTAATGCAGCTAACATTTTATCCATGGGTGTTAAATTCCTATAGATGTAAATGGCAGCAAGTGAACATAATTGACAATTGTGAACAAACCCTTGACAATTGTATAACAACATGGATGAATAGTGATGTTCAAAATGTTCTTATGGCGGACAGTTTGTGACGAACATCATATGTTCAAAATTTGCCATGCATGCAAACATTACAGGGGTTCTACCCGCCCATTACATTTTAATATTCATCGAAAATTCAGCCATGGTCAGGAGGTACTGTGTTAGTCAATAAGACATGTTTCTCAGCTGTAACAATAAATTTATCTTTAACCTCCCTAGCGCACTGCCCGTATCGCGCATACGGGCAGTGGACATGGAGGTCTATGGCACTTCAGCTTTCCGGGGAGGCATAGGGTCTCCCTGCTGTTGGCTTCCCCTGCGGTTGAGAGGACCCTGTTCGGCGAACGAACAGGGTTCGTCTCAACAGCTAGGGAGGTTAAGTTCCATTTTCTGCCATTTTCTGCTACATTGCAAGAGTGTACCTTTTGTGCAATTAGCACACCATACCATGTAATGAGGACACACAATTATTTTACAATTTGCTACATCGACATGGAAAAAACAGTATTAAAAAAATCTGTTTAGCCATTGATTCCCCTCTGGCATGTCACTGTCTAGGTTGTTGCACTTAGAGATGGTCGAAATGAATGAAATTCGATTCTACTTAAATTTCGAGTTTCCCAATCGAATGTCGATTCAACTGCGAACTTTAGACTTTTTCTAGTCGAAGTCAAAATTCGCATAACGGCATATATTCGCATAAACACTCAAAAATTCGCATAAAGCCTAAAATTCGCATAAGGTCAAAAATTCACATGAGGTGGAAACTTTCGATTTGCTGTATGAGCTATAATAGAAGAATCAGTGTACATAGTAGCAGAGCTTTACATTAAGAGCTGAGATTTGAACCCAATTTATACACAAACTTGACATGTTAGAGCAAAACTTTCCCCAACGCTTCTCCACATCTCCAGCAATGTCCCCCAACCCTTCTCTACATCTCCAGCAATGTCCCCCAACCCTTCTCTACATCTCCAGCAATGTCCCCCCAACCCTTCTCTACAACTCCAGCTATTTTTGTGAGGATCCCATTTTCAGGGGCTTTGCAATAAGCTGACAAAGTTAGCTAGCACCAGTTTCCAATCACTCCCGCATGCGAAAATTTTAAATAAAATGGCGATACTCGCACGCGAAATAGCGGCACGGCAAATCAAAAGCAAAGTTATCAAAGTTATCCAATCAAAAGTTTCAGTCGAAATATCAGGCTGATTTTCGACTTTTTCGGCAAAAAGTCGAAATGACCCCATCAAAATTCGACTATGCGAATTTTCAGCGAAAAAGTAAAAATTTCTACTTAAAAATTAGCATTGCAAATTTTTCGACCATCTCTAGTTGCACCCTTTAGACACTTTAATTATTGGTATTGTGGCTTCAATTAAGACATGTAGGTTTAAGAAGTTCACCCTCTATTACAGTCAATGGCAGTTCACCGCAAACATGCGAACGGAGGGTATTTATGCATGTTCGCATTCACATGTTTGCGAAAGGCCACGGCCGATGCTCGTCCATCACATCAAGTGATAATGTTTATATATTATGTAATATTGGGTCACCTGGTTCTGCCATTGGGTCTTTGAAGGCACCTGCATCAGCCATTATATCTTTGGGTCCATACTTCGAAAGGGACGTCTAACAGGTCAAGCCACCCTTCATTGTATATGAAAGGTTGCTATAATCTTTTTACATCCAGAAGGGTTTTATAGATTTTGTTTCTTTGATTCTAGATTTTGATTCTATGTTTAAACAGAGCCACCTCTACCATTATGGATCAAGAGTATCCCTTATAGTGAACCAAACCACCATCTACAGGCCACTTGAGGTTGACATTACCAGCTCAGGAGGTGGCCACCTGGACCGGGCTTCCCGTACACAGGTCCTTTTTAAGACTACTATAGTAATCAAGTCACTAGTAAGCGATATTTGCTTTATTATTTGGACCCCAAGATGGTTAGTACTTAACACAACATAATTCAATGTGTGTTTTTTACATTGTAGATATCTTGCCATTTTGCACATGTTCCTAGGAAGCCCTACATCAGGATAAAACGCATTGAGCAAACTGTGACATAATCAAGTGCAATATACAGTCCTGGCCAAAAGTTTTCAGAATGACACAAATAAAGACTTTTTGAAGATAGTTTGGTGTCAAGAAGGGCAGCAAAGAAGCCACTTCTCTCCCAAAAAAACATCAGGGACAGA
>CM070038.1:82877670-82909477 GCA_036250615.1 Ptychadena robeensis
AGAATGGGTTGCTATCAGTCAGGATTTGGCCCAAAAGTTGACTGAGAGCATGCCCAGTCGCATTGCAGAGGTCCAGAAAAAGAAGGACCAACACTGCAAATACTGACTCTTTGCCTAAATCTCATGTAATTGTCAATAAAAGCCTCTGAAATGTATGAAGTGCTTATAATTATATTTCAGTACATCACAGAAACAACTGCAACAAAGATCCTAAAGCAGTTAGCAGCAAACTTTGTGAAAACGAATATTTGTGTCATTCTCAAAACTTTTGGCCAGGAATGTACATGTATTTTTTATCTGTCTTTATTGTATGATAAACTGCTCATGATGACAAAATGTGGACAACTGAGATTACATGGTTAAATGTTTCGTATAGCCAGGGGGGTGGTGTGTATGTGTGGGGGGGGGGGGGGGCAGGGTAGACCTAATTACCTAGTATGGTAATTTCTGAAAGTTCAGTCTGCCTCCTAGGAGGGTATTGTGTTTTTATGTTTTTATATAGGTATTTGGGTCACCTGGATCTGGAATAAATTATTTGGGCACATGTGGATCTTCTTTTAGGTCTTGATAGAAGCATCTGAAGCAGGTAATATGGCACACTTCCTCACATCCACATAAAAAAGGATTTCCTAATATAAATAGAAAATGGCTGTAAAATATACCATATTTTTTCAGACTATAAGACGCACGTTTTCACTGCCAAAGTCTGGGTGAAAACGTGCCTGCGTCTTATGGTCCGAATGCGTGACAAATGCATGATGGTCACTCTACCGCGGGTGGTCATGCCTTGGCTTTCCGACAGCTCTCCCAGCAAGAACATTAGCCAGGGAGCTGTCAGATAAGAGATGCAGCCAAGGCCGGATCTCTCACCTGTACTCAGCTCTGCTGATGTAAGCAGTACAACAGATGCAGAAATAGATGCAGCCAGCAGCTTTAATCTGTGTCTGCTTGTGTGTTAAATAAGCTCACCGTGCAGCTCACACGCTGGCTAGAAGGGAGACATGACTGCAGAATCCCCCACATCCCCCCTCTTCTTTTCCTTGTGTGAGGAAAATGACGATTGCCTGAAGAGTGCTCTCTAGTAACATGTTTGTGGTTGGGGATTATTTTCCCAATTGATTAGAACATTTCACATGTTTTTTTAGTTTTCCTGCTCTGAAAACTGGGTGCATCTTATGGTCCGGTGCATCTTATAGTCCGAAAAATACAGTACTTCCAATTAGGAGGATCCTAAATAAATTGATATGAATAGTTTTCAACTATGTCATAAGCCCACTGAAACCAAAACACAATTTCCATTAGATCTACAAACAACTATGTAGTGCCGGGTCCTCCCTGATAGAATACATAGTGATTGGAAGGTTTAGAAAGATCCTCGTATTACATGGTTTTGGTAGAAGAAAAGTTGATTGTACAGAAATTGTATGGTAAGATTGTAAGGTGTATGGGGGCCTATAGTTTTAGAGAAACATCACTTAGAAACATTAAAGCTAGCCATACACGTGTCGGATTCCATGTCCAATCGATTCATCATCCGATCGATTCCGGCGATTCTGCCGGGAATCACAGGTGTGATCAATCGGCCAATTAAGAGTATCCATCGCAGCATACCACCTTGTCCAACGGATTCCGGCACGATTCCGTGTGCGATTCCACCTCCGATTCCACCTCACAAATGGCAACTCCCCCTGATCCGGGCAGAATCGGATGAGAAAGACCAACATGTTGGTTCTCCGTCGGATCCGATTCTGAGCCCCTGAACGATCGGACGTGATCGATCGGACAAGGTGGGCTGCATGCGATTCCGGCACGTGTATGGAATCGTGCCGGAATCCGGTGCGAATCCGACACGTGTATGGGGGCCTTAAGGGACACTGAAAACTGGTTTAACATCTGCTCCAATGATCTGCCATGCATGAGAAAAAGCGATAGGTCTCTTATTTATTTATAGACATATTTCACATTTATATGGGGATATCCAATGTTTCCCTTCTGGGTTAGTCACGGTACATATGTTGTAATAAATACATAGCTGCCAAGTTAAGTTAATAAAAACAGAGTTTCGCCCTGTCACTCATAAAGATCTCTTCCCGCGATTAAAGAGAAGGAAATGGAAATTTTTTTTGCAATATATAAAGTTGGTTGAGATGGCAAAGAGTCATAGGAGAGAATCACAGAGAAGAGGAACATAGCACAATGTTTCCTAAAGGATGCACTGCCCTTCTCCTACTCCTTGGAGTCATCACTCTGGTAAATGGAGCTGATCCACCAAACTGCGAGTTTCCAAACAACACTACAACAAGCGACAACTATGGACTAAGTATCTCTCCCAAAACACTCTACAATGACACTGTATACACAGGTGAGACTTTGACGACTTACTGACCACTCTTCTGTCCTTCATTTTTCATTGATGTAAATATATTTATACCTAACAGCTATACGTCTTAAATATGAAGCTACAACCCCCCCCCCCCCTTTAATTTATTTTCTACTCCCTTTGTTAGACATGTTTATATCATAACTGGTTAGCTGTGCCTCTTAATCCAATACAGACAGATTGAAGCTGGTGAGAAGGGTTTTGGGGTGCTAAATGAAAGATCTCAGCACCCTGCCTCATCACTTTTTCCAAAACACTGAACTCATCTAAAAGCAATGAGGTTTTTTGCAACAATCAAAATGCCTTCATGGTTAGATGTCAGTCTGGAAGAATGGGTTGCTCATAGGCAGATATTGGCATGCCAACCAACCCTTTTTAACTCAAAATGTGATGCTTAATGTACGTAACTGAAAAATGTTATTCCAATGTGTTCATCCAATGTGTATGCCATGTTTAGTGTTGAGCTTGAATATTCGAATTGCGAATATTGGCTATTCGAGAATTCGCAAATTTCTCGAATATGGCGGCGGATAATCGCAATTTTGAATATTTGCGATATTCGCCATTGGGATGCTTATGAGTATGGATTGTGAATATATATTCGCAATGCAAAAATAAATAGCATGTGACCATTCATTTTGAAGGTAAGTGTGAGGTGATTATAATTGCGCTCACAATTGTGAATATTCGCAAATATCGAATGGAATATTAGTAGAATTATTCGTGAAATATCGCGAATTCGAATATTGCCTATGCAGCTCATCACTAGTTGTTTTAGGCATTTTAGCCCCGATTTTATATACAGCAATTTTTCTGTCATCAGTAAGTAATGCGCGGCATAGACAATATTCGATTTTGTGAAAATTAACTAATAATTCTACTACTATTAGATATTTGCGAGTGTATGGCCATGAACATTCACAATTATAATTGCATTGTGATTACCTTCAAAATGTGGTATTTATTTTTGCAATGCATGGCCATAAGCTCGAATATTTGAGATTGTGAACATCCGCCGTCATATTCGCCAAATTTGCGAATTCTCGAATAGCGGATAGTCATCAAATATATACGCAATTCAAATATTCTAGCTCAACACTATTATTGGTCACCCAGGGATTGGTAGCTTATGGATAAATGTTATAAATATGACAAATAAGAATACAGTATACCCTATTATTTAACCCGGTATCTCTAGAGGAACAGTACCAAAGCAGTACAGTGTATGCACAGTATAGTTTGACAAGTTCATTTTTTGGGCTGGCCAGGTCATGCCTTGAATTCTGGAGAACAGGGAGTCTTCTGTATGAATACTCAATAGCACTAAAACTACACTGTAACTGTAAATATTTAGAACCTACTACCGTTCCCTCTAATTATAGATCATATAATCCCTCTAATTATAGATAGTGTGCCAACATCCCATCAATTATATACAACAAAATGCTTTTCCAAAACTGCTCTCATTTACTTGTATACACTGTAACTGTGTTGATATTTAAATGCATTTACTAACAGATGTATAATAATTTATATCTGAATTGCAGTTCTTGTCACCAGCAAGATCAATGGAAGTGTCCAAGTCCTCCTTCAGGCTCTATCAAACAACACAAAAACTGGAAAATGGTCAGCACCTGGAAATGCTGACTGTCCTGGAGGATCACTGCTAAGTTTTACGTTTTATGGGAATAATTCACTAAGTGCTAACTGGAGCTCTCCCCCTCCCCCAGTTTCTAATTCTGTTGATTTTAGGTAAGCAATAAAACATAAGTAGAACATAACAGCTAAGACATCCTTTAGATTTCTATATGATACCAAGAATCGTAATGAAAACTGGGTGGTGGGGTCAAAACCCTGTAGCGCTAGACTCTATATTTCCATCTGTACTCTTGCTAATCTTGCTTAGGGAAAGGCAGCTTTTAGTCCTTGATAGACATCTTATTTTATATTTGAAACAGGGACGGTCCTAAGGAGATTGGTGCCCTGACTAGCACTTCCTCTGTTTAACGGTGCTGACGAGTCTCCTCTACTCCTTCTCACTCCCATGCCTAGATGTTCTATGGGTTCGTGGGGGGAGGGGAGTTTGCTGATGGAACTGTAAGCTTCCATACACAACCCCCCCCTCCCCCCCTTCCCCGGTGACTGAACTGGAGTCAGATGTCTTAGAGGAGGAGATGGGCAGTTTTACATATGGGCAGATGGCGCCCCTGCACGATGCTGCCCATACTTCCCATATGTAAAACCGCCACTGATTGGAAAGATTGCTAAACCATAGTGTTCAGAGATCCCATTGCTTTTCCAGGGCTCAACAGTCACTTGGGGCTCAGCATAAATATTGCCTCATGAATATAAGTATGGCTGGATAGTTTTGATGCTTCAGGTTGCACCTTTGGTTTATTGTGTAGAAATCAGGTGTTCTGATATTAGGTTTTTATCATTTTGACCTCCTTTCAAGGACCCTGATTGAGATATTTTTCAGTCATATGGTACAAACAAAGGTTCCAGGTTTATAATTCATGATGTTGCTGTACTTAGCAGTCAATGAAGGTTTTGATGATATTCTTTACACACAAAGTGCAGCTTACATCTTTGATTACTGGTTTATTTTGTAGAAGTCTGAGTTTTCATGGCTAAATTGGGATTTGATAAAAAAAAGGAACATGATTCAGTTTTCTTCAGTCAAATGTTACAAACAAAGCTATAAAGTCAGTAATAAAAGCTTGGACTGGAACTAATGGCGCTTTAGATTTTTGTATCTTCATTACAATCTTACTTGTTTGTTCACATGAGTAATTATGGTTTCAAATACTTCTAAGGGTTCCATCATGTAGAGTCCTCCACTTATGCTGCCAGTTTAGATGTTTCTAATAGTTGGGGCTCATGAAGGTACTACTGAGGCAAGAGATGTAATAGTACCCTGTAGTAAACTTTTTTTATTCTATTGAAAAAACACGGAGCAAAGGGAATGGGATAGAGCAAGCTAATCGCTCAACCCCTATCCCCTATTGGAGCCTGGCACTCTGGGACTTTAAGGGCACTATATCAGTATATTAATTTAGTAAAACAAGATAATGTAATAAAGGTAACCATTTTAATGGCATAAAAAGTAGGAGCAACAGTTCATGAAAAAAAGTACACATTACAGTAAATGTCATGATGGCGTTATAGTGTTACAAGATCATAATCCGAAATGTTACAGTATTGTACAGTTAAAATTTACATATATAGAGGAATAAATAAGGAATGCTGATATTTGATCTCGACGTGTTTCGCATTTAAGCTTCATCAGGAGATATTTATATTCAGCTTATCTGGTGACATCAAAAATCTTTGGATATATTAGAAAAAACTTTCCATCACATTTAATATTTAATAGTCAATGTTCTCATATGTTACTACATACTCACATCCCGGGAAGGATGACCTGGATAATGGGGAGGGGCCATCAGCCACTCTCCCATGGTTGTCACGGGCGCCATGGGAGGCCCCAGCGGGCCACGCCCCAAACTCCACCCAGGGGGGGAAGGGAAAGGAAAAGAGGATAACGGGGGACCGAGATCGGGCTAGACCGCCATTAGTATGCATCCACCTGCAATTGATGTTTACATGACGGTTAGATTTGTTGTTCTCATATGTGTGGGCAAACAGATATGTTTAGATCAATACAGATCTTCTAGATCAATGCTTCTCATAGTAAGTATTTTGTACTCATATGTTTAGTTGAATTTACGTAATCATTAATGTGTATCTCTGAGCAAAGGAATCAAAAGTTCCTACAAATGCTCTTAATGTATATGTAATGTTTATGCCATTAAAATGGTTACCTTTATTACATTATCTTGTTTTACTAAATTAATATACTGATGTAGTGCCCTTAAAGTCCCGGAGTGCCAGGCTCCAATAGGGGATAGGGGTTGAGGGATTAACTTGCTCTTTCCCATTCCCTTTGCTCCGTGTTTTTTCAATTTAATTTGGGGATGGTGGCACACTTAAGATGGGGAGGATATGACAACTAGGGATTTATACCGTTTTTTATTCTATGCTGAAAATCATGCGTATAACATAAACTTTCTATTAAGTCTACTGATCACCTGAAGGTCCACTGTCAATAAAAGACAATATCTCTATATATACATATGATAAGACTAAAAGAAACCCTATTCTTTATGTAGTAACAATCTATGTGCCTTTGGAACACAAAGAAGAAATGGGGGAAAGTTTCTAATGCTACCAACCTCTTGGCAGTGGAACCAGATGGGCAGAAAGCAAGTGAATCCCAGATTCATCACTGTGCAAAAAGCATTCCGCCAAAGCCAAAAGCCATATAATTTATATAAATAAACACAAAAATAAATGTGGACACCAAGGGCCCACCTAAACCTGGAGCTCTGCAGATTAGTGGCCCACTCAGGGTACTGGGGCAGAGTCTAATTTATGGATACATAAGCAAACTAGCTAACCCATGAAGAATTAGTGTGTCCCACTCAAAGGCCATTTTTTAATTCACTCAAATTAGCCTTTAACCTCCCTAGCGCACTGCTGAGGTCCAGATTTTTGTACCAAAAGCGCACCATAGACTTCAATGGTAAATTTTTCTTTATGTTGTAGGCCTGTAACTTCCCAAAATATGTCTGTACAAGGGTCTAATAGACATCCTGAATATAATCATGTTTGAAACAAATAATTATGTAAAAGTAATTTTTTAATAAATAAAATATAAAAATCAAGGCACAAAGCTATGCTGCTATGTACTAAATCTTGCCCAAATAAAGTCTCTGGTGCCCCAGATGTGCCCATTTGCAGTTAACCCTCTCTAACCTGGTGAAATCACACCAGGCAAGAGTGGGTTACTGCAAATGGGCACATCTGGGGCACCAGAGACTTTATTTAGGCGATGTTTATTACAGAGATGCACATTGAAAGCAGTATTCTTCATAGAAAACTGCTTTAGTGCAATTTACTGTTCAAATTTCCCGCCGCCTCCCCGATGTGTGACGTCACTCGGAAGAAGAGACGGAGCTGGCATGCAGCATGTCACATCGGGGACAGCGCAAAACTGTAAGTATGCACTCCCAGAGCCCAGATGTGTACTGGACGGCAGCATCTCGTCCAGTGCGATAGTGGGAGTAGCAGCGCTGGATGAGATGGTGCCCTCCCGACCGCTAGGGTGCTCTAACTATAAAAATGTAAAATATAAAAATTGTTTAACATGCATTTCCCAATATTATCAAAATATTTCTTATGCGTTTGTTTTTGTTTTCTAGTGTCTTGATCCAAAATGGCAATGTGACTTACAAACTTACAAATACACTCTTGAAAGGTAATTGCAAACTCTGGTTAACACATGTTTTGGATACAGGGGTTTTATTAATGGCTGTGTAGTTATATATTTCCACTTCTTATCGCGACACAAAAGGTAATTAGAAGGAAACTGTAAAGCTGGGAACACACGCATAGATATGGGCCAGATCGATGGCCGTGAGCGCCCACGGCACTCGAATCGGACATCAATCTGGCCCATATCTATGCGTGTGTTCCCATCTGGCCCATATCATATGTGGCCATCCCTGTTTTCAAGCAGGACCAATCAATCCCGTTTGAAAACAGTGATATTGGACATGACTGCAAACCACGGTTCATGTACACGTTGTGTCTCCAGCTCCTCCGATATCTGACAGCAGCGAGATGACATAATCGGGCTGCTGCAGAAAACCTAGAAGGGCTCCAATATCGAGCCGTGTGTTCCCTGCTTATCAATGGGGGGGGGGGACTCATAGGTATATTACTCTTTCGGTTTTTTGGGACACAAGCCCCAACAGTGTAAATTTACTATCCGCTCAAAATGACTCAACAGCCATTAATATCTTAACATCTGGCAACAAAAGTTAGTACACCTTTAAGTAAAAAAAAAGGTGACAATATCTTCTGTGGCCACCATTATTTTCCAGAACGGCCCTAATACTCTTGGGCATGGTGTTCACTAGTGATGAGCGGCATAGGCAACATTCGTATTCGCGGCACGCCGCGAATTTTATGGAAAACATTCGGAAAATATTCGCATTCGGCAATATTCTGTTTTTTTTATGTTATTGCGAATATCGGCAGTTTATTGCGAATTTCGCGCGCGCAATATATGTTTAACATGGTGCGAAATTTTATGCGAATTTTAAAAGTGACGATTTTCGCAATATTCGCATCACCCCAATATTCATTTAAAAATCTGTTGATGGTGTTGCTAAGCTCTTGTTGCAGCCTTCCCATTCGTCCACTCACATTGAGAGGGAAGTGTAATGGATAAAAAATACAGAATATCCGGAATTGCGAATATTCGGCAATATATTCACCATCTTCGCGAATTTCCGAATTGACGATATTCGCAATTAATATTCGGAATCCGAATATTAGCGATCATCACTAGTGTTCACTACGGCTTCCCTGGTTGTCACCCATTTCTAGTTCCTCATCATGGAATTCTTGAGCTCCTCCATCTTCCATTTAACTCCTTTTTTAATCCTTGTCACAGAAAAATCCAATAGCCTTTTGGAAATAGATTTTTTTTATTATTTTGTTTCATCTTTTTGTAGGCCAAACTTGTAAAAATATTTAGGTAACTCAAGAAAAAATGTATTTGAAGAATTTGAAACATAATTGCTTTATTAAGTTAAAAACATGATCAGCAATGCATGAAAAATAATAAAAATCATTATTTTATATCTCAGCTGCAGCCTCTTCAGTTCAGCCACTTTCAATGATCATAGCAATAATGGAGACCCTCAGCCTTCTTGTGATTACCAGCAAGCTTATATGAGAACAACCTCCAGTGTCTAGGTCAACATACTCAATGATTAACTCAGACATGTGAAATTCACTTCATACTAATCAGTGGATGATTCAATTTAATCTTTGGTTCTCTAGTCACAAATTAAAGAAACCATATTAATAAAGTGATATATCAAAAGGATTATTTTATAAAGATGGATTGGAGTGCAGTAGGGAGATAATCACTGACATATTTTTTATTCTTTATTTATTTAGACAAGAAATGATTGCAGTGTATATCCCTTGTAATGCATGACTACTAAGTCACAGCTGCCCAATGGGTACAATTTCTTTCATTTTAGTAGGAAGTCACTGACAGTTGTAAATATGTATTCATGTTGTTGTATTATTTGATTCTGTTTTTAATTGAATAAAGATGATAATCAACATAAGAACCTTTGTAATATATATTTGTTTTACTGAACTACTGATGGAGTAGGATTAAGTTTTATGTTACAAAAAATTCTAAAATACATATACAGTATATAATGATTTGTTTATTGTTCAACAAGTCTTATAATTCAAAAACCCATTTAACCCAGCAGGAAAGATAACACACCCATTTGTGTGTTCAACTTCCAGCGTGATTTTTTCTATTTTAGTTTTATCTTCAGTGATGGCCGAACTGTCTGCAAGGTGCACTGTGCATAGTACGTATTTTCCCCCCGTTCTCAAGTTAGAAGAAGTTTATTATTCTTCTGCTGGGTGGATCAGGTGCAGAAAGATCCAGCCAAAGGAATCATTTTTTCAATAGAGACCCCAGTCTCTAGTGAGAAATCGGCTTAAGTTCGGTCAGTGGCGTAGGGATCACCATAGCTGCCATAGCAGCGCTATTTGGCCCTTGATCACAATGGGGCCCACAGCTTCTGGCTCCCTCCCTCCACCAGCGAACCCCTCCAGTCGGCCGGCAGGGCTGAAGTCGGAAGCAAGCAGGTGAAAATGGAACTACTTTTTTTACCTGCCTGCTACCAGCTGGCTGTAAGCTTCCCCCTCCTCTCTCCCCCCTCTCTCTCCTCTCACTCTTGCAGACCGGGAGTAGAAGTCAGAGAGGAAGAGAGGTTACAGTCAGGGCTGCCGTCGGGGGGGGGGGCGGGGGGCAGGGGCAACGGGCAACTTAGGGAGCAGCTGCTAGGGGTGCCTGGCAGGCATCATCTCGGGGCCCCGGTGGCCACATCCCGGGCTGCCAGATCAACAGGGCAGCCAACTGCAGACTCCTCTCCTCCCTTGTGGAGGGAGGGAGGGTGTGGGTGTTGGTTGTGATACTGTTGTAGTGACCAGGGTATACACCACATTTGTGTATATTTATTGCATTGTATTTATTGCCCTGTCACCATGTTCTGTGTAAATTTGTGTATATGACTTTAAATCTTCCTTGCATTCTTCAGTAGCAGGTGCAGGGATGACTAATGGCTTCTAGTTGTCTCTTTTTCTGCACTTACATTGTAGCTTTTGCTATCTGCCTGGAGACAGCTGCTGCCCTCCTCCAGGCAGAAGGGATAAATATACATCCCATGGCCAGAGTTGGGTTAGCTCCTCAAGCAACTGCAGCCAGTGTGTCTCACCCTGAATTGGAGCAATCTCCTACCTTTTCCTGGGTTCTCCCGCCGGCCGTCCCATAGCAGCGCCTGGGACCAAGGACCCCCATCCGTGGTGACTGAAAGGTCGTCCCCTGGACCAGGACCACCTTCCCTTAAATGTGCCTGAGCGGATGGATGCGGCTACCGGTAGGAGTTAGGCAGACACAGGATTTCTCCCTAATCCACCTCACCTGCCCGCTTTTCCCTATTGTTCTGACCACTGGGACTGTACCTGACCCCCTCTCACTGGGACGTGAAGCCATTATTCACCCTGCAGCTGGTAGCCTCTTTACTGCAACAGAAGATAGTAAGTGTGTGCCCCATTCCCAGGCTTGGGTTTGGCGATGACTGTATCTATCCCCTTCTAGTAAAGCATGTAAATATCCACCTACCAGCTTGCTTGTGACTCCTTTTATTGGTGTGTGTGTGAGCCTCTGACAGTGTGTTTGAACATTCAAAGAATCTGGTCATTAGAGGAAGAGAAATGCCCTCCATGACACTACACTGACTCATAAGAGACTGTCTGACAGTGACAGTATCGCACCCCCTTTTCAACTTCACAGCCTACAGTGCTGAGGTCTGTGTAAGGTTTGGTCTACACCAGGGCTACTCAAATATAAATTCGAAAGGTCCACTAACCAAATTTCTATTCAGTCTGAGGTCCGGAGAATGGTTTCCTGAGTAAGGAGGGGAGGAATGAGGCGGGGGGAAAACAGCAGCCGCCGGTCCACATGTGACCCTATTTGGGTCCGGATCTGGACTGGGGTCCGCCTATTGAGTAGCATGGGTCTACACTATGCCGCCCCTTAAACCGTGGGAGGCTTTATGCACATGTCGGGGTGGGCGTGTCTATAGTGTCCGAGTTTACCCACTGTTTTTTTAGGGAGTCTAGGGCGTGGTATTCGCCATGTCGGCAATACCGTGTCCTATACTTACTATTTGCAAACATATTGGGCGCCTCTTGCGCCCCTCACAAACCATGCCAATTGTTTATGGGGGAGCCCATAAAAACAATTTGCTATTGGGCCCAGTGAGTTCTAGCTAGTATAAGGTACTGTTCATTCTGTACAATGTACCAAATGTGACGTACCAAATTCCCATGGAACTGGTAGGGAATTTTAAGTTACCCGTGAACAGGCGGACATCGGACTTTTCTAAAATCACTAATCTTCAACCGTGCAACCACATGATCAGTAGAGATGGTCAAATTTTTTTTAAAAATTCGACGATTTCGAGTTAATTACAGAGCCCCTGAACTTGGTATCATCAACAAACTTGCTGGAGATGTAGAGAAGGGTTGGGGGTATACTACAAAAAGAAATTATGTCTCTAACACAAATAGTTTTTTCACAAATTAAGTTCAAAGTCAAGTCAAAATTTCGAAAATGGGAATTTCCACTTTGATTTTGAACCTAATTTATGTAAAAACTCAATGTGCTAGAGCAAAACTTATTTTTTTAATGTTCCCACAACTCTTCTCTACATCTCCAGAAAGTTTGGTGATGATACCATTTTCAGAGGCTTTGCATTAGGCTTGCAAAGTTAGCAAGTCGAAAAATCCGACTTGCCATGATCAGCTTTGTCCACTAAGAACAAGGAAGAACAAGGATGAAAGGTTGAGACAATATGTGTACTTGTCAGAAACATTTAAGCTTTAATGAATGGTGAGCAAATAAGTAGGAATGGTCGTAAAATTGTGACCATTAGAGAGTGCATTGCAAAGCCTTTTAACATTGTATGATCACTACAATTGCTGGTGACGTAGGGAAGGCTTGTTGGAACATTCCAAAGGTAGTAGTAGAAAGAGAGAGAGAATGAAGCTTTAAGAATTAATCTTTGATTGACACTGGAAAAAATTGTCCTTGTGGTTAGGAAGATAATTCAAGAGATTTGCTTTCTTAATTACTGTTAAGGCTGTCAAACACGGGTCAGTGCCCATGAGATGGATCAGCCCTCAAGCTCAGCGGGATGATGTCATCATGCTGAGCCCGATATCGGGAAGCGCAATTGATTTGTCATCCAGCTCAGCCGATGCTTAGAGATGGTCAAATTTTTCTTAAAAAATTTGCAGATTTCGCCAAATTCGAGTTAATTGCAAAGCCCCTGAACATGGTATCATCACCAAACTTGCTAGAGATGTAGAGAAGGGTTGATGGTATACAACAAAAAAGAAAGTATGTCTCTAACACAAAGAGTTTTTTCACAAATCAAGTTCAAAGTCAAGTCAAAATTTCGAAAATGGGAATTTCCACTTTGATTTTGAACCTAATTCATGCAAAAACTACCTGTGCTAAACTTTTTTTTTTTTTTTTTACATGTGCTAAACTTTTTTTTTCAGATGTTCCCACAACCCTTCTCTACATCTCCAGCAATTTTGGTGATTATACCATTCTTAGAGGCCTAACAATAAGCTCACAAAGTTAGCAAGTCGAAAAATTCTCTACTTTGCATGAAGACCCGCGGTCTTCATCCAAAGCAATGGACAATGACCATGATTTACGGTCATGTCCAATAACCCTGTTTTCAAACAGAATTGATTCACCTTCAAGACAGGGATGGCTGCATTAGATATGCGCCAGATAGATAGGCGTGAGCGCGCACGGCGCTCGACACGGTCATCGATCTAGCGCATAGTAGGCGCGTATGGGCACCTTTAAGGGGTCTGGATCTTTGGATATGTTTCATCTAAAGGGCTTTAGGACAATTTGTGTTGAATATGCATATTTGTGTTTGTAGAAACAAGATTGCACCAAAGACCAGTCAACCTTATTTCACACTGTTGTATTACCAACAAGGCTTACCAAAACCAAAGTTATATAATGTGATTAAACTGCACATATGTGAAATTCCTTTTTCGTGTATTGTTATCTATCCCATGTCATGTTAGAAATTCAAAACTCTGTAAAACTATTTAAACAGGGATAGCAATTTTATGTGCCACTATGACTTCAAAAGAATTCCTCAACACTGGCAATAAAAAAAATCGTTCTGCACCTGATCCTGCCAGCGTAAGAATAGTTACCTTCTTCCCGCCAGTAAACAGGGCGGGTGGAGCACCTGTACTGTCCGCCGGGGGAAGAAAAGAACATGAAGAACATGAAGAAGAAGAACATGTTATGTTCGGCCATCACTAATCATCGATTGTGCAAAAATCTATCCATGTATTTGCTGCCCTATGGCATTTTCATTGCTGGAGGAAGTGAATATCACACCTGAACCCCCTATCTCTATAACCCCCTAGGATTACACCTACTGTATAGACAATTGAAAAATTGAAAGAAGATTTGATTAGGATGTTCGATATTTAGATCAAATATAGATAGTGTCTATATCAAATGTATACACTCAATGTTCGACCAAATGACATTTTTTTTGAATAAGAAATAGCTTCATTCAAATTTATTAGATCAAAAAAAAAATTATCTCATGAAATTATTTAACGTTTTTTTGTTTGATATTGTCCCCTCGTGTTCGATCTTGGTCTATTGCAGTGCTTCCCAAACTGGGGGGGTGTTCCCTCTGGGGGGGGGCGCAAAAGTATTCCAGGGGGTGTGAACTCTCATTCTGAACCTGTATTTGAATGGGGAGGGCTCGATATTGTTCCAGAATAGAAAAGGGGGGCCCTGCAAGGAAAGTCTGGGAACCACTGGTCTATTGAAACCTTTATACGATGTTAGATTTTCATCCGACTGATTAAAAAATCTATCTTTTTGAATCTATCAAATGAAAAAATCGACCCGTGTATTCCCACCTGAACTCTTTCTACCTCTGATCCCTATCTCCACCAGCTCTTCACTATCACCTCCATCAGTAAAGTGTGTTCCAAAAAAAAATAAAAATTGTTTTTGTTTTTAGTATTATTTAGTATTTATATCCTGGTAACTTTGTGACATCCTGAAAGCTTGCTTCTCTAATAATTTCAGTTAGCCAATAAACTCTATCAACTCAAAACTCTCTGTATTTCCTCACTAGTGGGAAGTCCTGTGGTTAAAGAGGAGAAGGTTGCCCCTCCCATATCAATGTACAGTATAAATATACCTAGAAATAAGTCCAAGGTCACTTACTGAGCCTGAAAGTGTACATTTGCCCTACTAATGTTTCCACATCCATGTATTCTGTATTCATTCCACAGCAATCTTTTATCTTGCATCACCAGAACAAGCCCCACTTGTTACCACAACTGCTAGTTGATTGGATTAGATCAGTGGTTCCCAAACTAGGGGGTGGGAAGGTATACCGGGGAGGGGGGGGGGGTGTGCGGGCCCTCATTCTTAACCTGTGTTTGAATGGGGAGGCGGGCCCTGCAAGGAAAGTTTGGGAACCACTGTATTAGATTATTTCCTTAATAAACTGAAATGGCTGTAGAGTTTTATATTAAAATACTGTTCATAAAAAGACTTAGAAACCAAAATGCATATTTCCTTGCATCCCCCCATTTCCCCAATTAAAGCAACATATAGGTGTTTAGTATAATTGTTTAGTATAAGAACAACATTAGGGGGTTTTCACACATTGTGCGCTAAGGCTGCTGTGCTGTTTTTTTTCTACGTACCCTACATTAACACTAGCCAACTTGAGTTGCTGCAGTGCGGCTGGTGTGAAATGGCCCAAAGAGAGTAGTTGAAAGGCAGCAAATAGAGACAAAGGTGTTTAATTAATATATTAAAAACTGTATTATATTTGAGAAAATACCCAAATATAGAAGACCAGGTAGACAGTTTTAAGTACTGTATTTTTCGGACTATAAGACGCACCGGACCATAAGACGCACCCAGTTTTTAGGGCAGAAAATCCAGAAAAAGATTTAATACGTTTTCACATCAATTGGGATAATGCAATGAATTTAATGGATGCAATATTCAATTCAGCTACAGGTGTCACTAGCAGCAGTACACTGTCAGCTCAACACGTCAAACTACATTGATCTGTTTAGTGTTCTGTGTTCAGCCCAGGATTTCTGCATCCCCTGCACCCCAGCCGAGCCATCCATAGCTGACTGAACACAGCCCACAGCTCTCCTCTGTGTTCTCGTTGGTAGGGATGCAGGGGATGCGGCATTTAGATCTTTCTTCTGAAATGACAGCTGCCGCAGCTCTCTGTCGGGAGTGCTGGCGGGAAGCCAATGTGCGACCACCGGCGGCCGATTGGTCGCACATTCAGACCATAAGACGCAGAAAAAGTCTTATGGTCCGAAAAATACGGTAAATCAATTCAGGGTGAATCCTGTTTACACATAGCTGGATTGTATTATTGCCTGACTTGGGCAGGGATGACCTGTGGCGATATAAAAGAACAAACCAAGCATACCAACCAACCTACCTTACATCACCGCCTCGCCCTACCCCTTTAATTTACCCATCCCATACTGCTAAATGACGAGACCAGACACTAACTTGGAATTTTAAAGTGAATATACATATGGCCATAGCTTTATTAAAACAAGTGCATACAAATAACCGTAGAGAAACATTGATACCCCAAGGTCCAAAACAGTGTCCCCAAAAATCCAAAAATCACTAACCGCCTGTACCAGCCTCTAGCCATATCCCCACTGGCTCAGTGGCTACTTCCAAGAACTTCTTCCATGTTCACTTTATACCGTCCAAATAACCAGAGGGTCACCCCTGACCCTCTCCAGAACTCAAAGTCTTATAGAAAACTGGTGACTGCCCTCCCACCAGCACGTCACCGCATGAGATTGTTTCCCCATGCCTTCTTGGACACTGTTAAGGACCCGCTTGCTGTGACGAAAGAACCATTGCCAGCAGCCCAACACGTCCACACTGCAGACCCCACCACTCCAAAATCAGCCACTGCGATGCAATCTCCGCACCACCAAGCATTTCTGCAAAAAACTCAGGGAGGAAGGGTGCTTCCTTTTTCAAAATGGCAGCTTCTTCTTCCGGTGCCGGGGCCTAAACCCAGCGCAGCCCTGCCTTCCGTCTGACATCACATCTGCTGCGCTTCTGCCTGTCTCTGTACCATCCACCCCCCGCCAGGCACCCCTGCCCTGCGGTGTCCTGGCTGGGGTGAGTATATATGTGCAAATGTTACACTAGTGTGGGAGACATAGTGCAGCGGCATGCATTAACACAGGGTTTATTTACCTGCATCAGGCATTTTCACGTTAATGCTAATGCCTGGATTTCAGGGTAGTTTCAGTCAAACACCAGAATAAACATGCAAATAACTGCCGGACAACTATGGAACTACAGTAAACATTTAAGCTGCATACTCTGGCTGAATCAACCGTACAGATAGTATTTACGTAAATGCAGAGAATCAGAACTCAAACCAGGCAAGTAGTATTTGTAAAACTAGGTCAGCAAAGAGTAAGGTAATCGGTGCTTTCAGTATTATATGAGCTGTATAATGGTAAATTGCATAACGAGAACGACTTGTAAAGCTTACTTAACTAAATGACCTCATCACCTCATCAGAGATTCTAGAAATAGACAGTATTGTGTGCAAATGAGAAGCAATTTTAGCAGATACATATCTAAAATGATAAATTATTTCCAAATAATCAGAGAATATAATTAATTGTAATTAATCTCAAAAGGAGTGGCAAGACCAAGGTACAAATGAATACAATACATTTGGGAAACTTTCAACAGTAGGTAGGTATTTTACAACTGGAAAAAACATGATGCAACTAGTTAAAAGGGATGACAATTGTTCAGCTGGGTCGTTTTCCCGTCAACTCCCCAGCCAACCGATCGGGCGTGATGACGTCATCATACATGGCCTGGATCGGCTTTGAATTTACCAGCATGTCGGATCACTGTGCAATCTGACATGTGGAAGATTTCTGGTCAATATGACCAGAGGCGCACCCGATTCTCTGTCGACCCGACCACCGATCGATTCCGGGATAGTGATGAGCGGCATAGGGCATATTCGAATTCGCGACATTTCGCGAATAATAACAATAAACAATAATATTAATTTAATATTTGGAAATCGCTAATTTCGGCTTATTTTGGTTTTTGCGAATTGCGAAAATATGGGGCATTGCGAATATTCGCAATACATTTTCAATAGCCATGCTTTCTGGCGTGCGCGCGATACGTGCGCGCGCCCGAAACGTGCGCGCGCCCGTACCGAGAACGCATGTAAGACTTGTGAGAGAGAGACACTGAGAGAAAGGAAGAAAAAAAGAAAGAGAAAGGAGGAGAAAAAAGAAGAAAGAGATGGTTGGGAGCAGTTTTAGTAGTGAGGAGGAGAAGAAGATACTGGTTGACTGTAAGTTACATAACATTCATCATCAGTTGCTAACAACTTATATTATTGTGTGTATTAGCATTTATTTATATGCACCAACATATTATGCAGCTCTGTACATACATTGTAGTGGATAATAACAGGAAAAGGGTTATGACACAAGAAGTAGAGGGTCATGCCCAGTTGGGCTTACAATTCAATAGTCTTGAAGACCCCCCCCCCCCCCCCTCTAACTCTAGATTTACATTTTATTTTTTGTTTTCATTATCCACTGATGGTCTCTTCTTTGTTCCCTTTCTCTTATCCCCATTACTACATGGCCCTTCTCGCCTTTTCTAACTTCCACCCCTTTTATATCTCGATTAGCTCTCATCCCTCCCCATCTCTTTCCCACGCCCACCTATTTCCACAAATTTTCTCGCTTCCCGTCCTCCGCGTTTCCCCCTCTTCACTCAACTTTTTCCCCGTTTTTCCTTCACCGTATCGTGCGTATTGCCATTGCTCCTCTTAGATTCCCCTCCCATACCCTTCTCTTCTCCAGTGTGATTCCCTAGCACACCACCCCCTCACTTCCTTCTCTATAACTTTCTCACCCCTAGTGTCCCCTACACGTTATCCCTTCCTGCTTCCTCCCCCTTTCCTAGCGGTGCCCATCTCTTGTCTACTTCATCATTTTCTCGCTCCTTAATGCCAACCCCGCCTCTAAACTTCTTCGCCTCCTAACACGGACTCCCCCTTCTACTCGTGATCCTGATGTGGGTCTCCTTAATTTTCACGCTGGGTCGCCACCCTATTCGCTCCGACTGACTAATTGCAACCCGTGCTTATTCTCGAGCTTCCGTTATGTGTGTTGATTTCTATTTTCTCCTCTAAGTGTTGTCACCGGTTTGCTAATACGATGCCGCAGAACTTAGAAATGTGTCGTCTCCTGCGTGGGGTGGAAACGTAAGTGTGCCACAGACCTAAGGGTGGGTCAGGCAAGTTGAGATTGATGTAGGTTTGCCACTGTAGCAAAGCTAGCGCCATCAATGTCAATTTGACCAATTTTTTTTAGTTCGATTGATTGAAAAGTTTAAGCATGTCCACATGGTGCGATAGTGTGAAATTCGATTTAAATTCGCATTTTTTTTTTCTCGATTGAAATTTGATCAGACCAGTTTGGAAATTTTGATTGATTGTTCGCCCCCACCACATCGTGACAATTTTTTTGTACTGTGTCTGTTGACCTGCCCAATTGAGATTTGATCTGAACAAGGTGTAACAATATGTCTTAGTGCTGCAGACAACACTAAGCTTAACCCTTAACTAAGGCTTAAACTAAGCTTAACCCTAGTGTTTGATTTGATTCAATCAATTAGCATAATGTAACTTCTGGGGAGGAGGGAGGGGGGGTTTTTTTCTTTTCTTTTCTAGTACATACTTGGGGGGCAGATCTTTGTGTTTGTATGTATGGTTTGAATGGGAGCCAGAAGAAATGCAATACAGTCCATTTATAACCATGAAGCATGCATGGTATGGCCGATTGTAATGGCGATGTAATGCAATTGTAATGGCGATGTAATGGAGATTATAATGGGATGTATAGTCCTAAGGTGAGCTTATCACCTGGAGAAAGTTACTCTCTCTGTCCGCCCCCCCCCCCTTTTCCGTCCGTCTGTGTTCTATCGAGATGTGCCTCCCCAATTGAGATTAGCCCCCTGGTATGACATTCATTTGACTATGTGACAGGAAACACAGAGGGGGGGCTGATCTCAACACTCGTCCCCTGTCCATAGGGGGTTCCTCAAAACGGGTATATCTGCTCACACTTAATAGGGATATCGTTGAGGCGATTGGGGGTTGCACGTGCCCCCCTAGTGCTATGCGCTGCCCTACTGTAGCGCTGCGCCACTGAGGCTGTGCTTGGGTTTGCTGGCAGTTCACACAAAAATAGGGGTGAGGCTGCAATGCAGTAGAAAAAAACATAAATCAGAAGGCAGAAGTTCGGCTGTCACACAGCCCATGCTAGCTGCCTTCTACTCCTATCAGCCATGGTGAAAACCCAACCCCCGCTGGGCAGGAGTGCAGATGGCCGCTAGCAATGGGTGCTATGTGGACAGCCACCACTGTCAGCACTGCTTTAGTCGCTGTTGTGGGCGGACTATAGCACCAAGGTCGGTCAATGTACCAACCCCCTCCCCCCAAACAGATATATCTGCATGTTTGAGCCTCCCCCCCTCCCAGTGTTACTGACAGTGGGATCAGCCTCCCCCTCTGGTGTCCCTGTGTGCACCATAGCAGAATGATCGGTGGACATTAGGAGGGCTGAACTCCCGTGCTGGGAGGGTATGTGCAGGTCAGTGACACATGGGAGGCTGATCTAGACATCTGATTTCCCCCCTGGAGTGGATGTTGGCACACAGAGGAGAGGGCATTTTTACATGTGGGCAGTATGGCGGATGCCCCCCCTACTAGTATAGTCATCATGAAGTATGTTGGCAGGAGACATTATTTTCAACTTTAGTCTATGAAAATGTTAAATATGTTATCTCGTTCTCCTACAGATATGCTTCGAAGGTGCTATGACACCACCTGGCCCCAGAAAAATAAAAAATCATAATAAGAGACCTCAAGTCGGGAGCTACACAAGGCCCTGGACGGTCCCACAGGCGCCCAACTATTCAGAAGTTCTGGTCAGACCTGAAAGAAGGCCACATGGGCCGATCGTGGAGGATAAGGAGGACCCAAGTCCAGGTACAATAGTTACCATGTTTTTTGTCTCTAGCCAAACTACCTGAAAGGGGATTAAATACTTATTGTTTATATTTGTATGTATACATTACAAGTCACACCTAATAAAGTGTTGAAACTTCTTGTAATCTTGTAACCCCATTATCTGTACCTCATATGCATATATAGCGTGGAGCCCATAATTATTCATACCCCTGGCAATTAGACTTAAAGTTACTTTATTCATCACACAAGTTTTTTAAATGGGATGACATAGGTTGTTCCAAAGATACTAAGACGATGTTGCAAGAGCATTTGTTGAATTAAAATTTTTTGGTTTTTCTTCATTACATTGAGCTAAAAGTGTCAGTCCAAATAATTTTCAACACAACATACATTATATTTACCTAAAATCTAATCATGATTGTTTTTCAGTTCCTTGTCTGAATTATGATTCTGTTCTTACAGATGCCCCATTGCCCCTGTCCAGCAGAGGCAAGGACCTGTGGAGGCCCAGGCGGAGCGCAGGCAGGGCCATCCCAGCAGGAGGAGGAGGAGCAGGCAGGACCTCGCAGGAGGAGGAGGCAGGTCTGCGCATCGTCGGACAGTGAGGAGGAGGAGGAGGAGGAAGAGGCTGGCCCTCTCAGGACCACACTCCCCACCATAACTGGAGTTGGAGGAAGAGGACGCGGAGAAATGAAGTTTTTAGCATGCGGCGGCAGGAGGGTTAATTAGTAACAGGATGTTTTTTTCTCCAAAAAATAATCATATGATTAAAAACAAAAGTTTACAAACTTCATCTTATCAAAGTAAATATCGATCTCACATAATTGTAGAGTTATCAATTTTAAGCACAATAAACATAAAAATAAACAATCATATCATATATGTTTCTATTGTACACAGCCCAGAAACATGTAAAAGGGACAGGCACACACTTACAGTTACTATGAAGCTCAACAGTTACACACATCTTCAATTGTACATTAAAAGCTCGATATATTAAACATGACTTTATACATAACTTTCAACATGACTATCAAGAACTAACCAATGTATGATTGCCACATAAATATATAACTTTGTTGTTGAGTAAGTGGTCTAGATTGCTGGGTTCATATGTCGCTTACCAGGGTTTTTGCACAGAGGAGGCGAACCAGCGTGTACACCCCATAGGATACTGTCCACTACACTTGACAGGTACATTTCTTGCTCAGCTGTAGAATATCTGAGAAACAACACACAAACAATCACCCAAAAAAAATCTAAATCTTATATTATGTAACCCTAAGTATGTACTTTATGGAATAAGTACAGTGTTTAATCACAATCACTAAAAAATCATATTCCAGATGTGTCACACAGGATAAGGATTCCTTACACACACACACCGTTGATTTACAGATAACATTTAACGGAACAACCACATTACACTACTGTTTAAAACTACGACCTCTTGACACCAATTTGTTAATTGTATATACATTTTTTTTTGTCCCAAACAGTAGCGGCGAGAGCTTTCAGGTAGAAGCTGTGGAGGACTACAGAAGAAGTCCACCGACAGGACTTCCGGCAAACTGGAGGAGAAAAATGGAGACAACATGAAACAAGGGGGGCCCATGCTGTCTTCACAAGGCCCAAAAAGAAGATTCGAGGAGGGAAATGGTTACAGTTCGAAAGAGCAACATTAAAGGTTAAAATGGACAGGGTCTTAGGAGCTGTGCAAATAAACGAAAATCCGCTCCCTACTACGAAAATGTAACGATTATGTAATTTTGTAATATAAAAAATGTTTGTCCACTGTTAACGTGTGTTTGCAATTTTGTTTACCATTTGGACAAAATTTAGAACGAGACAGCAGAAGTTAGCAGTTTTAAAAAATGGTAATGGTCAGGTTAAAATGATGTAATGGTGTAGGAGTATGTATTATGAGTCTAAAGTCCTGGCCAAAAGTTTACCCGTCTTTAAGAAGATCTGAAAGAAAATCCCTGATGTAGTGGCAAACAGGGAAGTTCTAATATGAAGGCAAGATGGTCGTCTGGCTTGTTGCTTTCAATGGGGATAGGACAAGGTCCTAGATAGGGAATCGGCATGCCATTTCTTTGATCCAGGTCTGAAGGGATATTACAAGTTGAAACTGGAGAAGAACAATAGTCCATCGGTGCTGGTCGAGTGACAGCATTTTGGCGAACGAGAAAGGGAAGAAAGAATTATAAATTATTGTGATCAGTTAAGTACAGGTTACAGGATGTGAATAGCCCTTCAGTTAGTGTTTCTCCATTCAGAAGAACAAAGGCATTCGTATAGCCCAGCATTCTTTATTTCCACCAACATAAGTTCCTTTCAGCAGCAGAATTAGACGTGGAATAATGAGGCCACAGGATGAGTTGAAGAGTAGCATCTTATGTCCAGTCCTCTGAAAGGAGAATTGCTCCCCAGAGAATAGTTCGTATTTGGCATTCCATCTCCATGATAAAGGGTAGTGTGGGTCGGATGTATAAGGATTGGGGTGCAGAGGTAAATAAAGTTTTAATTGTGGAGAACGCAGGAGCTGTGCCTCCGGTGAGCCAGAAGAAGAATGGGCGGCAAGTGGCAGCAGCACCCAGCCAGCTAGCAGTAGCAGCAGGGCATGAGGTATTGGTTGGAAATATGGATGCCAACACATGTCTCAGGAGAAATCAGCAGGAACGGACAACAGCAGCAGCAGCAGTGACGGGTATTGGTGGAATATGAGGCCAACACATGTCTCTGCAGATCAGCCAGGAACGCACAAGCAGTCTTAGCAGTAGGATATGGAGTATTGGGGTGTTGGATCGTGAGCGCAAGAGCTAGCGGGGATTGGTGGTCTATGAGGCATGATTCAGGGAATCACCAGGAACGGGACAGCGCAGGCAGCAGGAGGTATTGGTTGGATGGAATTATGGGCAACACATGTCTTCAAGAAGAATCAGGGCAGGGGATGACGGACAACAGCAGCCAGCGAGCAGGAGGTATTGGTGGGAATATGAGGCCCAACACATGTTCTTGCAGACTCACCAGGAACGCACAGCAGCAGCAGGCAGGGAGGTTGGTATGGTGAGATGGAATATCGAGGCCACACATGTCTCAGCAGAATCACCAGGGAACGGACTCCAGCAGCAGCAGCAGGAGGGTATTGGTGGAATATGAGGCCAACACATGTCCTCAGTAGAATCAGCAGGAACGGACAACAGCAGCAGCAAGCAGGAGGTATTGGTGGAATATGAGGCACAACACATGTTCTAGGAGAATACAGCAAGGAAAACGGACAGAAGCAGCAGCAGGAGGTTATTGGTGGAATATGAAGGGCCAACACATGGTCTAGGGAATCAGCAGGGGAAACGGGACAGAAGCAGCAGGAGGTATTGGTGGAATATGAGGCCAACACATGTCAGAGAGAGAAATCGCAGGAACGGACAGCAGCAGCAGGAGGTATTGGTGGGAATATGAGGCCAACACATGTATCAGGAGATCAGCAGGAACGGACAACAGGAACGCAGCAGCAGGAGGTGGTATTGGTGAAATATGAGGCCAACAAATGGTCTCAGGAGAAATCAGCAGGGAACGGCACAGCAGCAGGCAGCAGGATCGGTATGGTGGGAATATGAGGCAACACATTCTCAGGAGAATCACCAGGAACGGACAGCAAGCAGCAGGAGGTATTGGTGGAATATGAGTCCAAACACATGTCTCAGGAGAATCAGCAAGGAACGGACAGCAGCAACAGGAGGTATTGGTGGAATATGAGGCAAACAACATGTAATTAGGGGAACGTCTATAGGAACATTAAATCATTAGGAACGGGAGCGGCGTGGCATCAGGCACCGGCAGCAACCAGCAGGCACCAAGCAGCACCACAGCAGTACCAATCAGCAGGATGGTTATTGGGGGGTGGTATAATGTATCCACCAAACGCACGGATGCTGCAGAGTCACCAGCCGATTACAAGGGTACACCATAGCTCACACATTATCAGGAGATGCATTTTAGTGGTGGTAAAGAGTTAGGGATCACTTTGCTAGGCCAAACACAGTTGACGATAAAGCCTAAACGTAGTTCACCCCATTCTCAGGAGATGCATTTAGTGGTGGTATAAAGAGTTAGGGATACACTTTGATAGGCCAAAACACAGTTGAGTGCGTCTAAAGCCTAAACGTTATAGTTCACCCATTCTCCGAGAGATGCATTTGTGGTGGTTAAAGAGTTGGGTTACACTTTGGATAGGCCACACACAGTTGAGTCTAAAGCCGAAACGTAGTTCACCCATTCTCCGGAGATGCATTTTGTGGGGTAAATAAAGAGTTAGGGTACACTTTGCTAGGCCAATACTAGTGAGTATAAAGCCGAAACGTAGTTCACCCATTCTCAGGAGATGCCATTTTTTTTTTTTTTAGTGGTGGTAAAGAGTTAGGGATTCCACTTGATAGGCCAACACCGTTGAAGTATAAAGCCTAAAAGTTAGTTCCACCCATGCCAGGAGATGATTTTGTGGTGGATAAAGAGTTAGGGATTACACTTGCTAGGCCAAACCACAGTTGAGTATAAAGCCTAAACGAGGTGCACCCATTCTCAGGAGATGCTTTGTGGTGGGGTAAAGAGTAGGGATACACTTTGGCTAGGCAAACATAGTTGCAGTATAAAAGCTAAACGTAGTTGCACCCATTCTCAGGAGATGCATTTGGTGGTTGGTAAAAGAGAGTTAGGATAACTTTGCTAGGCCAAACCACAGTTGAGTATAAAGCCTAAACGTGTTCACCCATTCTCAGGAGATGCAATATTTTGTGGTGGTTAAAGAGTTAGGGATACAACTTGCTAGAAAACACAGTTGGAGTTATAAAGCCAAACGTAGTTCACCCATTCTAGAGAAGATGATTTGTGGTGGTAAAAGTTAGGGATACACTTTGCTAGGCCCAAAACACATGGTATAAAGCCTAAACGTAGACTTCACCCATTCTCAGGAGATGCATTTTGTGGTTGGTAAGAGTAAAGGGATACACTTTGCTAGGCCAAAAACAAAGCGTGAGTATAAAGCCTCTAAACGTAAGTTCACCCATTCTCAGACGAGCATTTTGTGGTGTAAAGAGTTAAGAGTTAGGGATACACTTTGCAGCCAAACACAGTTGAGTATAAAGCTAAACGTAGTTCACCCATTCTCAGGAGATGCATTTTGTCGGTGTTAAAGGAGTTAGGGGATACCACTTGCTAGGGCCACAACACAGTTGAGTATAAAAGCATAAACGAGTTCCCCCATTCTCAGGAGATGCATTTAGTGGTGGTAAGAGTTAGGGATACACTTTGCTAGGCCAAACACCAGCTTGAGTTATAAAGCCTAAACGTAGTTCACCATTTCAGGAGAGAATTTTTGTGGTGGTAAGATTAGGGACTACACTTTGCTAGCCAAACAAGTTGAGTATAAAGGCCTAAACGTAGTTCAACCACAGTCTCAGGAGATGCATTTTGTGGTGGTTAAGAAAGTTAGGGAAACTTGCAGGCCAAACACATGTTGAGTATAAAAGCCTAAACGTGGAGTTCACCATTATCAGGCGAGGCATTTTGTGGTGGAAAAGAGTTAGTTTTGGAGACACTGCTAGGCCAAACACAGTTGAAGTTTGAAGTATAAAGCTAAACGTAGTCAACCCATTTCAGGAGATGCATTTGTGGTGGTTAAAGAGTCGGGATACACTTTGTAGGCCAAACACAGTTGAGTATAAAGCCTAAGTAGTTCAACCATTCTCAGGAGATGCATTTTTGTGGTGGTAACGAGTTAGGGATACACTTTGCTTGCTAGGCCAAACACAGTTGAGGAACTAAAGCCTAAACGTTAGTTCAACCATTCTTAGGAGATGCATTTTTGTGGTGGTAAAGGTAGGGATTACACTTTGCTAGGCCAAACACAGTTGGAGTTAAAGCCTAACGTAGTTCACCCATTCTCAGGAGATGCATTTAGTGGTGGTAAAGAGTTAGGGATACAATTGGTATAAGGCCTAAATATTGCTGGCCAAATTCAGCAGGAACTGTTGAAACTGTTAGAGTATAAGGCACCAATTAAACTTGTTCCAAACTCAGCACAGGCACAGCAGCACGTTCTTAGTGGAAGGAATGTGTCCAGGGAATGGGCCCCCCAACCACGCCTTGCGTGAAAAAAAAAATGAGGATACCTCGGGACGCGCATGGTAGGAATTTCCAAGTGATATATAATTTGTCTAGGACTTTTCAGAATTGTCATGACAAAATAATGCAGATAAAGGAATGTGCCCCAATGCATTCCAGTGATATTAAATTGTCTAGACTTTCAGAATGTCATGACAAAATAATTGCCGATGAAGGAATGGCCCCAATGCTGCCATAGTGATATATCATAATTTGTCTAGACTTTTCAGAATTGTCATTGGACAAATAATTGCAGATAAAGGATTGCCCAAGCATTCAAGTGTATATAATTGGTCTGAGACTTTTCAGAATTTCATTGACAACTAATTGCAGATAACAGGAATGTGCCCAAGCCTTACAAGTGATATATAATTTTGTAGAACTTTTCAGAATGTCATTTGACAAATTAATTGCGATAAAGGAAATGTGCCCCAATGCATTCCCAAGTGATATATTAAATTTGTCTTAGACTTTTCAGAATGCATTGAACAAATAATTTGCAGATAAAGGAATTGCCCCAAGCACTTCCAAGTGATATATAATGTCTAGACTTTTCAGAATGTCATTGACAAATATTGCAGAATAAAGGAAGGTGCCCCAAGCATTCCCAATAGCTGATATATAATTTGTCTAGACTTTTCAGGAATGTCATGACAATAATTGCAGATAAAGGAATGTTGCACCAAGCATTCCAAGTGATATATAATTGTCTAGACTTTCCGAATGTCATTGACAAATTAATTGCAATAAAGGAATGTTTGCCCCCCCAAGGCATTCCAAGTGATATTAATTTGTGTAGAATTTTAAGAATGTCATTGACAAATAAATTGCCAGTAAAGGAATGGCCCAATGCATTCCAAGTGATATATAATTTGTGTAGACTTTCAGAATGTCATTGACAAAATAATTTGCAGATTAAAGGAATGTGCCCCAAAGCATTCCAAGTGATATTAATTTGTCTAGACTTTTTTCAAAATGTCATTGGACAATAATTGCAGATAAAGGAATGTGCCCCAAGCATTCCAAGGATATATTATTTGTTCTAGACTTTTCAGACGGTCATGAAAAATAATTGCAGATAAAAGGATGTTGCCCCAAGCAATTCAACATGATAAAATAAGGAATGATCCCACATTAATTTCACAGATGGACCATAATGGAAATCTATATAAAAATAATTTTCTATTAAACATGAGTTTCATGATGAATTAATGTTCAATAGGATCTATAATATAATAAAAATTTATAATATCATGATTTTAGATTTAAATACAGTATTAATAAATAAAATAAATACACAATACTAATATTTAAAAACAACGTTGGGAGGAGAGCCAAGGAGAAGGCTAGACATAGGTACCCTTTACGCCAGAACCGACGACAGGGGCCAAGAAGTCGTCCGCCGATCCAGGACGGTTCATTTTAATGAACGTTAGTTATCCACGGAGTGAGGTATGTGGGGATAGACGGGTAAGCTGGTTCAGTGACCACAAACACCTTGACGAGCTGAATGCCCCCGCTAAGATAGTACGCTGGTAGGGGGGACAAGACAGGACCTCCAGCGCATACTGAGCCAGCTCACGGGGTTGTCCAGCCTGGCAACCCAGTATCCAGGGGGTCGTTGGTGCTCATGCTGTCAGAGCACCAACGGACCCCATGTAGTCAGTAACCATGCGGACCAGCCGCTTGGCGGGGTTGACTTGCTGGGTTGCTGAATGCTTGTAATGGGTTCGCGAAGGGCTGGTTTAAAAATAAAAAAGCATCATCTCCCCAGCAAGATCTCCTGCACGGTGGCGCTGCTGCGTCCAAGCCACATGGGGTGCGATGAGCGGGGGGACAACTGGAGCATGAGGTGGGGGGATTAGCTCCTCCAGCCGGCGGGATTAGAGAGGCCCGCAGCTGCTGCATGCGAAAAATCACGCCGAACTGGTGGGGATGAAATCTGCTCCAGCTTCCCCTTGAAGCGGGGGGTCTAAAAGGGTGGCCACCAATAATTATCCGCTCCTTTATGGTTTTAATGCGGGGGTCCCTCAGGAGGCAGCGCAGCATGTGGGCAGCCATTGGAGAGGACAGCCCGCTGTGCTATTCTTGGCTGGCCCAGGGACCATGACCATCCTTGGTCCTCTCGGTCTCCTGTTGTGCTGCTGCTGTGCTGCTGCCCGCCTCTCAGAGTTGCCCAACCCCCGCACTAAGGGTGCACCCGCACAGGCTCTCCATCCTGACCAGGCCCAGACTCCGGACGAGTCAAAGGTGTCTTTCCTTCCTCCTACCCTCATCCTCGGCCTGCGGCCATGCTTTGCATGGTCTTGGTGGTGGAGCAGTGTGGCCATCTTCATGCTCCACAAAGGCACTCTCCCCCAGCTTCAGGCAGGCGTTTTCTAGTGCCCTGTCCAGCAGGAACCTAAGGGTAGAAGTCATTGAGTCCGACTTTTCTCCCCGCCTGAACAAGCTGTGGTGCGATTTAATCGGCGCGAAGGGTGCCGCCAAACACATTGAAGAATGGGGGATATGCACCCCACACTCCACGTTGGGAATATAGGGGAGTGTTTTGTTGGGCCCCCTGAGTGACTTGCTCCAGCGGTACTCCCTCACAGGACCGTCGTTGCCCCACAACCTCTCTAGCGATGTAGAGGGGGAGTTCCACAGCGTCACACTGTCCACCAACAACCGGTGGGGGGCCAGGTTGTTGTATCTCTGCAATTGGGACAGGGACGCCGGGGGGGTGGCGGTGGGGGAGCGGCGGAAGGGAGGAAATGGCTGGCAATCCTCCGTACCTTGGCACCAATGTCGCTCAACCCTGGGTATGTACGGAGAGGAACTTCTGTACCACAAGGTTGAGGACCTGTGCTAAACAGGCCACGTTGAAAAGATTGCCAGCCCATGAGGGCTGAGAGGAGGTTGCTGCCGTTGTAACAAGACAACATAACTGGCTGGAGATTTAGGGGTGCGGGGTCAGCCAACTTCTGGACCTGAGCCTGGAGGGGGGCCAGGGACATTAGGTCCAGTGTGTTCTTTTCCCCTAAGTCTCCCCCAACATCGAGAGGGCGAAAAGGGCCCCAGCTGCATTGAAGGGATAGAGGAAACGAGAAACAATGAGGGGGAACGAGGGGGTAAAGACGGGCGGAGGCTGGATCAGAATGAGGTGGGGTTAGGGAGAAAAGGGATAACACGAGGAGAGCCAGCCATTCGCCCTTGGCACACCCCGGGGAGGCAAAAACAATGATGTGAGTGCTCGCAACACCTGCGGATCCCTCCCCTGCGCCTCGGAGGGGATACCAAATGCGGCAGTAAAACTTACTATAGCGTCCCTGCCCATCGCCCGACTTGTACACGAGTCCATTGTGAGATGCACCCGGCGCTGGACCAGCATAACCACGACAGGGAATTTTACATTCCACACAACGTGCTTGTGGAGGGCAGGGACGCCGTCCTGGCAAAAAAAATGGCGGCTGGGGACACGGCATCTCTGGGTTGGGCCTGCTCCCAAACTCTGACTGAATGGAAGCAGAATCCACGATGTTTAAAACTTCGCAACAGATGTTGGGGCGCAAGACCCTGCCAGGACCTGCCATAACAGGTCGAGGGGAGATGCCATAGAGCCGATCCCGTCTCACGGGACATAAGGTGTGAGGATCGAAAGAAGGGCAGGACGTAAGAAAAGAACCAAGTACGCAGACACAACAAGGAGAGGGAAAGGTCAAAAGGCACTACCTTGCGAAGGGAGGAATGCAGGCAACGGAGGTCAGGGGGGAAAGAGCACGATCTCCTATGTCTGTGTTCCTTAGGGGGTATGTAGGAAAATAGAAAGAATAAAGGAGACGGCATTCGCAGGGAAATCCGGGACCGTGAAAAAAATGATTGTGTGGGGCTGGGCCGCGCCCGGTGGTGCCTGAAGCACAGTACTAGGAGAAGAAGTAGCCCGGGAACTGCGACTGCGGCCACCCTGCATCTGTTCCCACTGCCCGCCAGTGGTTGTTGGTTTTTAAGGTGCCGGGGGTAAGGGCAGTGTTACCCAGCTTGGCTACGGACCTCCCTCCCTCAAACTTGGAATGGCAGAGCTGGATATAAGCAATTGACACATCTTCCTGTTGCAAGGTGAACGTAAGCCACAAACAAGGAGGACTTACGCACCATCCTCCTATCACCTGAGGTGGTGATGGTATGTGCCTGTTGGCATCAGTGAGCAAGGTGAAGGCGGAACCTGAGTGAGGCAGCACAACAGTGCCATACAACACGAGGAGCCCCTGCAACTGGGCTACTCTGGCAACCTGGCGCATGTTTCTATAGGGTGCCTTATTCATCGTCGTGCTGCTGTTTAACAAAGGGAAAAGTGCACCCTCACCTTACACCAACTCATCTGCTGGGCCTCCATATCAGACTCATGGGTCAAGTGTTGGTGGAAAGAGGAGAACAGCCAGGCTTGGTTCCCCCACTGGAACATGGATGGCCTGGGTATGCTTTAGGTCGCAGCTGTAAGTTTGCTATGCACCGGCCCATGGTGTGAAAGGGAGTGTTAGATGGCTTCCGGCCCTACGTTTGTGCGGACGCGCTAAATGGTTGGACAGTATCGCGGAAGAACGGACAATATACCTGAATAAAAGAACATGCAAAGGAAAAGTCTGCACATTGACATGATCAGTGGAAAAGCAGAACATCACGCTCTGCAATACCTCCCCCAAATGTCCCTCTTTGTCTATGTGTCAAACAGGAGTAGGGACAAATCTTGGGGGTTGGTGGCTGCTATGCGAGGGGATATGCTGCTGATGAGCTGCTGGCTGCAACCTCAGGAGGCCCAGGCGAGGACTCTGTGTGGCAATGGATGTGTAACATAAGTAATAAAACGCTCGGACGTCCTGTGTGTTTTTTTGGCAAAGAATGGGCCCGGCTGCACGGGGCAAAAGTGAAGACCCTAATGGAGATAGGACACAAA
>CM070038.1:82911723-82924693 GCA_036250615.1 Ptychadena robeensis
TTAAAAGTTCGACCCGCCCTGTTCACGGACACTCCGGGCTGGTGTTCGCCCATCTCTAATCACTAGTAGTGTTGAGCTCAAATATTGAAATTGAAAATATATTTGACGAGTATCGCAAATTTCACGAATATAGCTGCGGATTCGCAATTTAGAATATTCATGGTATTGTGCATAGGGAAGCTTATGGCCATTGATTGTGAGTTTATAAATACCACATGTGATCATTCATTTTGAAGTTAATTGTGATTATTATTGCGATTTCTTTTTTTCGAAATACATGGCCATACACTCAAATTGCGAATATTCGCAAATATTGAATTGAATATTAGTAGAATTATTCACAAAATTGTAATATTGCCTGTGCCGCTCATTACTAGTCACTAGTTCAGTGCCAGGTGGGACACCATTCCACTGCCAGAGCATGGTGATACCAAACTTTCCAACCAAAGCTTAATGCATTGTTGGCATCACTTTAGTCATGGGGGAAAAAATGTTTGCAGTGTGTTCAAGGTAGTCAGAACTTTCAAATTAATAGTTCAGCTTAGTATTGTTTTATTGCCATCTGCCCTTGCTATGTATGTTTATACATGCATGTATATAAATAAATATAAACATGTATATATGTACAAGATTGCCAGCACATGATATACGCCACTATGGGGTTTACACCACATGTTTCTGGTGCTAGGTGATACCAAACCTAGTGATCCCACTGATGACAATGTAAAGCATGGTTTAGTTAAAAAGGATATTTCTCATTCATTCACAATTACCTTCAAAATGAATGCTATGCTATTTTTGCATTGCAAATATATATTCACAGTCCATGTCTATAAGCATCCCAATGCAGAATATTGTGAATTCTCGAATAGCCGATATTTACCGAATATATTCGCAATTCGAATATTCAAGCTGAACACTAGTAAATATACAGTATATATTTACTTGGGCGATATGCTGGACAAGCTAAGAAAGATGATAAATAGTTGCGCACAACCTTCAGCAGTGATTTCACAGCTACAGTGAAGTCAGTGGCCAGAAGGGCCTTCAGTAGGTGTATGGGGCCTGAGCAAAGATTGCAGAGTGAAAAAGGGTCAGTATAAGGGGTGGGTGTTTAAGTTGTTTGTAGGTGTGCAGCTTTAAAATGGAGGAGTGTGGCCCCCTGTAACAGACAAATAAGAACAAGGACAGAGGTGCACAACCTAGTACAACAAAGTAAGGTACAGTAAATGGGTAAAAATTATGGAATTGAATGAAATGAAACAAAACAACAGACAAGATACTCACATTAAAGGAGGTTTATAAGGATTGATCTCTCAGGGCCATGTGTTTTCCAGGATGACCTCACTTCCTGGTTGGTGATGAGATCACTTCCTGCTTACAGGTGCTGGGGGGCTCAACAGGAACAAAAGGATGGGTTTCGAGCAGAGGCTCTTTTTCAAACAAAGGGGGCCATGCTGGACAAGTACATTGCAGTATAGCAAGATTAAAGGTTTGTATTTAGATACTGTGACAGGAAGCCTGTTAAGTCCTCTGGTTGTATTCAGTATGGGAGGTATGTGTGTCCCAGATACCGGCAGTATGTCGAAAGACTTTCCTATCTGACCAGCAGAGGGAGCTGGAGTTGCTGGGACTGGTTTAGGGTAGTTACAACTGTGCCCTGTTTTATCATTAGAGATTGTTACAGCTCTATATAATCTCCTCACCTGCTCTGTCAGATGCTCCACCCTGGAACCAGTACTGTGTATGACTAGTGATGGCCGAACTGTCCGCAAGGCGGACAGTTCGGCGGCGAACATAGATGTTCGCCCATCTTCTCGCCGGCGAGCAGTGCGGGTGTTCGACCCGCTCCGTTCGCCAGCGAGAAGATGATCTCTATTCTTCCTCCGGCAGGATCACAACCTGTGTGATTGTGCCGGAGGAAGAATCTTTTCACTAGAAGACCGGGCATAAAGCCGGTCTCCTATTGAAAAAACCGGGTCGGAGCAGGAAGTGACGTCAGCGACGTCACATCAGGCTCCCTAAACCAGGAACTATGCGGTCCAGGATGCGGTCCAGGGACCGGATGTGACGTCACTGACGTCACATCCGTTTTTTCCGATTCAAATTCCCCGCCTAGAGGCGGGGAATTTGAATCTGTCCGTGAACAGGCAGACGGCGGACGTCTTTAGATGTCCGACCCGCCCGTTCGCGGACAGTCCTGGCCGATGTTCGGCCATCACTATGTATGACTGGGGAGCAGCATGTACCTGTGTGGCCACCAAAGACTCTATGCTGTTATGTTGGACTTTCCTACCTTCTCTGATGTACATATTGTATATAGACTTGCACAAATAAACCACCCGTTTGTTTTTCACCTGCAAATCTTGTCTGCTGTGCCTCCTTCGCCTGCTGGGGACCCATCCAGGGGGTCCTGTACCATGCCGCTCTACAGCTAATCCCTCACAATATATTTCATGCAATATATCTTTGAGTGATAATCTACTCTATTATTATTATTATTATTTGGCCAACATCCCAAAAAAGTCAAAAGCACAATTGCAGAGGAATGAATCCACCCAAAATTTTTCCTCCTCATCTGGAGGAGGAGGCATGGGGACTGTTAAGGTCAACAAAATAGCGTTTCATTTTTAAACATACATTTTATTGCACATAGATCTGATTTTAAAGGCAAACATGATGACAAACAATTGTACAATCTCATCGGCTTTCCCACATTCATAGTGAGTTACAGTAATCACATTGATCACATAATTGATCATTGATCATCACAATTTTCAGCTTCATGAAGGGATGCTTATTACAGTTAATTGTAGATATATTCCAGTATTGTTGGAAGCTCAGAGTGTGCTTTTGGATTATAGATGTTGCAATTTAAATAAAATTAAATTGTGAGGATCAGGAGGAACAGAGAAACTATTGGATCTTTTGGATCAGTGCTCAATTCATTATAGATTGTTTCCTCTCCAAAGGAGGATTCGGGATTACATTGTACTCTATTAACCTCCTGGGTTATTGGCCTGAGTTAACTCGGGGAAGACTCACTTGTCCGCCGGATTTTCCCTGGCAGTCGGGAACATCCACATGTATGCCAATGCTTCCGGGTCTGCCCCCGATTGCGTCACCGGTGACGCGAAGGGGGCAGGGGTAGGCGGCGCCATAGACCTCCATGTAAATGGAGGGGCGTCACCTTTTTCAGCATAACTCCAGCGTCATTTATGCACAGGACCTCTGGCGGGCAGGAAATAATGGCGGAGCTCTGCCACATGCGCAACGCCCAGAGGGTTTACCTCAAAACTGTCAGACACCAGCATGTGGGCTATTCTCTTCAGCACCATTACTCTCCACAAGAAATATAATGAATGTAATGAATCGAGAACCTGAAGATCAAATAGATCCTCCTGATCCTCCCAAATGATTTATTTTATTTAAATTGTAACATCTATAATCCATAAACACATTCTGAGGCCTTCTGCTTCCAACAATACTGGATCTACAATAAAATGTAATAAGCATCCACTGATGAAGCTTAAAATTGTGAAACGTGTTGGGATAATGTTTGACATTTACTTCATTATGAACATTATGTCATTAAGATCTAATGCAATGACTCACTATGAATTTTACTCACGTGGGAAAGATTGTACTTGTATTTTAATTTGTTTACCTATTAAATCTAATCTATGTACAATAAAATATATGGTTAAAAATTTAACACAATTTTGTTGGTCTTAAAAGTCCCATTTAATTCTTCTGTAATTACATTTAATGCAATACAATCATACAGAGTGTGGTAATGTTGATGATCGGCTGCAAAGGGCAGCCACAATTAGCACCCCCTGCTGCCACAAAAAGCCCAAATAGATCTTATCAATAAAAAAAGTGTAATAAATGAACACGGAGAACTTATGCTGTTGTGGGTTTGGGGTTTAGTTCGCCTAAATACTTAAAATAAGGAAGAAGTTAAGTTGAACCCACTATGGGAAGCTAATAAAATCTTATCCATTTCACAATCTCCTAATATAAGGGGCAGATACACCCATGTTGCAAATATAATGGGCAAGCTTAGTACAACTGAGAACAATGTAACAGGCAGAACCTGTCCTGCGAATGCCAATGTAGAGAGCATTCTTTAATTATGCTATAATATTTGTATCAAGGACACATATAGGAAGGTGACCAATAAATGTAAATTCCGTTCAGTGAAACTGTGTGGTTCATTGTCATTGTTACATTGCTTTCATTATGTATTTCACAATAACTTGTAGAAAGAACATGAAACGACGTATATACATTTATGACACATAGTGAAGGAATGGCAATGATCCCTGTAAAACATTGCCACTGAAACACGAATATGCAAACATTTTGCACTGCTACTTTTTTATGTGAAGCACAAATCAGCACTTTGGCCTACATAAAATACAGTTTACATACACTTTAATATATAGTACAACTGTAATTTAGCTTTTATAGACAGAACTGTTATTATCAAAGTATCACATTACATCCACTCATCTTAATTATTTTGGATAATAAAAATGTTTATGGCAAGGTGTATGGGTAATGCCAAGGCTTCATGTTTGAGGATGGGTGTAAAAATGTTTTCCCTCCACCAAATTCACAACTATTTAATCCAAATGATATATAAAAACAAATACACAATTATTATAATTTTTTGTATTCTTTAATAACATTTTCAAATACTGTGTTTTCTCAGAAAATAAGACACTGTCTTATATAAATTTTTGTTCCCAAAGATGCCCTAAGTCTTATTTTTGGGGATGACTTATTTTTCCATGAAGAAGAATACAGCACTGGGGTATCAGGGTGGGAGGATCACTTAAAATGCCACAGCGGGAGCAGAGAGGGAATCAAAATGGCACAGGAGACTCATAGGGGGGATAACCATTTTAGTAACCCCTTCTGATCCTCCTGTGCCATTTTGATTGCCCTCTTTGATCCTCCCTGTCCAGAGTTACAGTACCATATCTTTGGGGTGCCTTATTTTTGCGGGGACGCCTTATATTTTAGAATGAGGCAAAAATGTAAGGGTGTCTTATTTTTGGGGGATGCCTTATTTTCGGGGGAACAGGGAAATTCTCTGCCATTTTGGTATTATGCATGGAGTTACATAAACAATAGTAAAGCAGAGAAGAATACAAAACGTAACAAAATGGGCAAGTTAAGTAGAGTAAAGGAAGATGAACATGCAGTCATCTTGCATATCATTTGACATTAATGATGTAGAGAAAGGAGGATCTATAGGGCACTTGGGCCTCAGTAGTGTCACTGTTGTGAATATGGGTGTTATGGGGTTAGCAAAGTTAGCTGACACAATTATTAACAATGAAAAATAATAAGCCATAGCTTTAATCAAATATTTCCAAATGTACTTAAAAAAAAATGCACCACCAACAACAAACCAAGCTCTACCTAAGATAAGCACTCTTTATTTCTGTACACACACCAAACAATTAGAATGACTATTTTATAACAAGGTCCTTGAAAGTGCCCCCAAAACCAACTGATATCACCATATGCTATACCATCATGTACTTTCCAAATGGGTAGGTACCCAAATTTTTTTTACTCCTTCCACTCCTTGTAAACAGCCACTCCTGTAATAAATTACCCAAGCTTTATATATATTATAGACACTGTCAAGGATCTGTCACTCTGTGACAAATAAATCGTAACCTGTAAACGGAAGAAATGTCAATAAAGAATAAAAACAAAAATGCATACAAAGTAAAAACAAAATGGTAGGGTATGCATATGTGTTATTTCCCTAAGCCCACCCATGCCACATCCCTAACCACCACGCCTATTACACCCATTTGTTCCCTCAAGTAACTGATCCTTCCTCAACTCACCCAGTCAATTCCCAGTCCCTGTATCAAGGGTCCAATTACACAAGTGTAAGGATGGGTGTTTCATTTTTAAACTCCCCCTATACTTATAACCATTATATGGAAATGATAAACAAAAATATAAACAGAATGAATGAAGTTGAAAGGCCACAGGATTGATACAATTATTCCCAAACTAACAGCAAATAAAAATGAATTTATAATGAACAAAGACAATGACAATTGAACTTCGGGTTCCTGATAGTGTCCCCAAAACCAACTTATACCACCAGATGCAACTCCTTCTAAACATTACAAACTTTATAACGGCCACTTCTGTAGTAAACCAACGAAATTTGATGTTATAAGCAAATACAGCTGTAACTGCATTTAGCCTTCAGCGTTGCACCACCAACCATAAAAATCCATCTTAAATCTTTCCCACAAACCACGATTGAATATATACAGCCCAATATCAGTAAGGTGGACCCAATCATGACCCTAAATGTAATGGCTTCCGTTCACAGTCTTCTATGACACACCACTATACCACCTAAACCTAAAAATTTACACCCAGCCCTATTGATCTTCCTTCTAGACCAAGATTCCAAGGTTTTGAATCCAATACAACTTGAAGCGAGGGATAGTTTCAGACCAAAAAGTTATGATCTCTTATAAATGCAAGCATAAAAAACGTAATGTTTACAATAAAAAAATATATATATATATTGAAAGAAACCCACATCAATACCACCATATTGATATCACCTGTCTGCAAAACATATGGTAACTGGTTTTACTTGAGGCCCTAATACACCAAATCACACCAAAATTCACAAAGAGCGGAGAGGGCAGAGGTCCAAAGTTAGCATGGTTTTGTGATCACTATCCCTATAAATCAAAAGAATTTAAAATAAATTATAAATACACACTGCTTGACATCAAGAGTCAGTTGGGTGGCCCAGCCCAAGGGACTTTATGTGTCCTAGAGTCTTAGATATAACCCAGATGGAAAAAAGGGGAAAGTTTATATAGAGAAAAATACAGCTTTATTATAAGTTAACATATATTAAAAACTCAGTCAATAAAAGACCTAGCAAAAGTTCATGGACAATCCATACCGGGTGCTCCCCAAACCATTTGGGTGTACCACACAGTCAGAATCAGATATATAACAATATTGGCAAGGGGTCAATTGAAGAGACCCATCAATATGCATTCTCCATGATCAACTGTGCCCCTCAACACATTTCGGCCACGATAGTTGGCCTCATCAGGAGGGGATGATACGGGATCAATTGCTGGAGGTTACTAATTGTAAAGAACTTTGCCATATACTGGATGAGTCGCCAGAGCCCTAGAGGGACCACTGTTTACAGAAAAGCAGCTAAATGGTAATGTCAGGGATCAATGTTGGTTCAAGCCAGTCCCAATCGGATAATGGAAGCTGTTAGATATCCTGGAGCACTCATGCAGGCCGCACTGTCTGGCGACTCACCCAGTATATGGCAAAGTTCATTACAATTAGTAACCTCCAGCATTTTATCAAAAAAATTTAACACGGTGGCTGACTCAGATCACTAAAAGGTGTTAGGGTCATTTGACCTCCTTAGCGTTCTGCCTGTACCGCGCCATATTGAACGTTGCGGTACAGGTCATTGCAGCAGAGTACAATGTATTCTGCTTAAAATCCTCGCCCCTGTACACATCACCAGCGTCATCAATGATGCCAGTGACGCGGGCAGGGAGACGATGCCCCTCCATTAACATGGAGATCTATGATGTTGATGACGTCGACCGATGACACTGTAGGGGGAGTGCCAGAAACCTGGAAATGCTGCGGCGATAGAGTGAATTGGTATATTGGGTTCTCCCGATCCCAGCTCCTGAAGCGGTTGGGAAAAACCCAAACAGCGGATAAACTGGATTTGTCTCTACCGTAAGGGAGGTTAAAAGAAAAAAAAAGCTTTTTTTTTTGCCACAATTGATACAAGACACAATGTAAGAAACATACGTGATATTTAGATAATATTAGGAAAGCATACTCCTTCAAATGTCAATCTGTTAAATTTTTAATAAAGAATAAAACTGTATTAATTTTGCACCTTAAAGCATTAACCTTCCTGGCGTTACGGGCTTTTCATGCCATTGTTTATGACGCAAAAAAACGCTGCCCGGGTAATCGTGGCGGCAACTCTCCCATGATTATCCGCTCTCTCCCCAGCTCTCTACACACCGCCGGTGTCAATTAGATGCCAGCGGTGTGTGGGGAAAAGCAACTCCCCCTCCATTACCATGAAGGTCTATGGCGCCACCCCTGCCCCCTTCATTGTCGTCGATGATGGCGAAGACTCAGGCCGGCAGAACTTTGTGAGCCTTCAGGGAAGCAGAAACACTGTAGGCTCATGGAGAGCTGGAGATTGTGCCCGATCCCATCATCCAAGATCAAACTGTGCCCATACTGGCTTCGGGCGTGAGGAGGTTAAGAATGTGATACCATTTATAATTATTATACTTAACTTTTATTTGTATATAGTCTCAACACATTGCGCAGCGCTGTACATTAAAGATGCAGCATAAGATAACACACAGGAACAGGTTATGACACAGGAGGATTTGAGAACCCTGCTAGATCTGACTTACAATCTAAAAGCTTGGGTAACAGAGTAAACAATAGGTCGGGGGGTGTAAACACAGAAGGTCAGCAAAAACAAGTATAGTTTACAGTATACAAGTAAATACTGTAATTGCAAAGGTTTTATACATAATCACCTAAACTCATAAAAAGGTATTTCACCGAAATCAGTAATTAGTAATAAATCAGCAAATCTTCCCCCCCCCCCCCCCCCCGTCTTCTGCAAAGCCAGGTCTAGTCTAGTCTCTATCACCAGCACAGCAGCCAACATATTAAAGAGCGATTTACAGAGTCATACCCCTAACTACCTTTCTCAGTCTAATCTACCTACCTTAGTAATATGTCACTAGCATAGTCTAAGGCTATGTTCCCACACGATAATGATCAGACACGGGGCCGACACGATTTTAATCATGTGCGGCAATAGCGGCTGATCACCTCTATTTAGTTTAGGACCACGATCACCTGCGGCCATTAGAATCATGGCTGATCGCTAGTGTGGGAACATACCCTAAGGAGCCTTTTTTGGAAAGAGACAATTAACCAGTGAATACATCTTTGGAAACTTTCTGCTTGGAGTTTGTAGCATGTCTAGTTGGGTTTCCACCAGGTACTCCAGTGTCCTTTCACACTCCAAAGACATACTGGTAGATTTATTGGGGCCCCCCCAGAAAAAAAATTTCTTTGGACTTTGTTAATAATTTATGACTTTGATAGAGACATTAGATTTTAGGCTTATCTGAGACACACTTAGTGCAATAATTAGTGACTGCCGAACATCGGCCTTATCCACCTGCGAACAGGCGGATCGGACTTTCGCCTGTTCGCGGAGAACTTCAAATTCCCCATCTGTTGGCAGGGAATTTGAATGGAAACTATTCCAGCAATGAAGCCGCAACGTCACTTCTGGTATATGTTCCTGGTTCTAAAACCAGAAGTGACATCATTTCCGACATGTGCCCGGCATAACACTAGAGATTGGGTGTCTCTACCCGGGTGTCTCTAGTGATAATAATCCTTCCTCCGGCCGCACCAGGCATGGAAAGGTCTGGCCGGAGGAAGAATTATGGACTTCTTGCCGGCGAAAAGGGCAGGTCGAACACCCGTACTGTTCGCCAGCAAGAAGAAAAGCGAACATGTTCATGACGGACAGTTCGGCCATCACTAGCAAATTATGTATTCTGTAAAGCACCCCATCATACAAAGCATCCGCAAAGTATTCACAGCGCATCACTTACACATTTTGTGATGTTACAACCTTTTTCCAAAATGCATTAAATGTATCTTTACTCACATTTCTACACACAACACCCCATAATGAAAATGTGAAAAAAGTTTACTTGAGGTTTTGGCATGTTTATTAAAAAGAAATACTGAGAAACCAGATGTGTCCAAATGCAGAGCCTTTGCCATGAAGCTCAAAATTGAGCTCAGGTACATACTGTTTCCTCTGATCATCTCAAGGATAAACAAGTACCCTCTTTTACCTTTGGAAAATTAATATTCATATTTGTGGAGCTCCCTACATATCCTGAGAGCAATATGGCGCCCTTTTTGCTATCTAAAAAGGTACATTTTTTTTATTTTTGTAAAAATTACAAATACGATTTTCCCCTACAAAAACAAATTGCCAAATTAATTTCCTGTTCCATACAAAAGTGGACCATACACATACCAACAGTCAGGGGCAATGGGCACCCTCTGTAAGGGCCGCCCCCCCAGAGGTGAGACTCTGTTACGGACTCTAATCATCCCCATCCCCCCCCCTCCCGGAAAGCCACCCAACTGGAGGAGACTCCCCCCCATGTGCTCTCTCTCCCACGGCAGGTGTGCAGATAGGTGGGCACAGGGTCAGCTCCATGGATGGGCCATGGGGGGCCAGGCCCACCCAGTTATGCCTCTGTGCCCCTTCAAGACTTCCCCACTCCCCCCCACCCTTATTAGGGTGAGATGGAGGAGTGCCCCCCCAATTACGCATTAGTGCCTGTCCGTGCCCGTCCACCCTGGATGGGCATGCTGAGGGCAGGTGCACAGATAGGCGGGCACTGCCTAGGTTGTCCAGGCCTAAAACCTCCACTGAACAAAGTAATATGAACGGTGTAAACCTCAGGAGCATAATCAGGTGACAAGTGTCATCCACTAACAAGAAACTTCATAGCGCAATCCACAGCAATCTTTTAAAGCTGTTGATTTCAAATGATTGAAAATTTACTTATTAAAGTTTTTATGAATTTTTAGTCTTTAGACTATGTTGCTCATTTTTTTGTGTCAGCTGTACTTGCATGTACCATTGTTTATAAAACATTACCTGTCAAACTGCAATAGCATAGTCAGGTGTTGAATAATAAAAGATAAAAGCACATGACACTGTATAGATAATAACTTCCTCAGCAGTCAGAACGCTTTGTTTATTAGTTAACGAGTAACCTAAATGAAATGAGAGTTTTCCTTGGCTATTAGCCCTCCCCCAGGTCATTTGCATCAGAGCAGCTGCATATAAGGTAGATTCTTCCCAAGCCTGTATTTTCCCAGTGTTTGTGTGTTGCTGACTACACAGGAATACACTCTCTATCCCTTATGGCTCACACAGGAGTTACCGTTCTTCTTTTGTTCTTTGGTCTCTTCACTTCCACAGTTTTTGGCAATGGATGTGAGTTACTGAGTGTGGCTGGTAATAGCTCCTCAGACTTTAATCTCACTGTTACTCCTGATACACTTTATGATAAAACAAACTACACTGGTAAGTTTACTTTCTTTTATTATATGTTATGAACTAAATAGACTTTACAATCTGGAAGATTAAACTGGAAACTTGTTTGCTTTAAAGGAGGTTCTGTCCACATATGTGTCACCAGTAGACAGATGTCTGTTGATAAATTCCTTTTTTAATGTCATTCTTTTTTTTTTTTGTGAACCATGATGCGTATATCTGTATTCATCATTATGGGGTTCATACTTTAATGTGGCAATGTGAGATAAAGCAAGAGCAATAAGGCTAAAGCCAACAAATGTCAATGGAGTATTTAAAGGTCTTACCTGATTAACCTAAAAGGTATTTTATTAAATTATGTAAGAACTTGCACTTTATTTGTTGGTTGGCAGATGTGCAGTGATGTTGTAACATGTGCATACTATGTGAGTGGACTATCTAGTCTACAAATATGTTAAAGGGGTTGATTAACTTCCCTAGTATTTCAAGTCTAATTGCCAACATCCCAATTGATATATATTGTACAGGCAAAGAAACAAGGAAAGAAAATCTTTTTGAATTTTCAGAGACAAGTGGACGATTTTGGCAATGGTTAATGAACAAATACAATGTTTTGATAACAATGTATAATAAGTGAATAATTATTTATATAGAATTACAATGAATCCACTAATGTCTCATGTATTTGCATAAATTTCCTGACATGTTTCATGGAATTCATTCGCTTCTTCAGGGGGTATTTGTTGACTTACTGTAAAAAAAAATAAAACATAAACATTTATAAGATTCCAACATAATGCCTTGTTAATATTGGTATTACTTTATCTATACATGTGGACTATAAGGGTGGGTTCCGCCGATGCAAGGCTGAATGTAGTGGAGTACGTTGAGCCTCTGCATCGACGGATGTCTAAACACAGCATCTGCTGAGCAGGTAAAGTTTATGTGCTCCGTCAGGATCCCCGCCAAGCAATACGCTTAGCGGAGGGGGTCCTGATGGATGTGAAAACATAGCCTAAGTACCAATATTAACTGATCATAATAGAAAGGAAAACAAGGCATCATGTTGGAATCTTCTAAATGTTTATGTTTTATTTCATTGTACTGTAAATCAACAAATACCCCCCGAAGAAGCAAATGAATTCCGCTAAACATGTCAGGAAATGTATGTTCATGTGACCATATGGAAGAGTGCATTCATTGTAATTCTTTTTAGACAAGTATTGTTATCAATTTGGTCAAAACATTGCATTTGTTCATTAACCATTGCCATAAAAGTCCCCTTGCCTCTGAAAATTCAGAGGGATTTTCTTTCCTTGTATATATAGTCTACAAATTCCTTGTTTCTATAATATAGTCTACAAATATGTTAGACTTGATGGACTGACTTTTAAATTAGTCCAAATACATGCTAAAAAAAAAAAAAAAAAAGATTCTCTTATGTTCGCTACCCATGACATATACTGATGACATACTCATGACTATTGTAGGGACATTAGATTTTGAGCTTCTGAGGAAGCCTTGGCTTGGGGCTAGATGCAAAGAGAAGAAGACACTGTTCAAATACCACAGGACTAGACAGGGTTCCCCCCAGTGAGGGGGAAGAAGGGGAATCCTTAACTGTTGATACGTCTATAGAGGGTTTGGGACGTTTATTTTGGAAATGACTGCATATTTTACTTGTATGTATTTTACTCTTTATGGCTGGTCAGGTGTAGAATAAAGACCTTTTAGCTTAAATTTTGGTATGATTAATGTGCCCAATCCCCCCCC
>CM070038.1:82933758-82944671 GCA_036250615.1 Ptychadena robeensis
TATTGTATTTTCATAAAATGTTGTATTTTAAATTTTCTTCACATGGGCGCATGGAAACGCTGCATTTCCCGTGTCCTGGTGCCCAGATTGGCAAACATGTTGTGTTCCTGAGTTTTCTTATATGACTAACATGGGGGCCCTTGTCATGACAAGTGCCCGCACATTTTGTATAAGCATCCACTGTATGGTATATTAACCAAATCAAAAGGTAAATAGAAGTTTAATAAAGCTGATTTTACATACATTTTACATACATTTTTCTTTTTTATAATTTTAGGACCAAATACTGCCAGCTCTACTGTATCCACAGGTATATATTGTATTTTCATTTTGTACAAGCATCCACTGTATGTTATGCGTGTCCATAATTGTCAAAAACCACAACTGCAAGCACGCCTGGCTAGTGTAAGAGGGACCTTAAACTGTATGAAACAGCACAGGTTAGCTGTATGTTATATATGAATAAACCTGGGCATAGACGGGCAGGAATCCCTGCACGATTTTTTGGCAGATCGACCACTGTGCGTGTTCCAGACCAAAAATCGGGTGCACCCTGCTGTATGTTGGATCGCACGAAGATCTGGCATGCCGGTAAATTCCCGGCCGATTCTATTGCTTTGGATGGTGATGGCAGTCCCCATCCAAAGCAATGGCTGGCAGACAAAGGGTGCCCGGCCAATTCTCTGCACGACCAGCCATGTGTGATGATGTCACCCCGTACATCGTCGACCTGTAGCAGCATCGGGTAGAAGACGACTAGTGTTGAGCTCGAATATTCGAATTTCGAATATATTCAGCGAATATCGGCTATTCGAGAATTTGCAAAATTCGGGAATATGGCGGCGGATATTCGCAATCTCGAATATTCGCATTGGAAAGCTTATGGGCATGGATTGCGAATATATATTCGCAATGCGAAAATAGATAGCACATGTGACCATTTATTTTAAAGGTTATTACAAGGTGATTATAATTGCAAATCTATATTCGCAATCACACGCAGCGTGCGCAATCACACGCAATTGCGAATATTTGCGAATATAGAATAGAATATTAGTAGAATTATTCGCAAAATATCGCAAATTCGAATATTGCCTATGCCGCTCATCACTAAAGACGACATGTCTATGCTCAGCTTTACACCTTTTTAGTTAAATACACCATGGAAATTATACCTCAATGTCAATATACACCTTACAATACTGTATACGTTTTACAAAATACAATAAATAGGATTGTGACGAATGTAGATAATCTGTTGGTATATTAATGGAATGAAAGGAAAATAAAAGTTTAACGTTAATGAAGCTGATTTTACATACACCTGTCCACATGGAGTACATCAATTTTTCTTTTTTTATTATTTCAGGACCAAATACTGGCAACTCTACAGCCAACTCCACTTCTGCATCTACTGTAACCACAGGTACAGTTTGTATGTTGTTAAAATGTTGAATTTTAAACTAATAATGGCTTCTTCGCCTGCATTTCCTGTGTCCTGGCACTCAAAAAGCGCAGCAGACTGGCAAACACAACATGTTGTGTCCATGAGTTCTCTTATATGGCTAACAAGAAGGGGCCCTTGTCATGACAAGTGCCTGCACATTGTGTACAAGCATCCACACATAGCGGCGGACAGGAGCTTGCCAACTGTCAGCAGCCCAAAAAGCATGCGTGTGAATGCTGCCCAAACCTGTGCTTTGTCCATGCCATGACTAGTGATGAGCGGCATAGGCAAAATTCGAATTTGCGATATTTCGCAAATAATTCTACTAATATTTGATTCGATATTCGCAAATGATATAATCGTAATTATAATCGTAATTACCTTTAAAATGAATGGTCACATGTGCTATTTATTTTCGCATTGCGAATATATATTCGCAATCCATGCCCATGAGCACCCCAATGCGAATATTCGTAATTGCAAATATCGCGAATAGCGGATATTTGCCAAATATATTCGAAATTCGAATATTCGAGCTCAACACTAGCCATGACTATTAAGAATATATTAAGTAGAATTTAATATTTTCATGATATTCGCCATTGGGATGCTTATGGGAAATGATTGTGAATATATATTCACAATGCGAAAATAAATAACATGTGACCATTCATTCATGTGACCATTCATTTTGAAGGTAATTGTGAGGCGATTATAACTGAATATATTTTCGCAATGTGCTCGCAATTGTGAATATTCTCGAATATTGGATCGAATATTAGTAGATTAGTAGGCCTATGCAGCTCATTACTAGCCATGATAGCCTTCTCAACAGCATATTTCTTGTACAGTCTTACTGTGCTCTTGTAGATAAAAAAGAGAATGTAACTTAGGGCTTACTTAGGGTCCCCAGTGGGGGCCGACAGATGAGCTGTGGCGAGCAGTGTGATGACATCATCACGCTGCTCTCCATCGCTCACAGTATCGGTGGGCACCCTTTGTGTGCCGGCCCTTTGAATGGGGTCCCCATTGAAACTAATGGCATCGGCCAGAGCTTTACGAACACCTGCATTCGGCTACTGATTTTGCCGGCAACTGACGGCCGCGAGCGCTCACGCACATCACCGCGCTCGTTTCATGTGTGGGGACCTTTACTGAATTTGTGAATTAACTGCAAAGCCCCTGAACATGCTATCATCACCAAAATTGCCGGAGGTGTAGAAAAGTGTTGTGGGAACATTTGAAAAAAGTAAACATTGCTCGAGCATTTGTAGTTTTTGCATATATTAGGTTAAATGTCAATGTGAGCAACACTTTCTTTTTTGTGGTATACCCTCAACCCTTCTCGGCTTGCAATTGACCTTACAGTATCACATGATGATGAGAAGACTCTTGGTCCCTGTAAATGGACTAGAATGGCTTCCTTTCCCATTCTTACTAGATAGAGGGCATAACATCCATAAGGCTCATTCTCACTAGCAGTGTTGCAGCGGCGGTGCAGTATAGTACCTAAGTGCAGGGCAGCTAGGGTCAACGCAAGGTAAACAAGTTTCCATAGTAAACCTGTGTACCTTTCACACCTGCAACGTGTTACTGAATAACAGGCGCGGTTAATAGCCTAGGTAGAGTGTCCATTATCGCCATAAAACCGCAAGCGCAGCCCGGCTGCTATATGAAATAGCACAGCTTAGCTGTATGTTATGAATGAATAAAGCTGGGCATAAACGGGACCTGATTTTTCCAGTTTGACTGCCATGTGGACACTCTGCAGGATCGACCAGGAATCTACTGCACCGTGCGATCCAACATGCCGGTAAATTCCCGGCCGATCCCGTTACTTTGGATGGCGATGGCAGCCCCCATCCAAAGTATAGGCCAGCAGTATATAAGCATCCAAAGATTCTCTGCACGACCAGCCATGCATGATGAGGTCATACCGCACAGCAGAAGACGGCACGTCTATGCCCACCTGTTTACAGACATTTTAAATACACCAGGAAAATTATACATCAATGTCAATATACCTCTTACAATATACGGCAGATAATCAATGTGCTGCATCATTTGTTGAAATCATTTGATCAAATTTCTTTTTTTTTTTTTTATTCAGCTACAACACCCTTGAAAACCACGAATGCCACTTCTGCAGTCAAGACCAGTTACCTAACTTTGGCTTTCCTCCTCCTCATGCTTTCCATCACCAGCAACTATCTGCTCTAAAGGCTGCCATTCACCGCCCACCAATATAGACACTGAGACTGTATGTGTGGTTACAACAACACAAAGTTTTACCGTAATCATCCCGTAATGGGGTTAAGTGGAACATGACAATAAATGTGAGAAAACTGAAGGGTATGATTTTATTTTTATCAGCATGGTTTGCACTACAGAAAAAATAATTGTGTTTTATAATGTGATACACTTCTATAGAAAGCCTCCTGACTCTCTTGTACTTGCACTTCTCTATTAAGAAATAAAGTGATGGAGAGCAGCTGGTCCTTTCTATTTAATGGAAAGCAAAATACAACCTCCCCTCAGTGGTGCCTAAGCTTTCAAAAGAAGCAGCCTTTGCTTCTTCTGTAAATTAAACTTATGAACAGTTGAATTGGTGCAAATTCAAATTTGTTAATTAGGAAATTGGTGGAATGGGAAAAAATGCCCTTCAAGAAGGATTGGTTCTTCTGGGGAAGGGATTACTGCAGAAGAAGCACATCGTATATATTTTTTATCAGATCAGTTTAAACTTTCCTGATTGGATCATGTCGCATGTATGCTCTTCGTGTAGGCTGAAAATAAGATCAACCAATCATAGCTAAACTCATTTATTTTATTGATTGTGTTCTCTCTTGTTTCTTACTGTAGAACTTTTTCTAGGGGAATTTGATATTCATTGCATTTAGCACATACAACATCATACCACATTTATGATATACCATGGTTACTCTATATTTTGTAGAACATTATGGAAGGCCCCATATACATGATTAGTCATTTTAACAAAACGCTTTTAAATTAAAATATGGAACTGTGCCAGCTGATTTCTTTATTTTGTAATTGGGAAACGCTAGCTGATAAATTCACTTGTAAACGAATTCCCTATTTGAGGATTGGTAACCCCAAGTAAAATGGAGCAGCTAGTCTGCTCGGAAGGCTGCCCTACTAGTTTTACAGACCCACCTCATGTGATGTAAGTTGCCCTGCAGACTTCTTCTTGGATGGATGAAAGAAACTGTATGATAGATTCCCATAAACATTTTTCCTATTAAAATATCTGTAGTAGTATCTCACAGCAACTAACCTTGGTGAAGATTTCTTAAAGACATTTTACTAGGCATAAGGCTAGCTTTCTCAAGCCAACATTCTGAATGTATGTATTTTTTGGACTATAAGACACACATTTTCTCATTAAAAACAATGTTTTACGGTCTTATGGAATGAATATGTAAAAACATTCAGGGGGCAATAGCTCTGCATCCCAGGAGACTGGAATTGGTTCCATTCCCTTCAGCCAAGCCAAAAGGCCACTGCTAAGATCCTAGCTGTATTAGCACTAGCAGTACCCATTGTCTGAACACACTGAGAAGGTTGTTGGTGCAAGATTGTAAAATGTGTCTCTCCATAGGTTGGTGTGGAAGGAAGCAAGTCCCCCTCCCCCGTCATATTCACCAGGGGGTGGGCAGACAGCAGTAACACAAAGAGTGAAGTTTTATAAACCCTCCACAATTGGTTTTATCAATGTGTTCCTCTTTTCCTGTACCACCCCTGGGACTGAGCACGCTCGGAGCACAAACCTCTAATGACATCACGCATCCCGGCATATTTAAAGGGCTGTCTGGCTGCCAGTCTTTTCCTCTTCTGTTTAACCTCAATCCTGACGCCCACAAGCCCAGCAGAAGGTCCCCCCCCACAGCAAGAACCCAGCAGAGACCTGTGTGAGACCCGGCTAAGTATCACTGCCCTCCTTAACCCCTTTATGAATCCCTTTCCTCATTTTCCCCTGCCTTATTTCCGCCTTCAGACAGTTCCCTGCCTTACCCCACACTCCTTGTTTAACCTCTTTCAGTTCCCTTCCGCCTTATTCCCTTCTGCCCAGCTGGCATCCCCTCCATAACCCCTTCTTGCCATATACCCTCTGTTAACTCCCTCACTGCACCACGATTGTTCTGTAGGGTCAGGCTAGCTTTAGGAAGGGAGGGTATTGTTTTTGTGGGTGGTATGTGAGTACATAGGAAGATTTGGGGAGGAATTTATTTGGATATTTGTGTTAGTGTGTGTAGTTGTGTATGTTTTGATGTGTTTCTATGTTATATTTACCTGTTTGATCATTGATGAGATATTATGCACATAGACAATAGTAATTGAATGTTAATGTAACTGTTTATTTGTTATAAATATTTACATGGGGTGCTTTTACTTATAACGAGATTTTTGTCATCACCACATCATTATACATAGGTCCAAAATAGTTAATAGCTAGTTAATTGCAAAAGTTGTGCCACAGTCAACGTCTAGTGGACCCCGACGCCCACTGAGCATATTAACTAGGGATATTAATTAGCAGTAATTAATATCTCCTTTAACGGTTGGTAAGTGTGTTTAGAAAAAATGGTACTGCTAGTGTATAGACTAGCACTGCACACTCTGCTGGAAGACCTCCCTCCTTCTGTCTTGACAAGAGAGAGTTGAACATAGCCTGGCATTGACCTTTTGGCTTGGCTGGAAGATTATAGAGTGAATACTATGTGGCCCAGCCTCCCCTAATATTTTGGAACATGAAGTATAATCACTTTATGATAAATATTATTATTTATTGCGAATGGCTGTGCCTCTGACCTTTTTTATTATTAGTTTCTCTCCAAAACTATGGGTTGTGTCTTATGGTCCTGTGTGTCTTATATATCCGGTGCAAACAATATATCAATAGTCATCCAGCTGGCTTTCTTCGGAAGTTGATAAGGGACATCAGAACCTTTACAGGTAGAAAAAAGACAGTCTTTTGCACAGAGGCAATGTGATGGGAGGTTTTAGCTTCTATCTAACTTGGCCACTCTGCCACTTTGCAACTCTGCCACAATCTACATACTGCCACATTAACCTTTAAAATAACAGATCAAGAATCAGAGCTTCTAACATATACCATCTTTTTTGTTGCATTTTATATAACTGGCATTTCCATAATTTAGCTTTTATGCATGGAAAATGTATTTGCATTGCCATCATAACTATTCTACATCACCTAAATTTACATTTTAGTGGGAGAACTGTGTTTTCTAGCTATGATCACTAAAATGTAAGCCAGTTTGTATTTTGTTAGGTTTCCATTAAGTCAACAATGCCAGAATGTAATATTTGCATTTGTAAAGGTGTTGTATTCAAAAATGTGATTCCAGATGAAGAATATATTAATAAATAAATGAACCTAAATAAACGTGTAGTCTGTTCTGTATGCAACATGTGTCATTTACACAATATGGTGTATTATTTTTTCTTTACATCTGTCTATGTACACACTGAGGTGATACTAATATCTTTCTGTCCTTGTGTATATGTGATAGGGATCGGACGTAATGGAAAACCTTCGCTAATGAGACATTGACCAATTTGATAAATTTTTCATTCTAACCTCTTATCCATAACTGAGCTATTTACTCTTGTTTATTACTATAATGTGATTGTACTTTACACGATTAAGGATTCTCCAACTGAATTGAGAGGAAAGCTAGCCATACACCTGTTGATTTTTCCATTAACACTGGTACAATCAACCCCCAAAAATTGGTAGTAAATAAGAGATCAAACAGATCCGACATGTTTATTTTGGTCGATCGCTCAATGTATGGATAGTCGTGACCCTCGATCACTTCAGATACACCCACCCTGACATCCTTTCCAATCTAATGAACTCAAGGAATCAAACTTTTTGCAAGCCTGTAATTGTTTCTGACCAGAAATCGACCATAAATCTATTAACCAAGGTGGTATTCGATTGGTTATTCATCGGTTATTCATCAGTTATTCGATTGCATGTTCCAAATCAAATTTTTTTAAACGAGAGACCATTGCCAAAGAATCCTCTTTGGCTACCTTTGGGCATGGATAATATTAAAGGTTACATCCTCATGAGTAGGGTGGCCAACATCCCAAATATATATTTAAAGATATATACTAACACCTGGATTTTTTCCCCTAGGGTTAACCAGGGGCAAGGGGACTTTTTAGGCCGCAGGCATCAAAACATTATTATGGGGTAGAAATTAAAATAAAACATCATGTTTAATAGATATCAACATAAAACAGATATAGAACAAACAGTGATGGTTGATGTAGTCACATACATAAACAGAAAAGAGGATGATATATGTGTGAATAATGTATCAACAATAAATACAATAAAAACAAACAAAGCAAGAGTTTGTATAGGTGGTTGTGCAATCGATCATCGGAGAGACCATTGCCAAAGAATCCTCATTGGCTACCTTTGGGCATGGTTAGATCAATTTCAAAAGATTTTGACAAAAGTGGGGAAGCACAGACAAATGCACAAAGTAAACGAAGAGTAGTTACACTTTAAATAAAGATTCTCTAGGTAATGATAACATTAACACGCCTTCTGTAGGCTTATGCATGGTTTATATTGATACTAAGATTGACACAAAGTCGACACGATGGTGCTTATCTTCACAGGAACCTTGATCATCAATCAATGGGAAACACTCCCTTTGCTGGGAAATGATCTGGGCACTTGACCTTCACCTACAGAGCCTGCAGCACAAAAAAGAAGCCAAACCTGTCCTGTCATATGTTCACAAGTAATCAATTAGGTATTTCTGTCAAATATTTCAGGCATTTAGCTAGAATAGGGTAAACAGTGTAGTGTTTTAGGCAGACATATAGAATTACCAGTAGATACCGAGCCAGATGCGATATTAGGTGCTGTTAGCTAATGAAAAGTATAGGGCGCAGTATTGCCGGCATGGCAAATACCACGTCCTAAACTCTCTGAACCACTCCTGAACTGTGGACCATAACGCCACACATGGTTTCTGGGGCTGCCTAGTGTAGACCTAGCCTTAATGGACCATATCCAGCTGTAAAACAGTCCCATCAGGAGTGTTCTGGGAAGGAGTCCTGGATAATATTAAACAGCAACAGTAGCTTGGTGTAATATTTGCATTTGTAAAGGTGTTTGTTAAGGTTTTGGTAATATAAATAAAATAATATTTGCATTTGTAAAGGTGTTTGTTAAGGTTTTGGTTACAGGACCCTGGACTCTGGAATGGGAGTAAAGGAACTGGGTGGACCTACCCATTCCACTCAAGTTCACCTGCTGGACATTAGCAAGACACAGCGGGTGTGTCTCCACAAAAGTACCTGAGACCACTGAGGCTCTATTTCCACAGATCTATTACCATGCATTTTTTTACCATGTGTTTACAATTAGAGATGGTCGAATTTTTCGACTTGCTAACTTTGTGAGCTGATTGTAAAGCCCCTGAACATGGTATCATCACCAAAATTGCAGGAGATGTAGAGAAGGGTTGGGGGAACATTTGGAAAACAAATTGTTGCTCTATCACATGGAGTTTTTGCATAAATAAAGTTCAAAAATAAATTCCGATTTTCAAAATTTTAACTTGACTTTGAACCTCATTTGTGCAAAAAATGTTTGTGTTAGAGACATACTTTCTTTTTTGGATAATCCCCTCAACCCTTCTCTACATCTCCAGAAAGTTTGGTGTTGATACCATGTTCAGGGGCTTTGCAAGTAACTCAAAATCCTCGAAATGGTTAAATTTTTGAAAAAAAAAGTTTGACCATCTCTATTAACAGTGTGTAAAAAAAACCACCATCAAACGCATGGTATCGGATACCATGCAAATAAAACCTCAGTCAGAGCTTCTGATGAGGTGGGAGAAACAGAGTTGCTGATGCAACGGACATAAGCATACATGGTGGGGGCCCAGGCCTGTGACTAATGGGAGTTATGCCAAATATGCTTTTCTGAGGTAAAGGAAAACTATTTTTGTTTATATTTGCAAGCCAGGAGGCTTTGCATTTTCCTGCCTGGAATGCCGATGCTATTAACCCCTGGGAAAGTAATTTTCATTTTGAAGCAAGTACAAATCATGTGGATTGGCATAATTGAGAACTACCCTTTGAGGCTGAACCCCCACAGAACATGATTGCTAATGTTAATGTAAATGTTTCAAAGTACACAACATTTCTCATATAGATCTTTTTACATATAAAGACGCCAAACCTGTCCTGTCATATGTTCACAATTAATCAATTATGTATTTTGTCTAATATTTCAGGTATTTAGCTAGAACACATATTTCGTTGGCAGATTTGACAGATGTGGCAGATTTACTTAGATTTGAAAGTGAAGTGAAATGAAATGCATTTAGGAGTGTAACCTAGATGAAAGGTCATTACAACAATAAAACCAGGTACAAAATTATCAACATGAATAGGTGTACCAAGGAATGTTTAAGGAAGTGAGCAGGAATACATTATGAAAAACACCCTGATGCATTTTTGGTGGAATGCTGTACTGTTGCATTTCATTGAAGGTTAATGATTCACTGCTCTGCTCCTTTAGATGTAAAGTTAGAAGAATGCCCTAAGCCAAATGGCATTGGGTGTACCTTTTCCTTTTTGTTCACATGTTCAGGTCTTGCTGTTGCCTCTGGGATTCAACTTCTATATGTATTAATAGTTATAAGGATTTCCTATTACATCATTATCTCAGTAGGACTTCAGAACCAGTGAAATTTAAATCATCCCTGCTCTATGATTACACTCTCTTGAATAGCGATACATGAGGCTTCTGGGGGTGATGGGTTCCTGTTATTGATGCTACATACTTTCTTTCATGGTTTTAACAATAAACTTGGACTGTGATTCAGCAAAAGTGTATCCGTGATTGCGGCTCCTTCTGGGATTTTCATTTGTTACATTGTGGAATTTAAATCAATCATGTAAAGCTGAATTTGTTAATATTTAGCTTTGGGTCAATCATTTTTCTACATTGTTGGAGCCTTTGGGGAGGTTTCTCTTATCTCAATCGGGAGTCAGAGGAAATGTTTTCAAAGTCATTCCTAACATAGATAGGGGTCATAGAATGTGTCACCACAACTTCCTTTTATTTCTGTCACTAAAACATGGATTACATGAAGTTAGATCAGTACCTAACTGGTCAGTATATTGTGGTGGTCAGCCCCAGGGACGGCTCCAATGAAAATATTAAACTGTTCTACTAAAATTATACACTTTATAACATAGATACATACAGAGAAAGTGGGATTATAAGTGAATGTCCACAATGATCATGGTCATATAAATACAAAAAAAAAACACTTTAGGCCTTTACTAAAAGTCCAGATAATCCAAAGTTGGCTCAAAATCCAAAGTTTATTTTAGCATAACAAACCCAGGATAATGACTATATGATAATTTGAAGACT
>CM070038.1:82946731-82966335 GCA_036250615.1 Ptychadena robeensis
AGAGGATGATGTGGTCAAAATACTAATTTGCCTAATAATTCTGCACTCCCTGTATTTATTATTATATTATGAATTGTGACAATAAATCATTAATTTCTTATAAAAGCTTGGAATAATTGGTGCCTTAAAAGACCCTTGGAGTTCCTGGTCTCCATTTTAGGAAGTGATGGGTTAGATGCAGTATGCTGTCCTTCTCTTGCCTTCAATTTAAATGTTTTGATATATACATTCATTTATATTAGACTTTTATGTGAGAACCAGGAAGAGGCTAACACAGGTAGGTTCTTTTCTGGATCACCAAGTTACCATCTCATTTCCTGGTTGACTGACATCCAGCATTATCTATCTTTTTTCCTTCCAGCCTTGAAGACTCTGACCCCAACATAATCAATGTATATAATCAATTAAAACAATGGTGTTCAGTTGTTTCAACATTAAATGCTTAACATCATATGCAATTATACCCACAGCTTCTTGTTATCATGAACCTACGTACAACATCCCTCTGACTCTTTGAGGCATAGACAAACACATTAATGAAAACAGAGAGGTTTTATGAAAATTTTAATGATCATATTAGTAGTAGCAAAGGGAAGCAGAAACATGGCAGCCAAAATATTTGCTGATAAAACTTCAGCAAATGGCTATGCTTCATGTGTTACTAAAAATAAATACGAAATCAGTTACATTTTGGTGTTTAATTTTTGATGGCAGTTTGATTTTTTTTAAAGCGGTACAGAGATTGTTTACTGTTTACAATAAAGTCTGTAAAATGCCCCCACCCTGTCGCACCCCGGTCTTACGCTGAGGACATTTGGCGCGGGCTGGGTGTGCATCACTGGAGGACACTGCAGGCAGGTATACCTTCCCACCATCATCAAAGGCATCACTTGCAGCCAGGGAACACAGGAAACAGATGGACATATTTGCGGGATGCAGCTGACTCAAGTGGATCAGGTAAGTATTCTTGAGTGTGGATTGGGGTTACCACTTTTGGTGATGAAAATCTTCCCAGACCTACTATTTCAATTACAGGGGGTTAAAAATACTGTAGCCTCCCTAGCGGTCAGCCCTACCGCCCTGTTTTTAATGGCGAGGTACAGGCGGTCACAGCTGAGTACTTTGCACTCTGCAAAGGGATGACTAGGGATGGGATGTTAAGCAGACCAAGACACTGTACCACCACCGTGGAGACCGTACTTATACGCCATATGTACCCTAATGAACAGAATCTTACCATTGACTGTCGGTTACTTTGACTACGCTGTTCTTTCGTTGACATTATCGGGCCAAATTGATGCCCACAACACCACATGGCATGCAGTTGAAATTGTCAGCGCATGTATGCCACAATCATTTACCCCAAGAATAGATGCATCAAAGTTTTGTTTTAATGTTTTATAGTTGTTGACTAGAACCTCCACCAATATAAATGCTCATGTCCATTTCAAAACAGCTTTACTTACTTTTTAGCATTAATTTAAACTTGTGTCCTTAAAAGTTCCCCCAGACTCTGTACCACATCAAGAGGAACAATTGTGGAACTGCGGGATGTGATGTTTTAACATCCCATCCCGTAGTCACCCCTTTGCATATTTATTTTGGGATGTGGCCACCCCTTCAATATGAGATAGAGGATTTAATATATTATTCTTTGCACTCTGCTTGAAATTTCCCGCCCTCCCCCCACCCTGATACATGTGGTTCATGGTGGAAACACGACTCCATTTTAAAGTGAAGGTCTATAGTGTTACCACCCTCGCACAAAGGTTGATTGCCGCGAAGGAGCAGCCCAGAACCCATGGAATAGCTGTGGTTGGATAGAGAATTGCTTTGATTTCTGGGGTAGGTGAGTTTTTTTAGGAAATTTTTCCCTTTTCTTTGTTCGAAGTTTGTTTTCAACAAACTCTGGGAGGAATTGGTTTGTCTCAACCACCAGCTAGGTTAATATGGGTGTCCATGGACTGATTTGTGGATTTACCAAAAATTTTGCACCGCATTAACAATGTAATCTGTTTTAACATTTCCCTTTGTACAAGCCACCCTATGAAACGTTGAGGACATGGTGACAACCGCATGCTTTGCGAGCAGCTAGAACATTCCCACCATCATCAATGCACATGGTGGTGGTACATGCAAGCAGGCAAGACACGAGAAACAGAATGCACGTCTATGGGGGATGTCATCAGGTAAGCCCCAATCCCTAAGGGTAAAATATACCTGAGCCACACTCGCAATCAATACAGGTTAAGGAGGATTTACTTTAAACAAGAGTTATTTTTGAAATTTAAATCATAAAAAATTAAAATACAGAGAAAAAACCACATCGCATATACAGTTAAGAAAGACAAGTTGAGGTTATTATTCCTTAAACCTTACATGGCAGGTAAGTGAAGTAAGGCCAGAACCATTAAAGCAAAATACATCAACAGTATAATAATGCAAAGAAATACTGTATAATGACTGGGGGTTCTATGGATATGTTTTTCTTTTTTTAAACAGCTTGAAATTGATCAATTGTCCATGAATGGCACTAGAAGTGCCCAAAATAGGGAGGAGTGATGATTAAAAAATTCCCTCGCAGCCCCTCCTCTCTGCTTGTGGTTGCTGTGGCACCCGGAAACTCATGAGAGATAAAAAGGTAAATCTTCTAATCGCACACTCCCCATATTAAAACTGAATGGGAACGTATTTTTTTGTCGATAGAAAACCATTTAAACACCCCCAGTGGCACAATGGCGGACATGGCACTTGTGTTTTAACCCCCGAAGCCTGGAAAATAAACTGAAGAATCTGTCATAAGATTCCCAGGCAAAACAACAGGTACAGCTATATTTTTGGAGGGAGGATTGTGGAGTGCTATGCCACCATCATTACCAGCCTCAGAGTCCAAAAGTTTCATTTTACATATATATTTTTTTGCTTGAGCAGTACATCCCTAATGTGTGCACTTGCGTTTTCCTATATAAGGTGTATTAGCTTGCACAGTGACCTGAAACAATAATGCTTTCTCAGTAACATTTGCATCATGCCTTACCATAAACCACTTGTGGTAATGTAGCTGCGATTCATTGTGACCCTTATACTACACCACCACTGCAGCTCAGTAGTGTGAAAAGACCAAATATACAGACAGAGCTTTTGATGTGCATAGTTCTAGGGTCATATGTAATAATAATAATGTAACCTGACACTTCACAATGAAAGCATTGATTACTATGGTTATAATGTTACATTGTACCCCTAGTGAATGAAATGTGTTACTTTGTATTGATTCCTTACTAAATACATAGCAGCGAACTTCCTTGTATGTGTAATTATGTCGTAGGCAACTCCTTTGCATGACAGCCTATTCACTGTAATATGCTATGTAGATGTCAATGGGTTGCTGCAAACAAATGCAGTAAAAGCTATAATATCTTGATTATACAAACAAAAAAAAACACCCAGGGCATATAGCCAAACACTAAAGGGCAACTTACCGGTCAAATAAACTAAGTAACTGAAAGTAACTGAAAAATTTTAACATTTTTGACTATTTTTCACAATTGAGAATACTTTGTGAGATTGTGACTCAACTTTACATGTTAACAAATATATACTCCAAGCTCAATATTTGTAAGTCACCAAAATGTGACAGAAAAAATGGAAGTTGTGCTGATATTGAGTCAAGAGATGACAATAGTGACATTAATAGGGGATAATTTTGTGAGTTAATGTGCAGGTATGGCTCTGGATGGGCCATTCACCAAAAACTTGAATTGTTCTTCCTGGTTGAAGCCATTCATTTGTTGATTTGGATGTATGCTTTGGGCCGGTTTGTATCGATGAAAGATGACAGTTCCTCTTCCATGATTCAGCATTTCTAGCAGGTTTTGTGCCAATATTGATGGTATTGCAACTGTTTTATAATTCTTAAACTTAAGACTTCTCGTACAGAATGAACAAAACACAGGCCCCATGATGCTACAACTACACCAAGTTGCTTCCACTGGTGGGTTATGGTTTCTTTCGGTGATGAGCAGTGATTGTTTTGCACGGTAAAAGATCTTTTGAGTTATGGGACCAAAAAGTTGGTTGTTTTGTCAGACCCTATAAACCTTTTCACACATGCTTTTGAAAACTCAGCATGTGTTTTTGGAAAAAAGTGTTAGCCTGGCTTCGGTGTTTTTATTGTGTAGTAACAGGATTTTTCATCTTACCACCTAGACTTAGACAATAATTACCAAAAGAACACCATACCCACAATGAAGCATGGTGGTGGCAGCATCATGGTTTGGGGCTGTTTTTCTTCAGCTGGAACTGGGACCTAAATCTAGCCATACATGTGTCGTTTCCTGAGCGATCGATCGACGATCCGATCGACTCCGGTGAAGTCACAGGCGTCGATCGATCGACCATACAAGTCTGTGCCTACCACCTTAGGCCACCGATTCCTGGACGATTCTGTTACCAGTCGATCGATTCACAAATGTCCGTCGATCAGAAATGATCCCTCGATGTGTGCACGATCGACCAGAGAACACCGACAGGTTGGTTCCCTGGCCGATCCGATTTGGGGCCATATCGATCGGTCGAGGTTGATTGGTCAAGGTGTGATGCACTCGATTCCTCGTTGATTGATCGGCGTGCACGCGCCTGGTGATCGATCGGCCAGGAATCGAGTGTGAAATTTACCTGTGTATGTGTACCTTCAGGTTTCTGCTAGAAAGCTGAACATGGAGAAGAACATTATCTTTCAGCATGACAATTTCGGTCCGAATTACGTTTTTAAGCTTAAGATTTCAATCCCATTATTCGGCCAATCAACTCGTTCGATCATTATTTGTCGATTGGCTGAAAAATCAGGTGAAAATCTAAGCATGTATGGGGGCCTTACATCTGTTAAGTATTACTATCCATCTCACACTACCCTGTTTACAGGATGACAGATCTGCTGTCAAAGGGTGTATACATTTTGCCTTCATAAAAATGGTTCAAACTGTATAGTAACTATAAGGCAGGATGTGTGTTATTTATTAACAAAACTATGCAACAAAAAACTTAAAAAGCGTGCAATTAAATGGAGATATCTAAGTTCTGGTAACCTGCAGTATTAAAATGTTTTGGTCTTGAGCTTAAATATTAAAATTTTAATATTCACACAGAGATTCTAAGGTCAGCTGGTAGTCAGCTCAAACAAACGTTTTGGGTCACTTTTCAACACCAAAAGTGTTTTCATTTCCAAAACAGAGCCATAGTGGCTAATTACACAGTGTTTCGGGTCACTGTGTATGTAAGAGCTAGCAGCATGAGCCAGATTCTGTAGTGGGGTATCTTCCATTGGTCAGGGCGAATGGAGAAACCAGCCCTAAGTATAAGGGTTAGTTTCCACTGCGTCAAAATCCCTCCGTCTGACATACTTTTGACGTAGCCTATTATATCAAATGAGCCTGTCCCAACATCCGTCAGTGCAATCCGTTGGTCTCCGTTCGTTAAAATTGACGTAGATCACTACGTCTACTTTGACGCAACAGAGGGGTGTAATCTGTCACTGACGGATGCACTGAAGGAAAACATTTCCTGTATGTGCTGACAGATGCACAGACGGATGCCTGACAGATGCACTGATGGATCCACTGACGGATGCACTGACGGATGCACCCTACCGTTGACGGAGGGACCTTGACGGATTGAAAAACGTTGCGGAAACAAGCCCTTAGGGAATCAGGGGCATTGACAGTGGTTAGCCCTCCAGACACAAGTGTGTAATGGTGTCGAGTTCCTGATGCCCTGTGCTCTGTATTGCTGCAGGAGTGGAGAAGTATAGTGCTGAGCGGCATATGCTATATTCAAGTTAGCATAATTTTGCGAATATACTAAGGAACATTCTAAATTCAAAAAAATCGATTTGCGAACCAGCTTTACAGCTTCTCTTCTTCATTCTGTGATCTTAGCCAGTATGAGCGCTGTGTGTATTGCACGTATCCATTCGCAATGTGCACAAATATGCGCGATGTATGGCGGTAAACAATATTGAAGCATAATATGACCAATATCCTCCATTGCGAATATCCAAGCGCACATTCACGAAATATTGTGAATTCTCGAATGTTGGATATTGGTCTAATATTTTAAAATTTTAAATATTCTCGCTGAACACTAGAGGACAGTCAGGGTCAATTTTTCTTCTCACCTTCTGAGCAGGATACCCAGATAAGGAGCGTGCAGGCGGCTCCTGAGCCTCACAGCCTGTGTTACCTAGAAAGTAACTCCTGAACGAGGTCTCGTAGCAAGGGAGACTCATTAGCCCTGACATAGTGGGGTGGTGCGAGGCCTGCACGCCAATGGAAGCAAGCCTTCATGAACATTTTTCTGGAAAAGTCACCTCACCGTTACCATGGCATGTGGAGTTTGCGCCAAACTACAGAAGCAGATGTTCTAGGGTGCTTGTTCAAGGACTGTTTATGAAATTAAGCCTGCCTCCCCTTATGGGCAGCACTGTGTAACTTTGCTTTAATCATTCTCCTTTGTTTATCGGTTACTCCATAGTAAAGTTTCATCAGCTCTGAATGTGGTTCCTGCATTCACTACTAGTCACCTACTGCTACACTCTCACATACACAAGCATTGTCAGTTTGGAGAACTGCCCACGGGCTCTCTCTCATATAGCTTTGCTACTGCATTGTTTATGTCCGGGGCTCCCAGGGCAGATCTGACAGCTCCTCCACCTCCACGGATAAGCTTATTGGGTAGTATTGCCCAAGGAAAGTGAAGGCGCAACCACCTACGAGCAGTCTTTCCCCTGAATTTGGTGGAAATTGGTTCTCATGATATGGTAAAGGAATTGCACTTCCACTTGCTGTAATCTAGGTATAATGGAATCCTTTTAAATCAGATTATTTTCGCCAAAAATAATGGTTAATGTCTTTGAATACATTACAATGTAACTGGATAAAGTGATTGAAAGATTAATAAAAACTATGTGACAGATATGTGCTTAGGGTGTGCTAAATCCGCACAGACCACACCATAGATGAAAAGATTCCTCCCGGCATACAGACTCCCTCTCAGGAAAAGACTCTCACCAGCTTCAAGCATCCAGGTGCTGGGCCACGAAGGATCAGTTTAATCACTCATGAGCAATGAATAAGAAGGAAGAAATGGCTTGAATCCGCACTCTGGAATTTTTCTTTAAAATCTTTAAAGCTTTATTTGAACATCACGTAAATACATGTAGACATGGACAGGGTCCCTCCAATGATTTTCCCTGGAGGAACCCTCTCCATGTCTACATGTATTTACGTGATGTTCAAATAAAGCTTTAAAGATTTTAAAGAAAAATTCCAGAGTGCGGATTCAAACCATTTCTTCCTTCTTATGTGACAGATATGTTCTCACTGACTCCTTCAATTTCAATCACTGTTGGTTGATCAAATTCAAAAAAAAGTAATCACTGTTCTAATGATCCAGTTAAACAATCGAATGTACTGCTTGATCAAAAAAAATGTTGAAGGGTATAAGTTTTAATAAAAATAGCTCTGTGTCTTTTTCTCCCTCTCCTTTTTGGAAATCACTTTTAAACACCCATTGTGAATGGGTAAGATGTTCCTTAGATCCTCTTGTTTAAGAAGGAAGACAGATACTAAATAAGCCCACACCTGCGCCCCCAATGAGTCAATGAGACCCCCTTACCTTAATGAGGTATCCACCTCGTTGAAGTATGTCATGGGGTCTGGTGAGACAGAGGGTGCCCCCCTCCCTGATCTTTCAGGATTGCCAAAAGGGGTCTGGTAGGCTCTAGAGAGGAGGGCCCCATGTCGTTCGTGGCCCCTTTTCCAGAGCTTACCAAACTTTATGCCAGCATGGGGTCTAGTATGCTCTGAGGGGGACCCCACACTGTTTGTGGTCACCCTTGTTTTGTGGCAAATTATATTGTATTATAATATGAACATTTTTATTAATTTTAAAAAAGCGTACCATGGGCAAACCACCCAGGAGGTTACAAACCGATATAATGGACTAAGGTTACCAAAAATTCACAAGGTTCTTACTAGTGATGGTGGAACATTGGCCAGGTCTGTTCACTAACAGGTGGATCTGACTTTTAAAAAAGTCAGACGTCCGTCTGTTTGCAGGGAGATTCAAATTCCCAGCCAGGAAGTGGCGTCAGTGATGGTGTTTTTTTTTAGGTTTTTGGAGGTGCTTTTTCATTTGAAACTGAGTTCTCTACCCGGTTAAACACCTGCACTATTCACCGGCTAAAAGGAAAGCAAACCTCCATGCTCTTGCATATAGCATGGAATGGACAAGCCTCTTATGTATTACATGTGTTGTATTCCAGTCAATAAAAGCAGAAAAACTTGGTTAATAGCCGTAAGCATAGATTCGTGTTTTTATACCCAACACAGTCCAGTCTTACGTTGAATGGAAAGAATCCTGATCCAACCAGATTTTGCAGCCTTCATGTTTTGGGAGATTCACTATCAACTTCAACAAAATATTGTTTTGTCTTGTACTATTTCATCATCTGAGGTATTTAACTCTTGGGTCAAAATTTACTGTAAATGTTGTGATGTTTTTAAAAGTGAAGTTTTAAAAGCCGACCTGTCTTTTTATTGCCATCCGCATTCCTTGTATGGACATTTACTTTCTCTGATTGTCCGATAGACCAATATTACTGGAAAGAAATATTAAGAGTACTGTTTATATTTGAGTATAAAATAAAAAGTGAAATTTGGAAAAAAAAATTATATTAAACATTTGAAATTATACAGTCAACATATGAAAATCACAACAGTTAACAAACAGACTTAATGAGTAAAGACCAATCTTACCATTTCTGTACAATCAACTTTACTTCTACCAAAACCATGTAATATGAGCACATTTCTAATCCTTCCAATTACTATGTATTCTATCAGGGAGGACCCGGAACTTCATAGTTGTTGGTAGATCTAATGGAAATTGTACAGAGTGAAAAATACAGCTTCAGCTCCAACCAGTACAGTACAATTCACACAAATTACAGTACAGAATAAAAAAAAACCTATTTGCAATTGAATTAAAATTGTATTATAAAAAAAAAACAAATATAAATTCATACTGTTGTGAAATCTATCATACAAAAGAAGTGCTTTGGAGATTTCATTTCAAATAATAAATTTTATTTCATTTATTTATTTATTTTAATGTATTTTTTTTTTACATAATTGTTTGTGTGTAAACATTATTATATTCAGGATATATACTAGACCCATGTACGGACATATTTTGATAAGTTACAGGCCTACAACAAAAATAAAAATCTGGATCTCAACACTGCGCTAGTAAGGTTAAAAATAATATATTGCTCTAGCACATGTAGTTTTTGCAAAACTTGGGTTCTGAGTCAAGTTGAAATGTTTAGGTTTTCAAAATTTCTACAAAAACAATTGCAATAAACTCGCAAATCAACTTATGGTCTTTATTCAAAAAATGGACCATTATATGTGTATATTACAATAAAATCATCTACAAGGTATACAATCTAAAAAACATTTTAAAATGTGTTTGTATTCTCAGACATATATCACCATTTGCACATAGACTAACATAAGGAAAATATAACAATACAAGTTGTACAGATTGAAAACTTTTGAATCTTTACAACTTGTATTGTTATATTATCTTCTATGTGCAAACAGTGATATATGTTTAAGAATACAAACTAATTTTTCAAATGTTTTTAGATTGTAAACCTTGTAGATGAATTTGTTAGATATCTTTGGTTTTTTAGTGCCTTGAAAGCCCTTTATTAGGTCATTATGTAATATGTACTGTATGTATTCCTCATAAGGAAGCAAGCATGAGCATGATCCTCCATCATGTCAGACACCATCTTAAACCATTGTAAAACTGTAGGGGGAGGAGATGGTCTCTAAAGAGCTGGTATTGATCATGGAAGATTGTTTGTATGTCTCAATTGGAATGTCATTTTGGTAGCATAAGAAATAATCTGGGGAGACTAGGTACAGGATGTATGTTCCTGCTGGGTTAAGCCCTAAAAGCAAGGGCTTTTAGATATGAGTGCTCATGCATACATGTCTCGAGTACTCATATCTCATTTCCAAAGACATGTAAAGGAAACATGTATTGGACCTAATTGGAAAAATGTTTTCACAACACCATGGAAAGTAGATAAAAGGCGAAGAAGGTGTTGTACTTCTTAAGGAGTGGTATTTCCTTTGCTGCCTTAAAAATCTGCTCGGTCACACTTTAAGGGCTTGGCCCAGCAGGAACATACTTTTTTCCTCTTTGGTTTATCTTGTTGGGATGATGGCACGAGATAGTAATTTGAGATGCTTTTTGGAATAAGACAAGGTACAGGATAGTCAGTAAAACTCTTCATTAGTGTTCTGTAGAGTCTTGTTTTTGGAAGAAGATTATCAAGCAAGTCTGGAACTCATCCACCCCTTCTCTTGTGATGGCTATGCTTCTTTTTTAACCAGTGGATACCGGTGGGGTGTATAATCTAATGTGCTACTGCTGTCTCCACCTCCAACGTTCCTTTGAATTGTTACCCCTCTCTGCTTTGTTCTTCTCTATTTTCACCACCCATAGGTTAACTCATGTCCATCTCTAGCACTCCTTTTTTACTTATTCTCTAACGTTGTTATGAGCAGGTATCAGCTAGTAGACACATGAACCACACATGAACTTTTCAAATTAACTTTACTTTAGCCAAGAGTAACAGATAGGAAACAGTACTAACTAATTACAGTGAACAATTAAATAAAAAAATAATATGTTTCTTGCTGCTCCTGTTACTTGCAGCTAGCAGCGCTTCTACAGGGATCTGGAGAACTGCTTCTGGCCTGTACTCCCTATGTCCCCTCAGTCACCAGAGTTTGAGTCTCACTCCACCCCACTGTTCCCATAACCACACCATACTCAGCAACAAAAACAGGCCCAGTCCAAACCAGGGGTCTTTGATATACCGGTAAATGTATGCTTGTACGCTGCCTTGCACGCTTCCTAATGCACTATTGTTGCCTGGCGTGAATGGATTCTCATGCCCAGCTATTTTTTATCCTATGAGATCGGGCTCTCCCTAGAGGTTAGATGACAAGCAACCCAATCTACTTCAACCCAATCTTCTATCATCCCCCCCCAGGTCAGGCTCCCACTTATGCTGGCCATACACATGCCGATAAACGGCCGGATTTTAATCTGACCGACGGGCGTGCGCGCTCTCGCCGTCGGTCAGGTTAAAATCCGGCCGTTTATCGGCATGTCCCCACATGGGGCGACAGATCCCTGTCGCCCCACTTCTCGGCTGGCCAGAGATCCGACATGTCGGAAAATCTGAGCCGATGGGAGCCGATGCCATAAGCTATGGCCGGCACACAAAGGGTGCCCAGCCGACTGAAGGGGCCCCAGAATGCAATGGGATTGTAAACGTGATGACGTCATCACGTTTACAATCCCGAAAGAAATCGGGGCAGATGTCGGCGATGGTCGCCGCGTGTATGCCTGGCATTAGAAGATTAATCGCCTGACAGTCAAAATTTTCAATTGTCTACGGAATCGCTGTCAATCGCCTACACTTTTTTAAAGAGCTTGTCCACATTTATAAGATCGCATGCGTTTTTTTTTCCTGATCGCTCCCATAAACATGAAGGGATGATCGTCTGCCGGCTATTCCGCAGCCGATTAATCGCCTAAGTGACATAGCCTTATAGTTTGTACTGCTTGAAAGGCTCCCCCACAACACATTTGCTTTGACTATTCTGTTTTTAAGAGCCATATAGCTGCATACAATGTAATTGTGTTCTGCTAATTTCATATTTATATGCTATATCATATTCTTAGAAGTGTACTCATTTGAAAAGACACTTGCTACATTGCTAAAGATCTGCATTATAAGCAAAACTTTTTTTTATGATCCGTTTTTATAAACCCGTCATGATGTGGATAACATTGTAAATGAGTAACACTGTTGAGCGTCAAGGAGTCTTTGACATTTTAAAAGTCAGACAATAAAACAACATAAAAAACCCATTGAAATGCCTATTGTGCAACCAACTCCAATTGCTTTCACTATTAAGGTTGCCTACAAATACTATACATGTGCCTTTCAATTGTTTATATACTATATATATAGAAAATTACAATAAGCGCTGAAGAGGCTGGAAACAATGCAAATCAAGTAGCTGCTCGCATCTTTCTATGGAACAGAAAGAATATCTTATGCTGGAGGAGAGCAGTTCCTTTGTTGCTAGGGCAAGATTGATTTCCACGACGGTTTCATCACAACCTGTAGGGTGGTCATTAACAAAGGCAGAGAAGGGAAAACAGAAGCAGATGGCTTTATTTATTTTGGCGTTCGGTACACAAGGTGATAAAATAAAAGGTCTATTAAACAGAATGACAGAAGATGAGGTGCATTATATCCACCACAATGGATCAGAGGATGATACTAAAATTAGAGAGAGAACAAAAAAATAATAGAAGTTTTGTTTACTAGTTTTAGGTAGCTTTTTTTCATAGCTTAGGATGTGGGAAGAAAAGAAAGAAGAACAGACTATTCTAACAACTGTACCTAAAGTGAACCTGTCACTGGATACATATCCTCATGTAAAATAATAAACTACTTAACCAAAAGCAACACAAAGTATAACACAAGTATTAGGTGGCAAAAATATAACTTTACAAAACATGTTTTCCTAATATTGTGTTTCAGGTGACAACACTCTACGATCTTTACTTTCCCTCCTTCCCTCCAGCTTGTTGGACTCACAGACACATGGGCTGCAGGGTTTAGACACTATTTCATGTGGGGTGTCTAGCCCCCTAGGTTGGAGTCTAGTTTGAGTTTTTCCCACACCCATCAAACTCAAATACAGACACAGGGAGTGTTGGAGGAAGTAGGCATTAGTTTGCTAATACTGTGGTACGCTAGGATATTAGCAGACGTGCCCCAGTGCCTGTCTGATGCGACTGGTTAGTGATCCCTCCCCTAACTCTGGTGTTGGATGTTGGATGATCCACCCCCCCCCCTCCCCATCCCTCGTAGGACACTGGGATACACAGATTACTGGGTAAGACAATTCTCTTACGCCATTTGGGCCCTGAAAGGCCCCTTTTTACACAGTACCCAATGACCACCCCTACCAGGCCTTATGAGGTCCCATTTTTCCATTGATTGCAGAATAATCGTACAACAGAAACATCTCCTAAAGCAGCAATGTACTAATTTTCGCGAAACACATTGAGATGATGTGCATAACTTTAACGATGACAAGTTAAATATTTGTTTGTATTATCGCTTGGCCTTTGTTAATAAACCAGAGCCAGGTCCCACTGCAAGAGTCGAAAAGATTATGGACAATTATAACAAATAACAATTGTTTTCACATTATATTTACATGTTGATACCTGTAAAGTCCCTTTATCCATTTACCCATTACCCATATGGACTTCTAAATTCCCTTTATCCATCGTTTCATGCTTTTTGATGGATGGGAACTAGCTTATGGTTGGGATTGATTCTATCAATAGCAGTCCACCTCTGGTGAGTCTTCTGAGACTAAAACAAGACCTAACCCAATGGTCATAGGGCAATGAAGAAACTGATCAGCTCAGCTTAACTGGCACCATTCAATAGCAAATGGGACTTGGACTGTACAATGTGCTGACCTGAGTTGCTTGATTACACAGAAGTGAATTAGCATGTCTAAAGGTATGCTGTGGATCTGTTATTTTATCAACAGTGACTTTGGCCTAGTGAAAGAAGTATAGAGATTTGTGAATTTATTTAAGATTTCCAGGGGTCACACAATTTACACTTTATATTCGGGAAAAAGAACAGATAGCAAAATAAAACTTCTCCATTATATGATATTCTCATCAGTAGTATGGTGATACCTATGTTCAGACACCATATAGGGAAGCTACTATCTGGACTGAGGTATTGGTTAAGAGATTACATAATTATTTTAAAGTGCACTGAAGTGCACTTCCAAAGCTAACCTACCTATTCTTTCCAAACTCTATATATGATTCTCTGTATCTGGGTCTGTTCACACTCTTCATTCATGGTACCTACCTTTTCTGCCATGCATGTGTAATAGATGCCCATAGTCTTTTGCTTACTTACAGATTACATACTGGATGTTCTGGAAAAACAAAAAAAACAAGTTCATGTGTGTTTTTAAGCAGTTGTGGTTTGTTGGCAGCCCGCTTATAAAGAATGAACTATATTAACACAATGCATATTCACTCTTGTGTGTGATGCACCACTATGAATTGTTAAAGTGCAAATGAGCCTTTAAAGCAGACCTACCACCAAAAAGTATCTTTGCATTAATGGCACTAGAAGGGCTGATAATAGCAGGAAATACATAAAAAAAACTTACCAGTAATAAGTAAATTAAGAAGGTCCCTCACAGCCACTTCTCTCTCCCTGGTTCTAATGATGCGCACTGCAGAGCTACTGGAAGAGCCCAACATGTCTGAGCTTGATGATAGCCACGAAAGTCCCTGTTCTTGGCTCTGTGTTGAGATACACATTGATTATCTTGTCCATAGAGAACCATTATAAATGCCCCCACTGGCCCAATGTTGCTCCCTAAGTTAACCCCCGGAAGTCTGGCAGATAAAGATGGAGTCTCTCATATGATTCCAGGGAACAGCAGGCAAGTACATTACTTTATTGTGGAGTGCTACGCCACCAGCATACCATCTCAGAGGTAAGTCAAACTTTAATTATATATATGTTTTAGATTTTGAGTATACATCCACTTATGTAATCTACATAATATAAACCTCAAGATTATATCATGCAGATTAGCAGTCCATTGATTTGGGATCCAAATTAGTTTTCATTTATTATGTATTTATTTTCACTTGCTGATCTATAGTCTTGTTACTTACTAGCCATGATGTATCCATGTCGTAGCAGCGTTGATAAACCTGACTTGGACTACATAGGCCTCCTTTGTTCCTCATCTTAATTACAAATGGGAAGTGATCTGTAGTTCACAAAAGACAACATGAAATTCCACTTCAATAACCATGAAATGACTATGAAACTTACGCAAAACTTCAGGCAGTATTTAACCTGGAAAAAGAAAACACAATAGCCACCAAATATAAGGACTGTTGCTCTACAATACATTTACAACTTTTCTTGGTTTTAGATATAGGTTAGTTAATCATAAAACCTTTTTTTTACAGAGAAAGACAGAAAAAACATTAAAGAAACTTTACACTGTCTAGATCAGGGGTGGGCAAACTTTTTGACTATGTGGCCTATAATGTTTTTTTCAAATTTGACAGACGGGTCGACATAAGTGCCCTTAGTTTTTGTAGCCCAGACAGGAAATGTAAAAAGATAATATATATGAAACAATATTAATTAATAAGAGGCTTTTCATAGAAAACATAAACATTATGTTGCAGGCAAACTACCATTACTGAACAATCATACGCTATATTGGGGTATTATCCCCACTTGTTCCAGGGAATGAGCGGAGGGGAGCTAGAGTATCTTTACACCAAGGTGACAGAGGTCCGAATTGAAAGACTAAAGGGCCGGTCTTGGCCCCAGGCCTTAGTTTGCTTTGCCTGCAGCATTATACTGTATGTTATCTAGTGTCAAGGTTAATATATTACAGTTCCTTATCATCCATCAAATGAATCTGGCAAGCATTTTATAGGGTCAATAAGTTTTATTCTCATTATCAAATTCATCTTGTTATTTTAAAGATATGAAATCCAAGTTCCTTTCTCAAAAGCAGTAATGAACTATCTGTAATTTAGAAATTGCAAAACAATTCCATGTCTTTAAATAAATATACGTAAATACAAATTAGCATTCAGCAAAATATCTATTGCCATATCTAATGATGTTGATATGTAACTCTTGTTTTACATGCTCAAGGTTCATGCAGATAAGCAAAACAGTGCCTACTATTCATTACAGTCGATAGCTTAAAGCAGGGGTGCCCACACTTTTTTGGCTTTCCATCTACTTTTAAAATGAAAAGTTCCTCTTTACAGATAGATAAGTACGGCAGCACCCCTTTTGGAAGTTCCCACAGACGAGGAAACTGTTTATATAACGATAGGTTAAATAACTAAAGATGTAGAAACATTTTAATGAATGTAGAACACAGCATTGTATCATAGGCAAGAAAAATTCACATTTACATTTTCCACTGCACATGGGTAGGTACTAGTGTTGAGCAGCATGTGGTATATTCGAGTTTGCGTAATTCCACGAATATATAAAGGAACATTTGACAGTATCTATGGCTTTATATTGTGTGTAGCTTTTCGCAAAGATTCGCAAACCAGCTTTCCTTTTTCTTTCTTTGTCCACAGCCAGTACGAGCAATGTGCATATTGCTCGTATCCATTCGCAATGTGCACAAACATGCACAATTTATGTCGGTAAAAAAAGTTGAAGCATAACATGTGTGTTGCGAATATCAGACACAACATTTGCGAAATGTCGAATAGCTAGTATTCGACGAATGTATTCGAATTTCCAATATTTGTGATCAACGCTAGTAGGTAGCAGCCCGTCGCCGGAGCCCCGGAGCAGGGACATCTTTCCACTTGCCTAAACTTCACTCACGATGTCTTCTACTTCTACCTAACAGCTGCCCCTCGTTCTTTCCTGGTGACCCTGCTGATGGACCTACCTGGTTTAAAGTCTTATAATTGGCAGACTTCACCTCCCGATGAAGACGTTCTGTTGAAACGCATGTCGAGGTACATATGCCATTTTTAACTTGAATCACTGACGAACTGAATGACCACACTGATCACATCCAGCCAGGATATCTGATGACATCAGCAATTGTATCATGTCTAAATAATAAACTGAACATTTCTGAAGAACTGTACCCTAGGAATGGACTTGACCTTGTTTCTCATGTTCATTTCTTTTGAAACTTTCATAAGCTTTTTTCTATTTTTGTGGACTTATGATTTAAATCCCCCATGGGGGTATGGTAGCAGCACTGCATTAAGGTGGCCCATAAAGTCCCCTTGTCTGTACTTAGTATAGGAAATACCATGATATGGGATACAAGCTCTTGCTGATTTCCCTTACCATAACTTTTTGATATAATATTTGGGATGTTGGCCTTATAACCTCTGGTGGTATTAAGATATTTTCATTCAACACTAGTAGGTAGTGAAAGTAAATGTTTTTTTTATAGGGCTTATCAAACAGTCACTTTTCAAGGTGAACATTCTCTCCTCTTTATGTAAACCAACCCACACGTGGACTTTGTGTATCAGTACACACCTAGAATATTCACACACCGCTAATCTGTCAGAACCAGACCTTCCCTGTTTAATGGCATCTTCCCCGTCATGTACACATCACTTCAATGATCGACGTCCTTTAAATCTGTGTTCCTGGAGGCAGAGAAAAACAAATGGGCTCTTTTTAAAGGTCAACTCTGCAGGTTGAATATTTTCTGCATGAAAATGCAATTTCCGTGTTGAAATACTGCTGCGGAAAGCTTCACCTTGGGAAGACAAACTTGTCTGATATTTCCATTCTACGTGTTCATAGATTTTATATGTTTTTTTGTCTCACAGGCAACCTTTAAGGCCCCCATACATGTTTCAATTTCCCTACAATCGATGTCAGATTCGATCATAATTTATGATCGGCGTTGGTTAGATTGATCAAAGTATGATCGAACTACCTTCCACATGGAGAAACCGATATTTGATAGATGTTGATTCGATCGATTAAAAGAATAATTGAAGGAAGTCAATTGTAAACACACCAAAATGTCTGCCAATGTATGTATAGGTATGCTTGTTATTTAAATTGAACCAAAATCGGTCGGCACAACAAAATAACATTCGATTGATCAAAATTCCCATAATTTTTTGATCGAACTGTTGTCCAATTTTAATCAAACTTGGTCGATCGAAGCATGTGGACAGGCATCAATTGGCAGACATTTTGGTGTGTTTAAGATCGACTTCCTTCAATTATTCTTTTGATTGATCGAATCAACATCACATATCGGTTTCTCCATGTGGGAAGTAGTTCGATCATACTTTGTTGATAATCATAAATTATGATCGAATCTGACATCGATTGTAGGGAAATTGAAACATGTATGGGGGCCTTTACTCTCATTAAGCCTAATGTGTTCATGTGAGGATGACATAAGAACATACCTCCTAACCTTTCAATAAGAGAACAACAGCCTTCAGCTATTAAGTAAGAGATGGACAGGCCCCTGCCACAAATAGATACCATTGGATATTTGAACAAAGACAACTTTTTACTACCGTATATACTCGACTATAAGCAGACCCAAATATAACCATAAGCTGGGGGGGTGCAGCAGCTAAGGCCCCCCATAAACGTTTCAATTTTCCTGTTCGATTGACCTAAACCAATCAATTTTAAAGTCAATCAATCAGAAATCTATGCCTGTCCACATGGTTCAATCGACATAGTTCGATCAAAATTGGACAAAAGTTCGATCGAAAAATGATCGGAAATGACGGAAAATTTTGATCGATCGAATGTACATTGAATGTTGTTTTGTTATGCCTGACCAATTTTGGTTCGATTTAAATAATAGGCATACCATACATCCTTTGGCAGCCATTTTGGTGTGTATGGTCGACTTCCTTCAATTATTTTTTTGATCGATTTATCAAATATTGGTTTCTCCATGTGGGAGATAGTTCGATCATACTTCATAAATTATGATTACGAATCTGACGTCAATTGTAGGGAAATTGAAACGTGTATGGGGGACTTAAGAGATGGACAAGCCACTGCCACAAATAGATTCCATTGGATATTTGGACAAAGACAACTTTTTACTACCATATATACTCATTTAACAAAGGGGGAGGGGGCTGCGGGGACTGATGTACCTGGGACCTAGATCCCAATCATCAGTTTCTCCTATACAACCGCCTCGCAAAATGTTCCCTGGACAGCAGGGACCTGGGGACTTTCAAGGCCAAGGGTCTACAGAAGTCAATAAGCATTCCATGTAGTTATAGCCTATCCATATCACTAGTCAACATTTGAGCAGGGTCCACATACAACGACAATATACAATAGTATGGTAAAAAATGTTCCAATTCAATTTTTAATGTCCTTTATTTATTTTTTTTAATCATTAAACTTTTATTGAATATAAAGCATACATGGAACATTGTTGGAAAAAACATCAGTTTCCAATCGAAGTACAAAAGTGAATAACAAAACATAACTATATGGGATACGAAGATAAAAAAATGTGTGACAAGCAGTATTTACTTCGAATAGCGTAAGAGAAACAAGAATGACATAGATCACAAGTAAAAAAAAAAAAAGCATACATAACAGTGTCACTCTTTTAAAACGTGATCCAGTGCATTTCAAGCTTATCCTCTAATCTAGTCACATCGTACCCCTTTTGAACTTGTAAGGTAGGGGGTTTAACAGGGTGAATTACACCACACACCTCACTGTGCGTGTGCACACCTCACTGTGCGTGTGCACTGCACTGCACTGTGTGCAGTTGTTGGGGGCAAGAAGAAGGTCTTCCATTAAGCGTATCTCAGCCACTCTAGAGAGCCAGAGTGACATGGTAGGAGCA
>CM070038.1:82994976-83014444 GCA_036250615.1 Ptychadena robeensis
CGGAGTTCGAGTTCGCCGTTCGCGAACATCAAATTCCGGGTTCGAGCCATCACTAGTCTTCAGTAATGGTTTATGCTGTGTTGGTATACGATCCTTGGTTGGAGCTCCACTTATGAAAGAACTTAAAACAAATTATTTCAACATAGCATCTAGGAAAATGTAGCAACATCATAACAATTATATTTTGTATATAGAATATCAAGCATCTTATATAAACAGAATTTTGAGCTAAATCTACCATTACCCCAGATACAGATCGCTTGGCCATGTTCAAGGTGGATTGCCACCATCACAGGTAATAAAGGGGATGTTGGTGAGAAGTAGAGATGGTCGAATTGTTTTTACAAAATGCGACCATTTCAAATTAATTTGGTATCATGACTAAACTTTCTGGATGTAGAGAAGGGTTGGGGGTATACTACAAAAAAGAAATTATTGCTGTAACATAAACAGTTTTTGTATTAATTAAGCTCAAAATGAAGTCAAAATGTAAAAAGTCAAAATTTCTACTTAACTTTGAACTTAATTTATGCAAAAACTGCATAAATTCTACATCTCCAGCAATTTTGGTTGTCATTTTCAGAGGCTTTGCAATCAACTCACAAATTCAGCTAGTTGAAAAATTCGACCATCTCTAGTAAGAATCCAAAAGATATACGGTACTCATACTTAATGATACACCAAACTGCTCATTGCTAATTGCCAACAACAACCACAGACCTAGCGCATAACATCTAGGATGCAAATGAATCCCTTTAGCAGTTATGTGTTCTAAATAAAGTATTGAACCTTTGTCCTAAGGATTGTATGAACAGGTTTGTGTTGGAGCAGGATCTTTATTGACTACACCGCCAGGTTTGGAAAGTACGTTTTGTTCTCAAACCAGATTTTCCAGTCTCCTTCAGAGTCTATGCTTGTTGGCATATGATTTGGATTGCACATTAAAAACCAGACTTTTCCACCTACAATCTATAATCTGTGGAACATTTGTGAGGCTCAACTCACAAGGCTGGCACACTTAGATACATTTGCTTAATAAGAAATGGCATATTAGAGAGCCTTATTCTTGGGTTGAAGGGATTGAGGCATACATTTTTTACAGTGATGGCCAAGACAACAAAACATTTTTTCTTAAAACAGCAGAAAAATATGAAATGTTCAGTGTTTCCAGGAAAGTATATTAGGCCTTACCAACCATCATTTAGCGGGAAATGTCTAGCGATGGGCTTTTAAGGCACTTGTTCACGACTAGATTTAAAAACAAATACATGAACACATAATTTTTCTAAAAAGAGGATATGATTTACAGTCAATAACAAACATGAATAATATACAGTCATTGTCCTCAATGGAATCACTTCCACCGATTGGGAGAGATAAGGCCTACAATTAAACCCCGAATATATTAACTGAGCAAACCCAGGCCATGTCAATTCAAACTACACAAACAACCATTAACTCCAGTGAAACACTTGTTCCTCCAATGGAGATGAAAGCACACCTAGACACCCCGCTGGGTGCAGCCAGCAACATCGCATTACACTTAAGATGCAACAAGTTCCATAGGCCAATCAGGCGCATCATCAAGATCAGGATCAATAAGTGATTATTTTTTTCCCCAGTCTCCCAAACCACAGACCAAATGATAATAATTCATGTGTCCTCCTATTGTTTATCTTTGGAGAAAGAAAAAATCTTGAAAATGGGTTTAAGCTTTTGCCCAGGTCAAAACTTTGACCTTTTCGAAACCATTAAGGATATTCAGTTATTTTCACGTAAACTTCTACTAAGAGTTTTTTTATGAACAAATCCAATGTAAGTCTAATAAATCCAATATTGGGCTTATTCAGGATCTGGCCGAACAACAAGCCATTAGATACCTAAAACAACAGTTGGAGGAACAAGATTGGGACGATGACAATGATCTCACAGACACTGTTCAGTCAGCACCACAGACCTGAAAAAAGCCTTCAAATTTAAGAAAAAATCTAATACCCCCCCCCCCTTTTCTTTAAACCCAAACATTAATGCTTTTACAACCCAAGTGACCAAGGCCTTAGAAACCAAATCACAACTATATAATAAAACCCAACACACAACCAAACAAATGCAAGCCACTTTATTAAAATTACAGGAAGCCAATGAATTGATCATCAAACCTTCAGACAAAGGAGGAAACATAGTCCTCATGTCTCATTAACTATATGAAAATATGTGTATGACCATTCTAAAAAATAAACAATGGTCCCATGTCATCCCCCAGAAAAAAAGCCCTGGTAATATCTCTGGGATATCAATACAAGATAATATGTGTAATATCTCTGGGATATCAATACAAGTTAATAATAAAAATAGTAATCCTTCTTTGATCAAGTGACAGGGCTTTGTGAAGGTGAGTGGTAGATCCAATCCTATCTAATTTAATAACATATAACTTAAAAAAACAAATTGTCCTGGCGAATTTGGACAATAAAAAGATGAAGAAAAATTTTGATTAGCTGCAGCTCTGAACATCATCTGTATAAATAGTTTATCAAATTAGAATATGTTAACTAGCTGCCCTGTTTCTCAGAATAGAAGACACTGTCTTTTATAAAATTTAGGTGCAAAAAAATGCACTAGGGCTTATTTCTGGGTTTAGAAGTGGTGACAAAACGCCTCCTGTCATGTCTTCTCTTAATATGGAGGCTGTCTCTGGGACATGGTAGTTCTTATTTTCGGGGATGGGCTCATATTAGAAGCATGGGGGGGGATAGCAGCTAGGTCTTACTTTTGGGGAGACAAGTTATGTAAACTGAGCATTCAATGCAAACATTGTAACTGTCCTTTTATTGCTGAAATTCCAAAGCAAACATTTTCTAGTGCAATTATTATCAAAGGGAAAACACTTAGTCATCCTGTAATTGATATTATGTAATAAAACAGTATTAAGTAAATCTTCATAATTTTATAACCATTGTTACTTCGTGGACTTTGTAGAAAAAATTATCAGCTTCTTAACAATTTGCAAGTTATTGATCTGGAACTTTAATTTAGGTTCAATGATAGGTTAATTTTATACTATTTAAGACGTGTATATGGAGACCAAAGAGTTCAGCATTGGGTAATACCTACCCAGGAGATGAGCTCATATAGTACTGACCTTAAGTATAGGTAGGGTCGGTGAATGGCAAATTGCTATTTATTATATGGGTTGAACCCCATAGACATACGTGGGTGAGGTTGGACTTTGCAATTCCTAGAATAAATAAGACATTTTATGTGTGTGACATAAGGCTGTAGCACAAGGTCTTCATATGAAAGAATAATCTCCCCAACTAAAAAAAAAAAACAATAAAGAGAGGGAGGAGGAAGTTTTATAGAGTTAGAAAAGAAAGCAAATAAGATAAATGGAAAGAGGCACAGCCTGCATTACGTGAGGTGGGATGGTTTTACACCATATAGTAAATGTAAGGATAGGCTAACATACCAGCCCCCTTATTTCCCGTGACCACAGTAATGAGAATTTCCCCACTGATAATCTATATAAGATTAGGTGCAATCTACAAAAGGCTTTCATAACAATCTATGGGACAATATGATCTTCTATGTATAAATGTATGACTGCATATGTTATCTGTCCTTATGTTCCTTTCACAAGGTCCAATGATTGGAGGTATGCCGTTCCGCTACCACACATGGCTTGTTACTAAAACCCAACATGCTAAAACATCCAAGACACCCCATCCTGTTGTATGCAACATTGCCAATTCAAGTGTAAACTTTCTCCTTTTGTTTTGTTTTTGCTTTGTACCAATGACCCTTCTCCAAACTTGCATATTGCTTATCCCTGGGCAGATATATTATCTGCAGGGCTAAGGCCTAGGGCACTGTACAGCAGTAGTGATGAGCAGTATATGCAATAATCGTATTCACAAAATATCACAACATTTTCATCTAATATTTACATTAAATTTGAGAATTTGTGATCTCCAGTCATTATTTCCTGTGCAGGCAGTGTCTCTCGGGTGGGTTCCTCTGATACATACCTCCACCCTAGGATAACCAAACCATCCCTGTCTGTATATACTACAGTGATTTACCAATGAAAAGGTACAATCAAGACACCTTGTGTTTAACAATGCCAATTATGATTACTTATACTGGTCTATCATCCATAGATACCTGTGTCGTATAACAAATCTCTTGAAGAAGCATAATACATGTGAAACACATCAAGGATGTTTTACAAGATACACTATAACATCTGAATGGTTGGTTATCTTATATACCCATGTGCATGCTCACAGCATCTATCTGTGACCGTTACGTGAACGTTTTGATGTACTCCTAAAACCAGGAACACACGTATAAATATGGGCCAGATCCATGGCCGCTTTGATCGCCGTGCACGCTCACAGCCATCTATCTGGCTCATATCTAATACAGACATCCCAGTTTTCGAGCGGGATTGATTGGTCCCGCTCGGAAACAGGGATGGCTGTATAAAGCCTGGCATACACGCGCCGATTAGCGGCCGATTTTGCCACTGACCGACGGGCGTGCGTGCTTTTGGTCGCCGGCAAAATTGGCGTGTGCCCACATGGGGCGACAGGTCCCTGTCGCCCCACAGCTAGGCCAGCCAGAGAACGGACATGTCCGATGTTCTCTGGCCGATGCTGGCCGATGCCATTACCTTCCGGGTAATTCTGGCATCTTCATTGAAGGTAATGGCCGGCACACACAGGGTGCCTGGCCGATGAAGTCAGCCCGGGAATGCAGCGTGATGACGTCATCACACTGCATTCCAGAGCTCATCTGTCGGCACCCGTCTGTGGGTGTATGGCAGGCTTTAGATATGGGCCAGATAGATGGCCGTGAGCATGCACGGCCATCTATTTGTCTGAGAAATCTGAGATATCGGATATGAGCGTAAACCACAGTCGATGATCATTGCTTTGCATGGAGACCCTGGAATCTCCATGCAAAGCTCCTCCATTATCGGGCAACAGCACCATGTCGTCATCACACTGCTGCAGGGAACCTCAAACGGCTCCTGTGTAGAACCATATGTTCCCTGCTTAAGACTTTTGTATAAATAAATAGTTTTCTTTTATCTTAAATACGTTTATTGAATGGCTTTAAAATCCCCTTGCTGCCCAAATCCATACATGTGGAGTATTTAGTCATTATTCCCTTAATTGCGCAATTCGGCACTTGTACAGCTTTGCTAACGCTATGTATGATACTTTCCACAGATTACCTTCATTGTGCAAATCGGTGCCTTATACATGTACATATTGCGAACACAATGCACCGTAGTTCCGGAAACTGATGTATTAAATAGTGTTGAGCGGCATATTCGATTTCGAATTCGAATATTTTTGCAAATATTTTAAGGAACATTCTAAATTCGTAAAATTAGATTCGACTGTATTCTATTGCCTTCAATCGCGGGTAGCTGTTCACAATTATTCACAAAGATTCGCAATGCAGCTTTACAGCTTCTTCATTCTGTAATCTTAGCCAGTACGAGCGTTGTGCGTATTGCGTGAATCCATTTGCAATGCGCACTAATATGCGCAATGTATGCCGGTAAACAATGTTGAAGCACAATATGACGAATGTCCGCCATTGCGAATATCCGAGCGCACATTCGCAAAATATTGTGAATTCTCGAATGTCGGATATTCAACGAATATATCTGAATTTCCAATATTCTTACTCAACACTAGTATTAAATCTAAAATATTTGGGATAACAAAGATAAAGCACCAAATTGGAGATCTCACAAATTCTCAAAGTGCTGATATTCGCAATAAAAAAGTAATATTAGAATATTAGCACTATACCGCAGTTGCCAAAACAATGCCACTACTCAAAATCAAATCCTTATGCTTTACATGACTTATGACCTCATACCGAGCAAAGCAGAGGGGTGTGGTGGTTTGTCAAAGGATAGTTCAACTTTAACAGGAAGTATAAAAAATCTGCATCAAAAGTAAACGATATGTATTTCTATGGCTGTAGTTATCACCGATGACCTTGTCATGTAAATTTCCATATCGTACGTTCAGGTTCAAGGTTGTGCAGGATAACAAAACATGATGCAGTATAAGTAACAGTAACAGACGCAGTAAATGTAGGTGTACGAAAAGTCTCATGCTAGGCATACACAGCTCCATCGAGGGTCTGAGTGCAGCGCACAAGCTTCCTCAATAGTGGTGTCCAAACTTCGTCCAGGTCTGTCCATGAACAGGTGGATCAGACTTTTTAAAAAGTCAGACGCCTGCCTGTTCACGGGAAGATTCAAATTCCCGGACTGTTTGCGGGGAATTTGGATCGAAAAAAAGTGGAAGTCATGTCACTGACCTCACTTCCAGTACCTGGAACACACAGTTCCCAGTTTTGATATTTGGACGTGACATCACTAATGTCACTTCCGGTTTAAGCCTTTCACCATAGACCAGTTTCTCTCCCCGGTCTCTGGTGAAAAACATTCTTCAACTGGCCGGATCTTTTCTACTCCTGATCCTGCCTGCGGAAGAATAGTAACCTTCTTCCCTCCGGTAAATAGTGATGACTAGGCAATATTCGAATTTGCGTAATTTTGCGAATATCCGCCATAATATTCGATTCCATGTTCGTAATCTCGAATATCCGCACTTATGGACATGAATTGCAATCTAAAAATCGCACTTGCGATCAAATATGCGCAATGCATGGAAGTCAATGGAGCTCGGATATTCGACTGGGAGAATATCCGGCATTTCCGTTTAAAAAATTCGCATTGCGATTATATAATCGCGATCCATTGAAATGAATGGGATCGCAATAAATCGCGATCGCGTCGGATATCCGAATATATATTCGCGAATATCCGCGAAATGGCGGAATGGCAAAATTCGAGCGAAATATTCGAAAATCGAATATTCCAGCTCAACACTACCTGTAAACAGGGCGGGTTGAATACATGTTATGTTCGCGGCCGAACTGTCCACCTTGCGGACAGTTCAGCCATCACTATTCTTCAACATCGAGCCACAGTGCTTCTGCGTCATCAATCCTGTCACATACTTTAGATGGGAACCCTCGAACCCCATCCAAAGTAATGGAAATCAAACAGGATTTTCCAACATGTTTGTTCCCTGTTTGACCATGCGATCGTTTGATAAGGCTGGACGGCTCTATTTTTTAATAGTCGAGGACAATCGAGCACCATGAGTTCTCATGGCGCTCAATTGTGCTTGAATCTATTAAAAAATCTATGAATAAGAATAAAATGTGTCTGTAATCTTATCATGATAATAATAAAGGTGTTGGACAAACCAGTTCAGACAGTTCATACTTGGGGTACTTTGGATCCCCATAAAGTAAAGTTGTCAATGGATCAGCAAGACCGACATCATGGCACATGACAGCTATTGATTTCAGAGGTTATGTAGATGATTAAATGCTGGTAAGATGTTGACCTAATGTAATTAACCAGGAAATTGATTACATTGGTGAAGTCACAACCAATCTATGTCATCAATGATTTTGCAACTGTCACAAGGTATTGCCGACTCATAAATACATGTTCTTTGTTTGCCATTTTGGAATGTTACTGTGCAATGTTATCACTAAAAAGCAATTTTTTTCTTTTTTGCTACTGTCATATCATATTTCTTATCAATTTATTGCATGTATGCGCAATAAACAAGATATTTCTCACATAAATGTTTTCAGAACAGTTCACAGGCGTATCCGCCTCATATATTTATTAACTAACAGCTAAAAATAGGCATCTTACAGTGCGGCAAATAAGTATTTGATCCCCTGCTGATTTTGTACGCTTGCCCTCTGACACAGAAATGACCAGTCTATAATTGTTATAGGAGGTTTATTGTAGCTGTGAAAGACAGAGTAACAAAAAAAAAACTTGCAGACATCCCCCTGAAAATAAGACCTAGGGCATATTTTGGCGTTTCAAAAAATATAAGACAGTTAGTGAGAAAATGTGTGTCGAGAACAGTCTAAAGCTGACCATACACCTTTAGATCTTTCTGTCAGATATCCTTTAGATCTACCAACAACTATGTAGTGCCGGGTCCTCTGCGATTGAACACAGGTAGAAAGTCCCTCATATTATATGGTTTTGGTAAAACAAAAAGAGATCTAAAGGAAATCTGACAGTGAAATCTAAAGGTGTATGGGGACCCTAACAAATGATTGACTGATATCCCAAACAGATAAATCCAAGGGGGAGGTTGGAACCAAGCCAAACTCAAAGTGGTGGCACCTGTTTGTCAGAAAGAGATCTGGCAAACTACCAGGGATATTTAAATGTGGTCAGAGCGTATATACTGGTCATATCACTGATGGTCACTATGCTTCTCCCTAGATATTAACCTACCTAAAATCCTCCTGAAGAAGCGGTGTGATACCGTGAAACGCGTTGAGATCAAAGGTCATCATAAAGCTTATGTGTGCGATATTGTAAACTGAATATTTGTGGAAAAGATTCAGGGTTTCACCGAATGTATTGGATCTTTTCCCTATTCTTTGGCTTTTGTTTTTTTGAATTAAAACGACATCCTTATTTGATACCTTTTGGATTAAGATTATTTAAGTATATACGCTCTGACCACATTTAAATATCCCTGGTTAGTGATGGCCGAAAAGTTCGCCCAGCGGACAGTTCGCAGCGAACATTCGCATATTCGCAGTTCGCAATGCCAGCGAACATTATGGGTGTTCGCCCCGCCCCCTATACTTTAACATAGAGACAAAGTGCGACCCCACACCCTATAGTCAGGTGGCATAGTACAGCCAATAACACTTCCTTTTGCACCTGGAGGACCCCCCCCCCCTTATAAAAGAAGCCCCCAGTGGCCATTTTTACATTTATCCTGTGTCTCCAGTACTAGATAGATAGGGAGAGCTGCTCCTGATTGAGGGATGGCTTAGCTACTTTACTATATTACTCCATACAGGGATCTGTAGCTATAGCTAAGGTGTTCTGTTACATGAAGTTCATCATTACTGAGTCACAACTGAGTCTGGGGGTGGGGTATGCTGTATGATGCATTGCAGAGAGATCTGACTAGATGTGATGCGCTGCAGAAGGTACTGTCCGGTAACTTTTGGCAAAATCTGGATGTGATTTCCAGCCATTAGACATGAAGAAAACAGCATTTTAAAATCCTTATTTTGGGGGAGAAGTTTAGCCATTGACCCCCCTCTGGCATGACACAGTCCAGGTGGTTGCACCCTTTTGACTTTTTTTTGTTGAAATTTTTGCTGCACATATGACCTGAAGGTGTGAGAAGTTCACCCTCCATTAAAGTCGAACGAGGTTCGCCGTTCTCATGTTCGCAGCGGGTATTTGCAGAAGTTCGATTCGCCTGTTCGCGAACAGCCACAGCTGATGTTCGGCCATCACTATCCCTGGTAGTTTGCCAGATCTTTTTCTGACAAACAGGTGCCACCACTTTGAGTTTGGCTTGGTTCCAACCTTTCCCATGAAAAAATATAAGACAGTGCCTTATCATCGGGGAAACAGGGTAGGATGAATGAACGTAGCTGTTGACATGTATGCGCAATTGATCATATTAAAAAGTTGAATTATCGTTGCTTCATGTATGGAAAGCTTGTACTAAAGCAGCCACCACATCCAAAGATTTGTTTGCTGACATTTTCTATTCTGAATTTATACATTCAGATGTTTTCACAAAGTGTTTTGTTCATTGATCTGAAAACTAGCTTTTTTCTGGGATTTGAGTTCAATTAACTTCAATATATGTTTTGAAAGTACTATCTTCCACCTGTTCAATATCAGACTGTATTACAAAATGTGATATACAGTCAAACCTGACTAATGTTCTTCTTATCATAAGCATTTTTAACCTTTCATTTCATGTTTGTTGCATAAAACAAGACATTCTAGAGATATTACATGATATTATGTCATTCTCACTGTAATACTGCCTATAGGCATGAAACTCCCTGACACTGCGGGTTGTGAGAAAGATATTTTTACCTGCCCCTCCTTCTCTCCTCCGTCTACATTTTCCATTACACTATTGAGCGCCCTTAAGAGTTACACAACACTCACTGCTATGGCATGTGATGGTAGTCATCAATAAGTACACCCATAGGTAGGTCTCTAGTGCTGTCTTTGTGTAGATTATGTATATGTATCAGAAGTATTTTATACCCTGAGATTTCATGGTGCCTTGCTTATGTTACTTCTTTTAAATATTATTGCATGGCTTGTATATTGGTTAACATAAAGAAGAAATATTTAGAAAACTATATGCTATTTTGTGTTTCCTGGCCAAAAGTTTTTGAAAATGACACAAATATAAAAAATTTGCCCGAATTGCAGAGGTCCTAAAAAAGAAGGGCCAACACCGCAAATACTGACTCTTTGCTTAAAGTAATTGTCAATGAAAGCCTTTGAAAGGTATGAAGTGCTTATAATTATATTTCAGTACATCACAGAAACAACTGCAACAAAGATCTAAAGGCAGTTTAGCAGCAAACTTTGTCAAAACTAATATTTGTGTCATTCTCAAAACTTTCGTCCAGGACTGTATATACATTAAGCAAAACGAAGTATTCAAAAGAAAGTAGATTACTTTGTTAATAGATTTAGACCAAGACTGTGGAGGAAGCATAAGCTTCTAAGCAGGAACCCCAAGTTTAGCTTGGGATAGATTTTATTGACCAATATCGGCAAACCCAAGCTACACTCCCGGTAGTGTACCTGCTCCAGTTAAGCCTGCGTTGTCCTTCAGTGGCACAGTCACCTCAGCTCTTCTTTTTGGTTCCAACTCCCCGACATAGGGGTATTGTAATACAGCATAAGTGTCCTGGGTCCTCACATGCCTGCGTCATTGATGGAGTAATCTGTTTATATTTCCCATACCATTTTTTTAAGTACTTAAAGGTGACCAATTTATGTTTTATTTATTTAAACGTATATTTACCTCTTGCCGCCATGATGGTGGAGAGCTACTGCACAATCATATATTTACCTGCTGTTGCCCCAATCCTTGGCAGTTTCTATCTTTATTAATGCCATTTTTGCCAATCATACTATAACGCATCTTCTGCAGTACCAGGAATGGTCACTAGGCGGTGCTAAAAAAACACCCCCAAAGCATAATTAATCCACCTCCATATTTAACCTCCTGGCCATTTTAAAAAGTGATTACACTAAAATTGGCCACGATTTTCTGCCCTCCGGAAGGTCCTGAATATATCCCCAGGGTGAATGGTGTGCTCTAAAAAAGTGACACCCCTCCATTAACATGGAAGTCAATGATGATGCCAACACCCCCGTCCCTCTGGCATCATATCTGATGTCATCAGGCTGGATACGGAAGCATTGGCAAGTATGCTGATGTTCGCAGTGGGAATTCGGAGGACATGTACGTTTTTTTGTAGGTAACTGGAGGTGAGTTCCATTAGCTGAGAAGCTCACCATTTGGCAACTCGGGCGGAACACCCCAGAGGTTAATGGTGTGAACAGTGTTCTGTAAGCATTCCTCCTGCCCCAAACATAACGATTGGATGCTATCATTGGAACCCCACAAGGTTCTTGTGATTGGCAGTTATTTTATGGGTCTTCCATTTCCGAGACTCCTAAGTCTGTATTACAAAACAGGCATATGGAGAAAGCGCCATCACTGATATCCAGGAGGTGGAACCAGTAAGAAAAGTTGAGGACACCATCGCTGGAGGACAGTGTTGGCTCTTCTGGAGCAGATAAGCTAATGTAGTATAAGCTATATTACAAGTATAGTTCAGTAGTTAGTTACAAGTTTTTAACCTCCCTAGCGCACCGCCCGTATTATGCCGTTTTTAACCTACACAAAGTACACTGCCTGCAATTCCTGCCACTGTCCACACAGCCGGTGTGCCCCCCTACCAGAGTTTTTTGCGGGTGTATCGGGTTCACCAGAAGGGGAGGTTAATGATTTTTAAACTGGAAACAACCAGACATTCAGCCAACATGATTGAGTCATAAACTTTATATTGTTCATCTTTTTGTTGGGTTGGTGAAATATGAGGTCCTTGACAGCTTGTTGTAAATCACAACTGTCAACTGAGACCTTCTTTAAGGCACGAAGTTTCTTTGAAATGTTGGGCATGTGGACATATTAAACTAACTGTAAAACCTAAAGATCAAACTGTTTCCTGTTTTTTTCCACACTGCAAACTGTCAACCTCTTGGGCAACTTGGAGCCATTCTATGAAACAGAAGATCGCTATGCCATCAATGTAAACAATTTCTATCTGTCCAGCAACCCATGTCACCGCAAAGAAAAAAAGCCAAAGAAATTGGCTTCCTTATTTATCACTTCAGTAAAGGCCCCCATACACGTGTCGGATTCCCACCGGATTCCGGCACGATCGATTCCGGGCGCATGCACGCGGAACGATCGTGCCGGAATCGCATGCAGCCCACCTTGTCCAATCGATCAGGTCCGATCGTTCAGGGGCCCAGAATCGGATCCGACAGAGAACCAACATGTTGGTCTTTCTGATCCGATTCTGCCCAGATCAGGGGGAGTTGCCATTTGTGAGGTGGACAATCGGACACGGAATCGTCCCGGAATCCGTTGGATTAAGGTGGTATGCAGTGATGGATACTCTTAATTGGCCGATTGATCACACCTGCGATTCCCGGCAGAATCGCCGAAATCGATGGGGGGAGTGATCAATTGGCCATGGAATCCTACACGTGTATGGCTAGCTTAAGTGTTCTTCTGTGCACTCTGTGGTCCCTTCCTTGTACCTTGGCACACAGTAATGTCAGGGGGCAGAGGAAAGAACAAAGCAAACGTGACAGTGTGTCAAAATGTAAAGATTTTCGTTCATTAAATCTTCCTGTTGCACATAAGAGGTTAGTACAGAAAAGGTAAACTTGCGTGTATGCTTTACAGGTGAAGTCTCTAGTTTTTTATTGAATGCCATATGTTTTGTGGTTTGCCTTCTCAGCTGCCTGTCAGGCATACCTGTCAACTACCTGTCTAAGTAAACAGAATAATAATGAACGAATGTCAGAATAAGGGATGTCATGTCTTCCCTAAATATGGAAGCTGTCTTTGGAAACTGGTAGGTCTTATTTTCAGGTAAACAGGGTAGGTACAGACACAGCCACTGGTATTGCTGATGCAGGGGCTGTGATACTGGGGACAGGAATTACTGGGCATGGGGACTGGTATTACTGATTAGAGATTAGAGATGGTCATTTTTTTTTTAATTCGACCATTTCAACGATTTTTAGTTAATTGGAAAGCCCCTGAACATGGTATCATCACCAAACTTGCTGGGTTGGGGTATACTACAAAAAATGTCTCTAACACAAATAGTTTTTGCATAAATAATTTTTGTACTTAATTTATGCAAAAACTACACGTTCTAGCGCGAAAAAAAAATCAAATGTTTCCACAACCCTTCTCTACATCTCCAGAAATTTTGGTGATGATATCATGTTCAGGAGCTTTGCAATCAGCTCACAAAATCAGCTACTCCAAAAATTCAACCATCTCTATTACTGATACAGGGACTGGTAATAGTGGGCACAGGGAGTGATATTACTGTGCACAGGCACTGGTGATACTGGGTTTAGGGTCTGGTATTCGTGAGAACATTTACCTAGGGCGTATTGAGCCATTTTGTCTCTTTGACTTAAACACACCCCATTCATACAAATAACGACAGAGACCATGATATACTCTTTAGAAAAGTTTTATATATAATTTGAAGTGCAAATGTATATATAATCATGGCCACAGCCTATATACAATCTCAATACAGTTAAAGGGGGGTCACCCGACAGTGCCTTCCACCAGCCGTACCAACCGTACCAGCCACCAGCCCTAAATACCAGCTTCGTGGGTACCTTATACAATGACTTTAAATACGTAACATAACTGGGGCTTAAGCCCCGCCTTCAAAAACATTTTCACCGGTGTTTGTGACTGCCCTTCTTATAAAGACACGTCACAAGAAGCCTTCAAAGTCCGATTTCCTCCTGCGGCACTGTCAAGCTTCCGCCATGCTGTGACAAAATAAACAAAACAGGTTACTGAACACATAATACCCCAAACACCTAGTCCAACAAATCAGGGAGGGAGGGTGAGTAAAAATCCTGATACAAAAAGGATCTGCCCCCTGCTGTCCCTTCCTTATCAAACTTTCTGAGCCTGTCCACCTAGAACACTCCCCCATTCCCTATATCCCAATGTCCGTTTCAAAACCAGTCCCCCTGGTCAAATTGCCCTCCCACCTATACCTGCAGCTCGGTTCTGGGCATACAGTACTATAGATATTAGGTACAGAGATTGGAGATAGTGGACACATACTGGTATTACTGATACAAGGACTGTGACTTACCAGCGCCCTCCCCCCTTCGCCCAGGGTACTAAACAGACTAGAACCACTCCTGGGCATGGCTACTTTCACAGACCAGGGCAGAGGAGGTAATGTTGGCCCATTAAGAAGAAGGAGCAACCTCTCAATCTTCCAAGAGGCTCTGACATTATGAGCTCTGTGGACTCATCTTACAAGGTCACCACGGAACATTTACCCTGTGGTAGCATGCAGCATCATGACGCTGCATGTCCATTACCATAGCAATGTTGGTATGTGTCCCCAAAGAGCCTCTCTGAGGTAAGCTTGAGGGAAATAATGGCTGCATGTTTTTCTATCTGCCAACACTGCTTCTTGCCCCTGTTCCTGTGTTTTTGGGCACGCTAAGGCTCATATTGGCCCGTATTAAGTAAGTATATAGAGGCCTAATAGGCAGTAGAAGATGTGTCAATGTGCCGGTAAACAATCTCCATGTTGCTGGGCTACAGACACTCGTACTGCAGCATAAAATGCGTGTTGCAGACCGTTATGTTTGAACGCATTGCGTTGTGCCTTAATTCAAACCCAATCTGTGCAAGAGTAAAAGGTGCAACCAGTTTCCTAAATCTTCACATTGTATGGCCTTCTTGTCAAATTTAAGAACCTATTGTGGCCCACACGTCAAAAAGTTTGCCCACCCCTGTTCTAAAGCTGAGGACACACGGGTCGATACCCATTCGATTGACAAAGTGACAATCGGTATGTGGTGATGTAAGAATTGCCGAACAATTGTTTGTTGCAAATTGTTGCACACCACTTAGCGCAAATTGATTCCTGTTCGATATTTTGGATGGGGAAATGTGAAGTTATGGCAATCGAACAGGGATTAATTAACATGGGTAGCCATGTTCGCCGAATGATCGTGAATGCGCACGGTCAGGGCCGCCATCAGAAATTTCAGGGCACCATACTTGGTAATTTTTCAAGCCCCCACACCCACCAATGCCCCTCCCGTAAGAGCTCCTGAGGATGCTTACTACTATCAACCCCCCCCCTTAACGGTTCTTGAGGATGCTTACTACGATCCATGTGGCTGCTGTCAGGAGGCAGTGCGCAGTATGGGTACACATGGTCCTGACCAGGGAGTGGACCGCCACTAGAAATCACCATCTAAAATAAAATCATATTTTAGTAGGCCCTTATTTACTTACCGCCATGCAATTCTCTGCACCACAGCTTTTATATATCAGTGTTGACATGTCAGAAGTGCAAGCTCTGCTCTTTTTTTCTATATTCATTCAAATGATCATTTCTAATGCTGTGCTATTGTGAAGACAATGTCACAGAGATAGGTTATAATCACGCGCGGCTTGTAAGATCTATGAGGTCATAAGGCCTAGGACAGTGTAATATAAATACATTGACATTTCTCCTTATTCTCTGAAGAAAGGATACACCGTGACTCATTGTTATATTGTGTCTACATAAGATATGAGAGAGATAAAACGTGATCAGCAGTTTCTAGAAAAAGTCTTTCATTGTGTTTGCTTTATATAGCAATATTAAAATTTCACAGCAATTGACAAATAAAAAATTCTGTTCCTTCAAATTCTTTGGTAGCTCATGGCGGGCCGAAATGATTGGATATAAAGTACTTTGCATGTGAAGTTGGATTTTTAGATTTTAAACTTGCCGGTTATGATAAGAGATACCACAAATGCTCTGGCTGCGGCCGAAGGTGCGGGGCATCCGGGTGGGGGTGCTGGAGGAAAAGGTGGTGCTTTATGCGGATGATTTGATCTCTCTTCCTGGCGGATGCTGATGCCTCTCTGAGAGGTGCTCTGCAGGTCTTGGAACAGTTTGCCTGCTTCTCCTGCTTGCATGTCAATTGGCACAAGTCCCAAATTCTGTCTTTACATAGCCCGCCCTCGGACCCCCCACCGCCAGACATTCCTCTTAAGTGGGTGACTCAGATGAAATACTTGGGTATGAGGCTTACTGCGTTGCCGTCCGACTATGTCTCTTTGAATGTCTCCCCTCAGCTCCATTCCATTAAGATCAAGCTAGCTGCCTGGCAACACCTTCCTCTCTCCTTAATTGGCAGGGTTAACCTCATTAAAATGAAAATACTCCCCCCTTATTATATGAACTCTGTAATTGCCCTATCTGGATTCCCAGGGCGGTTTTTAAACAAATAGACTCCCATATTCTCCGCTTTCTCGGGGGGGGGGGGGGGGCCTCGAGGCATAGGCTCTCTATTCTGCAGATCCCCTGGTTGGAGGGTGGGTTGGCACTTCCAAATTTTTTTCATTACTTTCTGGCGGGTCAGCTGGTGTTTGTGTGCCACTGGCTGCTGGAGGAGCAAGGGGACTCCACTGTTGCCCTGGAGGCGGCGGTGGTTGGCTCCTATGAGGCAGCACGACACCTAATACATAGTGGGCTCCGCTCCCCCCACAACCTCACGACCCCGATGAAGACCTACCTGAGAGCCTGGAACAGGGTTTGTCAGCTGACAGGCATTACCACCTCTCCGGTGTTGCCCCACACCCCTTGTGGCTTAACCCGAATTTGTCTCACTTTATGTCCGTTCCAGACCCAGTGGTTTGGGTTGCTAGGGGGATCAAGACTGTTGGAGACATAATTAAGGATAGTTCGCTGCGCCCCTTCCTTGAGTTGCAGAGCAGGTTTGGTCTACCATCGGCCTATTTATTCCAGTTTCTGCAGCTTAAGCATTCCCTTCAGTCCCAGTTTGGTGCGGGCCCCCTGGAGGTCCAAACCTCTTGGTTGGAATTATCAGCTAGGGACCCTGAACTGAAAAAGCCGCTCTCCTCATTTTATAGTGGACTGGTGGCCCTCCCTACTCCCCATCTTGACAGATGCAGACGGGCCTGGCAATAGGACTCTGCTGCCTTGACTGATGAGGACTGGAAGGACATGTGGTCATCCCCTTTTTCCAACTTGGTTTCTGCCCGGGACAGGTTGATCCAGTTCAAGATTTTGCACAGGATTTATTTCACCCTGGCCCGGCTCTCCAGGATCTATGCTTCCAGGTCTGCGGAGTGCTGGGGCTGTGATTATTCTCCAGCTGGCTTCCTCCAGGTGTTCTGGGATTGTCCTAATGTTGTTGGATTTTGGGCGGAGGTGGTGGCAATTATGACTGAACTCACTACGGTGCCATTGACCCCCTCGGTGGGTCTTTGCCTATTGGGTCGGTGGAGCCAGTGGTTCCTTCTGTGGTGGAGCGACATTTCTCTCTGTATCACTGTATTATGCCAGAAAACGTATTGTCTTGCAGTGGAAGCGTAAAGACCCGCCGACCTTGCAGGCCTGGAAGGCGCTCATTTATGCTTCTCTTCATTTTTACCAGTTCACGTATGCCAATAGGGGCAGTCCTGAAAAGTTTGACAAGGTATGGGGAGCCTGGGTCTCGGTTTCGTCCTCCGCCTAAGCTTTTGGTACCAACTCCTCGCCTGACGTTGCAGAACCTGTGGCTCTTATGATGGTTCTCGTAATCTCCAGAGGTGTATGCAAGAGGGAGTTAATGTGTATGTCTGTGGAGTGTTGCACGGTTAAAACTATTGCATGATGATTCTGCTGGTGTATATGCTCTTCTGGTTACGCGTTGATGGTATAAATAATTGTGTATTACCATGCTCCTTCCTCCTGTGCAATTACTACGGACCTGGAGTTTCTCCTAACCGGTGGCGACAACCTAGAGTGTTACGTGAGTGTTTGCATTGTTGTACTGTTTGTTTTTCACTGTTTGCTTTGTAACGATAAAACTTAAAAAAAAAAAGTTACCACAACTGTACTACTACTGGGGGTGCCCAAACTTTTTTGGCTTGCGAGCTATTTTTAAAATGTCAAAACAATCTAGCAACAATAACAAAGATAAACATTTATTTATTTATTTATATTTATTGTTTACCGTGCATAAAAGCATGAACATGTGTGGCACAATACAATTCTGTACATCTTTGTCCTTGCGTCATGAAAGACGAAAAAGAAAAAAAAAGAAAGTGCTCTGTGATCTACTCCTGTTCCCTTGATCATCCCCCTGTTGGGTTCCCCTGTAGTATACAATCTTAAGCTAGCCATACACGGGTTCATTATTTTGAGATTTGATCATCTATTCTATTTAAAATTGATCCATTTCTTCACAGGAATCAATTCCTTCTGTGCATACTTGTACAACATTTACCAACTTATACATTAAGAACAAATGACGTGGCACCCTACCGGATCCAGGGCGAAAAGAACCCTGATTCCGGTCACAATGGACTTTAACAGTAGCTATCAAGAAATAAGTAGTACAGATCACAGTAGCAATTGTTTGTACAAATAAAGTCACATTTATACAACGTAGATGAAAGGGTAGTGTAAGTTGGTCAAACTACTCCAAATAATCCTTTCAAATACACATAATGTCCAATTTCAAAAAAATCATAATCTCTACGCGTTTCGCAACAACTGTCGCTTCTTCAGGAGATGAATTGTAAACAACAAAAGAAACATTTGTTTGTCCCAGCTATAAGATAAGGAAAAGAACAATCAGTCTATGTCCAGTCAATGAATTGTATATTTAGTGAAAATAGTGGTATAGGGCAAATATTTACCCTGTAAGCGTCCCATATGAGGACCCCAAGGGTCACCACCAAAGGGGAAGGTCCAAATGCGCCTATGTTGGGGAACGGGGGGGTCTATACGAGTCCTGAGGTGTCATCCACATACAACCGCCACTTATTCTGTTAAAATTAGTATAGTCACTGCAATAGGGAGTCAATATTGATATAGACAGATCCCACTACACACAGCCAGATAGTTGAGTTAGTGAGCACATACATGGGAGTGAAAGACATTCAGGGAGGGAGAATTATTCTGTGTGTGTGTATGTTGTGACTGCCAATGTGCCATTAAAACCTAATTTTAGTGTGAATTAGTGTAGAAATGTATTGAATACGTTCATACTAGGCCGGTGTAGTGTCAAGTGCTATTGAGTATAACCGCACAGATAGGGTTATAATTCCCAGAGTTTGTGTCCAAAAGCTAATATGACAGATAATATGTGTTGGTGAATCTAGGGATATGTGTTACGCCTGGGCTAGGGGGACGTGACGGGCTAAGCCCATTCGCCGGAGGTAGG
>CM070038.1:83029461-83042395 GCA_036250615.1 Ptychadena robeensis
CACTTATTGGGGGGTAGGCTCCTGCCCACGTCCTCTTTTTGTGTTACCCTAGCAGAGTAACCTGGGGAAGAGGAGAGGGAGGCCCACCCAATTCCATCCTCCCTATCCCAGAGTCCGGGAGCCCTGTAACAGAAAACAAAACAAAACACTCAGCAACCGAACGGTGCTGGTGAAATGTTTCCCGGACTCCTTCCAGGACACCACCTAATGGTCCATTCACACAGTGACGGATGACCAGCCTGTCGCAATGGAGTTATATTTTTGAGCAACTGTAATGTAATTTATGAAAAACATTGTAAGTAACCATTTACTATACTTGATTGTTCAGTGCTTTTATCGGTAGATGTAAGGTGGTAACAGGCTCCTTTAGAGAAAAATATACTTCAAAGTTCAACATAAGATAACACTGACAATGTCGCCACCTGGTGTCCTTTTCAGAGAATTACATGCTGTAATAAGTTACACTGACTATAAAGGTTCACTTAAAACGAACCCATAGCTATGTTCTTACATTTACAGTGTCTTAAATAAACCTGTACCTGTATCGCCAGCATCAATGTGTAGTGGGGAGGGCAGGGAATCACGGCAGATAACGGTGCGATACGGCCGAACCAGAGAGGTTAATGTCCCCATTGATAAAGCCCCCCATGCACCTTTAGATCAATCCATACAATTAGATCTACCAAAAACTGTGTAGTATAGTGGCCTCCCTGATAGAATACATAGTGATTGGAAGGATTAGAAAGGTCCTTATATTACATGGTTTTGGTGGAAGAAAAGTTGATTGTACAGAAATATTAAAGGTACTTCATTCATAAATCCCTTTTCATTTGCTGAATAGTTTTTGGAATAGAGGTCATCCATGAAAATAACGAATTCACCCAATGCAACATTTTATATATATATATAATTTAAAAAAAATTTAACTTCTTTTCAACTAGAGGAAAGAAGTCAGCTAGAGTGCAAGTTTGTCAACCCAGTCATGGAGTGTACACAAAAAGTTCTATCATAAGAGGTATATATTAACAACACAGGGCCGCCATCAGGGGGGGACAAAGGAGACTCCTGGGCCAGAGCAGCTAGGGGGGCCCAGCGGTCAGCATCTAGGGGCCCCAGCGGGCTTCCGGATTGGTATGGCAAACAACTTACTTTGAGAGGAAAGTGTCGGTGTGGAATTTTTAAACTAGCAACACCACCCCCATCCCCATGCACCTACCCCCCCCCCCCCCCCCCCCGCGCGCGCTCAACATCACTTGTCATGGGGGGAGGCCTGGACAATTTTGATTTCTGACGGCAGCCCTGTAACAACAAATTATGACTCCATCTGCTATATGTGTGGGGAGTACAAGGCGGAAAAACAAAGAAGAGATATCACAGACTTTGTCCCAAGGAGTGAAAAGCCCACTAACGTTTTGGGGTGAGAAGTTCACCTATCCGCAAAACAAGTCTAGATGTCTCCAGAGTGACCCCAGGTCCTGCTACACTATCAATAAAATAAATGTCATGTTTATCAATACATCAGCGTGTCCATAGCACACACCTGCTTGCTGTTTGGGCGCTGTTTAGGGCGTGTCTGCAATACCGCATCCTATACATTTCTATTAGCAAACCGCTCGGTTTGGTGCATCACACACCACGCCCATTGTTATTTAACATGTTTCAGGTGCATCTGCGGAACTACCCCGGATCCACAATGCGTTGACACCCACTCGACCGATGAATGTTTGAGCGCAGCATGACCTTACAATGCTACACTCCTGCATTTCTTGATTAGATGGTGAATTGATTTGCATTACTTTGCACAACTCAGGACCAGGTTTCCCATCCAAAGTAAAGGCAATCAAAAATGGATTTGCCAACATGTTGGTTTCCTATTCAATCCAGATTTCTTCTAAAGAAAGGGTGGGCACGTTGGACTCGTGAACAATCAATCACTGCAAATATGCATGTGCATGTGATTGGGAATCAAACAAAAAATCAACCCGTGTATGGGGTTGATGTACCCTGCAGTACCCTGCAGCAGCGTGCGGGATTGATTGGTCACGCTTGAAAACAGCGATGGGGGCATATTATATGGGCCAGATAGATGGCACGCACAGCGCTCAAAACGGCCATCGATTTGGCGCAAATCTTAGCGTCTGTACCCTGCTTTACTCTTGATGCTCTGATTACTGATTGCCTCTCTCACTTCCTATCCCCTTACTGTAGATTACTGGCTATGACTTGCATTTCCCATAATTACCTGTAACTTCCTATAATGACGAGTGAGTAGATGGAACTATCAGGACGAAAACTAGCTTCCATATTATTAAAATTTTTAAAATTCTGCGGCACAAAACAGACCTTTCATTTGCTGGTTTTGAATACTCAACAAAAAGATATTTAAGAAAGTGTAACCCCTTGTAAATGCTTACAACATTTCTGTGTATAGACTTAGTTATATTAATGGTGCACTATGCTAAGGCTGTCAATAGATGGCAGCAGAGAACAGAAAACAGTGGGGGGAACAGAAAGAAAAGGGAACTAATATGTTTGAGACTTTGACTCCAGTAAGGAAGGGGGGGAGTTTTGCTGAATGGCCCAGGAAGGAAGAGTAGATAGGGAAGAGGAGCAGAGCAGCATGGAGAGGGAATACTGCTGTCTGCAAGAGAGGACAGAGAGTTCTTTCCCATTGAGGACAGAGTAGCTGAGATCCAGGGCTACAGATTGCAAGGAGTGTTGCCCGCTATCTTGTCGGCTGCATAGACCGTCCGAGGTGCTGCCTGTGAGAGACCTCCACAGATAAGTCCCAGCCTAACCTCTGTAAGTAACGTGGCCCTTTCTGTCATACCTTTTAGAGATGGACGCTTTTTTTTTCAAAAATTCGACCATTTCGATGATTTCTAGTTAATTGCAAAGCCCCTGAACATGATATCATCACCAAACTTGCAGGAGATGTAGAGAAGGGTTGGGGGTATACAACAAAAAAAAGTATGTATTTAACACAAATTTTTTTGCACAAATGAAGTTCAAAGTCAAGTAAAAATTTCGAAAATCTGAATTTCGACTTTCATTTTGAACTTCATTTATGCATAAAACTACATGTACATGAGCAAAACTTTTTTTTTTTCAAATGTTCCCACAACCCTTTTCTGCATCTCCAGCAAATTTGGTGATGATACCATTTTCAGAGGCTTTGCAATTAGCTCACAAAGTTAGCAAGTTGACCATCCCTTTCAAAGTCTGACAGTACACTCTCTATCTGTTTGAGGATTTAGTTGTCCCTGGACACGGACGTTGAAGTGTTCTTTGACTTCTGTGTGAGACTGGGCCTCCTCCCTGCATTCACCGTTCATCACTGTTTATTTGCAGCTTCCCTTTTCCTCATAGGCCTTTCTACACCTGTTCTATAAATAAATTTAAGAGTAACTGACCCTCTTCAAGCCTTTTCAACTACATTTGGATTTCCTAAGGGCCCCCACGTGGTATCAGACTCTTAATTTCTTTACACTGGCCAGTCAGGGGAGGGGTTAAGGACTTATCTGTTGTGACATATCCACTAGGTTGAAAGAGAAAGTTTGTACACATTTAAAAAAAACAGTAGTATAAGCTATCAACATCCCGAGAAATAATTGAATTATAGAATTGAAGGCACCCTGCCGAGATAGGAGACTATGTCCCCTATACCTCAGCCTATTGGGACTTTAAGCGGCAGCAGAGAGTAAATAAATCGGTACAACAATGATAGTTCAAAACAAACCAAACAAGGCACAGTTTAATCACTGTAATATAGTGTTTCGCGCCCCACAAACGCTTCTTTAGGAGAAAGCCAACAAAGTTCAGAAAGTGACCAGCCCAAATTCTCCTTGGGCCGGGTGCTCCAGACCGTTGGGTGCAGCCTTTTTCGGGGAACGGGGGACCTCCTTGTTCCCGGTCAAACCCAGTGCGGATTGGGATCGTCAAATCCGATTCAGTATGAGACAAGCTGATAAGTATCCAGCAGGTAATCACAGGTTCCTATGCTCCAGGAAAGGTAATCTTGGAATCTTGTTATTTTTTAAGTCACTTGCTTGTCATTTTATTGTTTCCTACATTGGGGCCAGCCACCTAGTGGTAACTATAAGAATAAGCCATTTAATTTACTTCCCACTGTCCTTATCGGTGTGTTTGAACAGAAACAAAATGTCACCCTACCCCCATAGGCGTGTCGCCCCAACCCAAATTTAAGTCAGAAAAACTAAATAATGGGAGGAGAGGCCTATCCCACCATCAACTTTCCCTTGTAGATACAAGGCGAGGGGACTTTGGCAGGGCCACTCTATTATCATAATACCATACCTCCAGATGGAGGATTTCGACAAATACAGTTACACAAAGTCAAAAACAAAATAAAGAAATAATTAGAGCAATGGTAAATACATGTGCCCAGAGAGTGAATTTATAACGTCAAAGCACGCTTCCATTACCAGATAAGTCCATAAGGTAATAGCGATTGTAAAGGGTTGAAGATAAAATCCATATTTATTTTTCACGTGGTTGAAAACAGAAGTGAAGAAGGAGGCCCACTATGTCGAGATCTCCAAAACCAGACGATGGCTAATTCCAGACTATTTCATCTGTAGGGTCAATACAGGGTGTTCAAAACACCTTGACGTGCGTTTTGTACGTCTTCATCGGGAGGTGTTTATTTATTTAGATCTTATGCGTTAAAACCTCACATGGATCCATACCATCGTGTGGGGGCACGGGAGGAACAGGGGGCCTCCCACTGTTCGGTGGAGGAATAGTTATCAGCTGTGCGCAGGTCAATTGTAGAGAGTAGAGAATAGGGTTGTGCATAGGTAATCCTCCCTAAGGTCCTCCCGTGCTCTGGAGTTTTTCTTATCGGTGTGTTGGATCAGGAGTGAAGGTGCATCGCCAGAGCAGCAGGAGAAGACCCAAGGTACTAGGTACCCAAGCAGTAGTGTTAAGAATGAAGAGACACTGTAAAGCTGCATTGCGAATCAGTGCAAACAGGCTCACGTGATGGAAGGCAATAGAATACAGTAAAATCTAATTTTACAAATTTCGAATGTTCATTTGTATATTCGCGAAATTACGCAAATTTAAATATATACCATATGCTGCTCAACACTAATCAGCAGCACACAAGGGTGCCATTGCTACAAAAGGACGTAAGTGTAATATTTTCCACACAGGGAAAACTCCCTAAAATGATATAAAGAACAGTTGTTAAAGGTCTTTATTTCTGCTTACAAAGTACATTTCTATTTTCCATTTGCTGATACAAAGGTTATAGGCAATGTGTAGGAGTGTATTTCTGTCTATTATGATCAGATATACCACAGCTTCAGATTCCACAAGGAGGATCAGATACAGTAATCACTGTGCGTTCGGACATAGATAACATTCACATCTACCTTCTTCCTTTTAAGACATTGATCACTAAAGAGCAAAATGTAAAATATATAACTTGATTATCGTCAGATATTGCTTTCTTCATGTAGACATGTAGACAGCTATTGTACACTCTGTTCCCCCACCTGATCGGGCAGGGTCCTCTACTCCTATGTATTGTACAGTGTATATGTTGGGCTATATAAATAAATGATGATTATAATAGTATATATATAATTTTGCCATAAGTGTTGGGTTTCTGCCCCAATTCTAAATTACTTAAATATGGCATTGGCGAAACCTTTGCAGTTATAGAAGCTTCCACTCTTCTGTAAATGCTTTTCAAAAGATTAGTCATGTTGCAAAAGAAAGTGGCCATCCCAAAAATGCTTCCACACAGCTGGGAGCATACAGTTTCCTAAAATGTCTTGTATGCTTATTCATTTGGAGTGGGGCCAATCTCAACCCCTGAAACAACCCTAAACTTACATCACCTCCACCAAATTTTGCACCTGGAATAAGTTAGGAAAGAGTACCCTCCTCCTGGAATCTACCAAACCCAGAATCCATTGGCGGCATGCTTTACACCGGAGGTTCCTAACCCTGAGCTAAAGACTGGAGAGAAACATTGGACCACTGAGGGCATCTTGGGGGAAAAGAGTTTAATATAAGGGGATTCTTTCTATTACAGTATTTTCCTTTTCCAGTTAAAATATAGAGTTTGGGATATTCTCGCAGTATAAGATAACCTCTCTTCAAATGCACACAAAATAAAAAACGTTATGTCTACTCTGACTTTCAACCCCCAGAAATCTAAAAATTTAGTATAGTGTAATACAGTTGTGTATGAAGTGAAGTTTGAAGTTCAATGTATCCCTGCAATATCAATTTCAGCCACAATGCACACTATGTTAATAGTGAGCACACTTGTCAGTAGCAGCCAGCTACTATCACAGACATCGGCAAGGAGAAGGAGGGGGTGAGGGGGATTCTAAAGCTCTGCCTCTGTCGGCTCCTGCCCCCCTGGGGACATGGATGGGGGAGCAGACCTCAGGGCTTCCCTAGATGGTCGGACAGGATGGAGAGGAGAGCACCCTATAGCAACCCCGAACCCACAGCCCCCCCCCCCCCCCCCCCCCCCCCCCCCCCCCCCCCCGACGGCACACTCTGTACCCGGCGTATAAGGCGACCCCAGACTTTTCTGTGTTCAAAAGTTGTCTTATACGCCAGAAAATATGGTACTTTAACAATTCAAGTAGTTAAAAATACACCTGAAATGTATCTTGTATACTCTACCGGCTAAACATTTTAATACACTAGATTTATTCCATTTTTACTGTTAAGTGTATACAGTTTATCTCAAGTGAATAACCAGAGGCATTGTTTGACAGGTGAAGTATAGCTGTGAAGGGTTGTAGATAGGGGTTTAAAATTTGGATGTGTATGTATCTCATGGGTAAATTACTAATAAAAAAAATTCAAGGTTGTACTACTACTGAAGCTGGCCATACACCTTTAGATCTCTCTATCAGATATCCTTTAGATCTACCAACAACTATGTAGTGCCGGGTTCTCTGCGATTGAACACAGGTAGACTTGATGGTTTAGAAAGTCCCTCATATTACATGGTTTCGGTAAAACAAAATGATATCTAAAGTAAATCTGACAGAGAAATCTAAAGGTGTATGGGGACCCTTAGGGTAAATGATATCTGGGGGTTAAAATGAGAGCGAGAGAAGGCTTTAAAATCTAACGGAGTAGTCCTCTATTTGACTGATAAAATATGACTAGAAGGGATACAGGTAGAGGTTATAATTTCGTACTGTAGGTAATTTAAGGTGTTAGTTACTTAGGATTACTTCTAGGTTGTACCCCTAATGATGTTTGAGATCTGGACGTTTAATGGATCTTTCACATTAGCCGGCCTGCAGCTGCAATGTGGTACAGTTAAGGTACACAGATTTTTTTAGGCTCAGCACAAGCATCTCCCATACACAGTGCACTAAAACCATGGGGATTTCGTTGGCAACGTACAGGATAAGTGGCTGGAGTAGCTGTGAATACTTGTGAATCAATAGGAAAACGTCTCTGCATCCCATAGCCTGAATATGTAAGCTTGTCCAGCCAAGCCACTGCTAAGAGTGAGGCTTTATTGAAAGTATATCATTTATGACAACAACATTGATCAGAGACACATTTTGCCCTGTAAAGCGACGCAACGCAGCGCAGAAGCACTACATAAGTACAGCCCACCCACACATAAATAAATAAATTTGATTTTATTACACTGACACCACACACGCATGTGCCCCTCTACGACTATATGGGCCACCGACTTCACTATGTGAGGTGAAATGTCTGACGTGCAGTGCCAGAGAAATCTTCAGTCCGGTTTGTCCCACATGACTCTTCCATACAATATATATATTTATCTATGCAACATTTCTGTACATTAGACTCTATAACGTATCCATAAACAAGCAACGGGTGTTATGGGGGAAGGAGGGTGCAGGAAGGGGGGATAGACAGGCCTGAAGCTTTATTTATGGACAAAATTGAAACATAGGGGGGAAAGGGGAGGAAGGAAAAAAGCACCCTTACTTCTTCTTCCTCCAAAGAGTCCATAAGGTAATAGTCTCTGAGCAGTCTGTGGATCAGTCTGCAACAGTCCTCAATGGACATCCTCTCACTCCTCAGAATAATGCCCTGCTGGGCAGATTAAAGAGCTTCCTTAAAACAACACATAACTCTCCATGCTCCACTGATCTCAGTCATTGTGTATGCGTAAGTTCCTGTCCCAAGGCCCCAAACACGACCTGCGCTTAGGGTCACCGCCAAAACATACACCAGGGCCAGTGCTGGTAATGACCCAGGCATGCAGGAAGGCCTTGAGAGGTAAACCCCCTGGACGGCCATCCAAACCATGTCCTTGTGGATGTTTGTAAGCCTCCATGATGAAAGGTTGAACACCATTCAGCTCCTGCTCCTTGATAAACTTAAAATTGTCTAAGTAATACCAAGGGGGTTCCCAGTTGTAAGGGATGGAAGAGTCTTCCAGGGTCCGCCACAAAGGGAGGAGGAAAAATCTGGTGTGGTGATGGTGTTTCTGGCTGAGGCAACCTTCCTGTAGTAGTAATAGTCCTGCAGACACACTTGGAAGCAAAGTCCACGCTCAGCATCATGGGGATGCCTGGAACTCCTTTGCCGCCCTTAAAAGGATCTTGTACATTCGTGCCCGCTTTACTCTGTCCATCTTGGATCCCCAGATGAAGGCGAAGACAGCCCTGGTGATAGCCCTGCACGTGTTGGCACGAGGGGGCCATGCTTGGGCCAGGTACTGCAACATAGGGAGGCTCTCACTGTGGAGTACAAATGTCTTGCCCTTGACAGTGAGCTGTCTGAGGCTCCAGAGGCTGAACTTCTGGTTAATTTTTGCTAGACGTTCGTCCCAAGACTTCTGGGCTGTTCCATCAACTCCAAACCTGACCCAGAGAATCTTGAAGAAGATCTTCTTGATAGAGAAGGGAATGGGCGCATAGGAAGGCATGTACCAGTTTCCGAAGAGCATGGCTTCCAACTTCCTGCAGTTGACCTTTGCTCCTGAAGCTCGATAATAGGTGCTACTAGTGATAGGATTTATGGGTGGGCTGAGCTGAGAAGAGCAAAGATTTGCCTCCTTGCACTGGCTTTTTGGCATGCTTGAGGAATAAAGAGTTAATACGGCATGGACCAGTCCCGTCTACTTTGCTGGAACATGCTGTATATTCTCGTTATACATGGGCGGCTGTGTTCCTGACTTTTTTAATCAATTTTTTCTCCAAAACTATGGGTTGTTTCTTATGGTCTGGTGTGTTTTATCATCCAAAAATACAGTATGCAAAATTCCACGTGCTTACATTTTTATAGAAAGCAACTTAAATATTACATGTGCCATATAAGGCTTTATTAACAGGATAGAACATCATTATGAGATTGGAGAAAAGAGGTGTCTAGCCTTTGGGAATATTCTAAGTGGATTACACATACATTTTTGATCAAATAAGAAGTTTTATTGTATACTGTGGGGGTTCAGCCTCAAAGGGGTGCTCTTTCTTACCTCAATCTACGCTAAAGGGGTTAGGGTTTCTGCCCTTACTTTTTTTTACAATACACAGTCCAAACTGGATTACCTTTGCAGGCCTTAATAGCAACAAAACAAAATCAATTTAAAAACACCAAGCCTTCTGGGTTGCACACATCCAAAAAAGGTTCTTCCCTTTAGCTTCCAGAAAGCCTATGAGACCTGGCTCCTAAAAGTCACAACTTTATCAGGAGCCCTGACTGAATGAAGACACAACCAAATACCTGCCACAGATGCCTGCAGTTCTAGTTCTGTTCCTTTGCCTCAGCGGACAAGAGAATTTAGCAGAAGAGCTCCCTCTAATGGATGCTACAAGTATTCCCCTACCTTGTCAGGTGTCCCTCCTACCAGACCTATTTAAGGAAGCCTGGGGCAACAGGATGTATCCCGAGCAAGAAGGTCTTCTATGTCAGTGTGATACATCTTCTCTGGTTCTTCGTCTTCTGACCCTTGTCTTGTTCTATGGACAGTCTTTTTTTCATCCCTTGGTGCCTCAACTTAGTAAGTAATAGTCAGCTACTAACTACACGGGTGCATCTGAGAACTGCAACCTGGGGATTGTCTGCAGCAGAGTCCATTACCCTTTGTGGGGTGACCCTGCACCTCAGATTGCACCTTTGTCAACTGTGCAGTTAGTCCAGTGGGTCCACTCCTTAATATCACCGGTGTCACCAGCAATGTCACCATATTACTACCCCTATTATGTCCAGTTGGTGTAAATTCCCGGTGGGTTTATTGCTACTGGCTTTTTTTTTTTTTCAAAACTGATGTAAAGCTGGCCAAACACGGGTAAATTCCAGTGCAATTGACCCCTGATCAATCACAGCGTGGTGACATCACCACGCTGTGATTGATCGGGGATCAAATGAACGGAAATCAATGTGCACCACATGGGCACCTCGATTCCTGTTCAATGGGGACCCTGGGTAGCCGTTCTTCCCAGCTTGTAGCGTGTGAATCAGAACACGCTACAAGCTGGGCAGAAATCCAATCAGTCTGCTTCTCTCCACACAGCAGCCAAATTTAGCATGAGGAGTGCTGGCTCCGCCCCCTTCATACTAAGCCTGACGGCTGTGCCGGAGGAAGAAGGCAGAGCCGAAGCTGTTCCTATACTTTGCATGAAGGTTCTTCTTCATGCAAAGTAATGGAGATTGAACGGGGTTTTCCAACATGTTGGAACCCCGTTCAATGGAGTTCCTTCAAGCGGGCTCTTTTAATCCCGCTCAAAGGAAAGCACACACAGGTAGGTTTGTAAACAGATTAGAGTACAATCAATCACTATGACCGCGCACGTTGATTGATTGTACTCAAATCTTTTTACAAATGTACCCGTGTGTGCCTAGCTTAATTCTTTATCACTGAACATCAAGCGTGTCTGAACTTCTTATCTTCAGGTCATTTAACCTTTCATGCTTTATCTCTAATAATTTACAAGACTCATTGCTATTTAGGTTCCTCCAAGAAATATCTATGTCAAGGTGGGTATACATGTAAGATTTCAAGAGAACCGATATTTGATTAGATTGAATAGTTAGATTTTTATATCGAAAGTCGCTTTGTTGAACCTCAATCTTTTTATAAATATATATATATAACACGATGAGTAATCAATCTCTGTTAATCATCGCATTCGAGCAGAATTGCTGTAGTGGTAGGCATGCTTTGAATTCTTCCTCAATCGGTTGGTAAAATTCATGTCTCGATTACACTGTAATCGATTAAAATTTACAGACATGTCCGACACAGTTCCGATTGAGATTCAGTGAGATGTTGAATACTTTTACTTAAATGGAACTTATTACAAATATCGGATAAGATCCACTCTAGAAAAAAAAAACTATTTTTGTAGTCGACCCTATAAAAATATCGACATCTGCATTCCCAGCTTTAGCCATATATCTTTGCTTTCCTGGTCTATGGACATTTCAATTGTTATAAAGAGTGAATATCATGCCTGGACCTCTTATCTCTATTACCCCCAATAACTCCTCCTAACTTTGATCAGTTTCTTCACTGACTAAGGGTCCCCATACATGGATCTATACCTGCTTGATCAATGAAAGATCAAGCGGGCATGGTGACAACATTGTGAATCATCGAATAGGTATAGGCCCATGTATGGGGACCCTTAAGTTGGGAACACAGGCTTAGAAATGGGCCAGATCGATAGCCGCTTCGAGCGCCATGCGCCCTCACAGCCATCTATCTGGCCAATATCTAATGCGGCCATCCCTGTTTTCGAGCGAGATCAATCAATCCCGCTCGAAAACAGGGATACCGGACATGACCATAAAACACTGTCCATTAATGTCAATGGACAAAAAAATTTGTCAAAACAGCATCCGATACGCATCCATTGATGGACTGTTTGGACGCAGTCACGTTGCGGTTCGTGAAAACGCAGTACGCCACGCCATGTTTTTTTTTAACAGAATGACACTAAATTTGGTAAAGGAGGTAAAGCACTTTATATCTTTTTAAATTTCCTTTACATTTAATTTATTATTTATTTAAATTCATGTTGCATATCAGTGCTGGTGATCTTGTTATAAAAGCAACTTCCTATCTATGTGCAGGACCTCCAGAAACTGCTTCTTGTCAAAAACACATCATGCCTATCTATGATCCCTTTCGCAGAAGACCACCAGATTTTTCCTCTGACAAAGAAGTCTAAAATTGTAATGGGCTCACAAGCCCAGTGCAACAAAGTGAGAGATTGAAGTTCATTCTAATGAGAGAAATAAGTATTTGCAGAAGATGACTAAGTACTTGTTGGCTAACTCTTGCTGGCAATCCAGAGTTTCTTGTAGTTGGACACCAGGCTTGTACACATCTCAGTAGGGAATTTATCCCGTTTCTCTTTGCAGATGTTCTCCAAGTAAGTAAGTTTTGAGGCTCAAACTGTAAGTATTTTCTACTATACTAGGTACTGTAATAACACGCTGGGATAAGGAGGACTCCTTTACAGGATTTGTTTCTCCTTTAAGCTTGTTACCAGAATAAAGTGAGGACTGATGGCTTAAAATCTTGCGGGTTGATTGTGGGATCAATGTAGTGCACTGAGTTTGTGAGGGTTTTTTGTTGCTATACTGGCTCGTACAGCTGTAATAAACCTAAACCTCCCATAACAATCATACACCTGGTCATTTCTTTGTCAGAGGGCAAACATAAACATAAAACTTTCCCTCACTGTAAGGAAACCAATCCAGTGGTATAGAACAGATGCTGGAGTCATTATTTAGTATAAGAAATACATGTCACCAGGTTATGTTTATCCATTTTATTAAAATAAGTCAGGAAGTGTGTTTTCTGCTTAGAATATGATAAACGTATTTCTTCATAACTTTCCCTGTAAGCCTTTTCTGCAGTAGTGGTAATGGTTTTCCCTCCCCGTGTAGGAGTTGTGGTTTTTGTCTCTTTTGTTTCTCAGGAAAAAAA
>CM070038.1:83075859-83102615 GCA_036250615.1 Ptychadena robeensis
CCCCCGTGACGTCATGTCACCAAATGCAAACTGGGTTAACTTCAAAGAGCACTAGGGGTGATTTCCGAGGGTGCCAAAGGGCATTGTATTGGATACAGTCATAATTGTATCCAATACAATTCAAAGTAAAACAAAACCAAAACACATTTCCAATTGTAATAAAAATTTTATTATAAACAAAAAATTAATATAAATACATACTGTTTTGAAATCTTCCATACCAAATAAGTATTTAAGAGATTTTATCATTCAAATGATACCATTTATTCATTTTTTATGAAATTTTTTTCCATAATTGTGTGTTTCAAACATTATTATATTCAGTATGTCTACTAGACCCTTGTACGGACATATTTTGGGAAGTTACAGGCCTACAATATAAAAAAAAATCCATTAGAGTCTATGGTGCGCTTTTGGTACAGAAATCTGGACCTTGCAAGAGCGCTAGGGAGGTTAACTCTAAAATAATATAAATCGATTATTTGTGAATTGATTATAATGTATAAATCAAAGTATATGGTTGTATTATTTTTATACCTTTCTAATAAAGAACTGCTGTGACCATTTAAACTTTCCGCCGCACAGTCCATTCGTTTTATGGGAGGTACAGAAGTGAAAAATCCACCAGTCCTGATGTTGGCACCTTTACAAGGGCAACTTGGACAACTTGCTATTAGAGATGGTCGAATTTTTTTTTAAAAATTCGACAATTTCGAGTTAATTGCAAAGCCCCTGAAAAGAGTATCATCACCAAGCTTGCTGGAGATGTAGAGAAGTGTTAGGGATATACTCCAAAATAAAAAGTATATCTCTAACACAAATAGTTTTTGCACAAATTAAGTCAAGTTACTATTTCGAAAATCAGAACTTTTAAACTTAATTTATGCAAAAACTACATGTGCTAGAGCAACACTTTTTTTTTTTCAAATGTTCCCACAACCCTTCTCTACATCTCCAGTAATTTTGGTGAATATACCATGTTTAGGGGCTTTGCAATCAGCTCACAAATTTACCAATCGAAAAATTCGGCCATCTCTACTTGCTAGGTAATTGTTATGGATCTCTTGTGTTCTGGCATCTGTCATTCCTGTTTTCTTCTTTTCTCTTTTAGTTTTCATCTCCTACCTATTGTCTCATGTTCCTCTTCTAGGCTTGTATTTTCTAGTACATGACTGGGTCAAATAAACATGTGGGTCTGAAAATGATCACACACTCCAAACCTATATATAGTGTATGACATGTTTCATCATCAGTTATTCTGAATTTGGTTGTAGATGACGGTTCCAGCATTTACAGCCATCAATGTAAAGGATGCCCAGATGGTACTCAATTGGATATGGAGAGTGGAGATTGCAAGGAGTAAGTTATATTATAATGTTTAAAGGTGCATAATGTTATTATTGGATATATAAAAAAGGATTGGTTCTGACCCACTGTTGGTTTAAACTCTCCATGTCCGTTCAATCAATGAGCAGTTTGAGTGCAGGGTGATGACATCATCGCGCTGCACTCCAGATCCGTTCGATATTTTGGATGGGGACCATGGGCCCCCAACTAAAGTAATGTAAATCGAACAGGGTTTACCAAAATGTTGGTTCCCTCTTTGATCTAATTTGTTTCGATCGATCCTGCTCAAAGAAACCTATACTCGGCCTGATTTTTTTATTGATTTGAGCATAATCAATTTCGGCGAATGCGCACTGCGATCGATTGTGCTCTAATTGATACAAAAATCGAGCTATTTATGCCTAGCTTATGACATTACGAACATTTTTTCTTTAGATATTAATATAAGTAACCTCCTCAAGAGCTAAGTGATTGTGAGGGCCTTCAACTCTGGATTGGAACTATTAAATACTGAACTCCAGCCTCATAAATCTCTTCCATTATCCCTTCCTAATCTAAACCTAAACATTTCAGACTTCTATTACAAACTTATCACATGACCAAAACATTTTAGTAGCCAGTGTATTTCCGTTTACAAGACCTTTGTTAAGGTGGCTACTGAGGTTTTTTTTTACGTTTTATTTTCTCTTTATTTATACTATTTTTACTATGCTATTACACTATACTGTATCTATAAAGGGTGTCACAGATCCCAGCAGGACTAGGGGATCTGTGTCTGCTGTAGTTGATTCTAGTTCTGAGAACCGTCTTTGACCCCAAGGGTTACGTTTCCAGCCTGGGAGCTCCCTCTGCTGGATGCTTATGGTTCATGCTCCTCCCTCCTGCCCTTTATAAGGAAGTCTCAGGTGACAGGAAGTCAACTGATCTTTGGGTCTTAAGCTAGGCATACATGGTTCGATTTTAGCAAGATCGATTTTCGATCTTGATCTTTTTATCGGACACCGATCTCAAACTAATCCAAAGGAAGGTTCCATCCTGATACGATCGTAATAAGACCAAAATCGACTATTTTAGTTTCAATCAAAAAAGACTAGAAAGAGTCATATATGAATGTGTTCATCGAATACAATCAACCTGGCCAACACACACAATGCTACAATTTTAGTTCAATCGTTGTACAATCAATAAACATTTTCAAACATGTCCAATCCCATTACGATCAATGTTTTGATCGATATCGAACAATTTTTGCTGCTATAACCATGTTTGCAGCATACGATTTAAGTTCAATCGATGTAAACTTTGAACGTTTTAGGTTGATCGAATGCTAAAATCGAACCGTGTATGCCTAGCTTTACATGTGTTTGCTACCAGCCCTTCTTGTGGGGGCTCTGGTGAATACCAGGTGGTCCTTTAGGCTCTGCACCCTGGAATGCACCCATGCCAACTGTGCAGGTTGGTCCAGTGGGTCCAAACCTGGACTGGTGTCACCGTTGCTCTGGTGTCACCCGCCGTGACAAAGCAATGCTAAAGGCTGTTCTGATATCTAGAGAGGAAAGGTATGTAAACCAGTGGAGATCATTTTGAAATTTTATAACATGTTTGAGGTTCCAGTTCAGTGCAGAGGAAGGTGAACTTATACAAGATTTTGATCCGGATCAACATCTTGTTTGGTTCTTTTGGAGAATATACTTTGAAAATATACACAGCTAGATTAAATATTTGTACACAGGTTTAAATACACAAATATATCTGTGTAAATTCAATAAAGATAATTGTAAAAGTTATTCCTAATATTTTTACATTGGCAAGGCTTGTAAATTTTTGACTCGTAAACCTTCAAACATTAGGTTCAGTGATTCATTATTATTATTTTGTGTTCTTTTTGTTGAGGCTTTGTAATCAGTTATTTCTGGTTTCTCGTGAAACTGTTCATTAATTTCATGTTCTGTGGGTGTATGGAAACTAGCCTTCCAGGTAAACGAAAGTTTCCATCTCGGTAAGAAGTTGCCACCATTGCTGCGCTACCCTGCTTTGAAAAATAGTAAAGGTCACAGCTAAGAATTGGTTTATTATTAGACTGTTCCTACATAGCATAAAGGGTCCCTAATATATAAATAAATATATATGTATTTTAGTATAATCTTTACAGTATAATCTTGTATTGTCTAAAATATGACTATTGCTTTTCAATACGCTTTCACACTATGCACATTCCATATCGACATATTCATATGTCAAAATCAGGTATGTTCTCATTTCTATGTTCAGCCTTAGTAGAGGTTTGTACCGTGTAAGCCATCAATGAATACAGAGAGTTTGGAGTATGACTGATACCCTTTTTTTGGCTAACTGTTAAGCTAGCCATACACGGCACGGATTCCCTGGCTGATCGATTCAGCACCCGATGGATTCCGGCGATTCCGCCGGCATCCACAGGTGAGAACGATTAGCCAATTAGGGAATCCGATCGTGGCAGCCCACCTTGTACGGCCGGATCCGGGAGGCATCCGTGTCCGATGGCTCGCCTCCCGGACCGCAACGCCCCCTGATCAGAGCAGAATCGGACCGAAAAGACCAACAGGTTGGTTCTTCCTCGGATCCGATTCTGTGCCCCTGATCCATCGGATGCGATCGGACGGGCAAGGTGGGCTGCAGGGGATTCCGGCACGATGGATCCGCGTGCACGCGCCCGGAATCCATCGCGCCAGAATCCGGCACGAATCCGTGCCGTGTATGGCAGCCTTAACTGTTAGGAAAAGTTATTGGGGATAATAGAGAAGAGAAGGTCCAGGTGTCTCTATTACCCCAAATACTGTTCCTAACTCTGACCACTATGTGTACTGACTAAAGTCGGGTATACATGGGTTGATTTGCCTTCAATCAATGAACCCTGGAGCACAGCGAAATGATGTCACCTCACTTTGTATTCACAGGGCTTTCGACCTACAAAGCCCTTCTGTCAAAGATTGGGGGTAATAGAGATAAGTAGGTCCAGGTATCTCTATTACCCCCAATAACTGTTCCTAACTCTGACCACTATGTCCACTGACTAAAGTCGGGCATACACGGGTCGATTTTTCCTCCAATCAATGAACCGCGCTGCACTCGAGCTTCGTCGATTAACCATAGAATCAATGAACACCACTTTGCGCGATCTATCCCATTCACTACTTTCAACAAACCAAAGTAATGGCAATCAAACAGGGTTTACCAGTTGGATAAGAGCTTTGTTCGAGTGAGTTCATTTGATCCCGCTTGAAGAAAGACTGGATAGATTCTAGAATAATCAGCGTGAACGCGCAAAGTGAACTAATGTGCAGTAATCAATTCAGAAATCGACCCGTATATGGCCACCTTGACCCTTTCACTTTCACCTCTATCAGTCAAGCGTGTCAAGGCAAAACAGTCAGTTTTGTTAAAATATTTATGACCTTGTAATTTTGTATAAATTTAAGTCCAGAAGACCAGAATTTTTTTAAGCCTGAATAACAATAACAATAGCTTGCTTTTTCAATTATTTACGTTAGCCAATAAAAGGGATCGCTGAAAACTCCAAACTCTCTATATGCCCATCCTTAAGGTAGGAATACACGGGTCACACGCGCTCACGGCACTGAGCTGTGCAGAAATCTGGGTAAAATCGACCCGTGTATGCCGCTTTCCGATCAAGATCAATAGATCTCACTCGGCCGAACAGGTTACCAACATGTTGGTAAACCTTGTTCAATAGCCTATACTTTGAATAGGGATAATGTTTTTTGTTTTTTTTTTACGTACAAAGTACCGTATTTTTCGGACAATAAGACGCAGTGCATAAGACACACCCAAAGTTTTAGAGAGAAAATTAGGGAAAAACAGTGACACAGCAATTCAGATATCAAGTGACTATACAGAATGTTCCAGCAAAGTAGGCAGGACTGGACCATGAAGTATTCACTCTATATTCCTCCAGCCTGTGCCAGGAGGGAGGTCTTGGTTGCAGGGTTAAAACTTTAGCATGTGTTTATACACCAGCAGTACCCATTCTCTGAACACATTGACCAACTTAGAAAGAGACACATTTTACAATCTGGCACTGAACAACTTACCCATAAGAGGCTATTTACATATGGGAGGAGGTGTGAGTCTTTGTGTTTAGAGAATGGGGACTGCTAGTGCTAATGCAGATCAGATCTTTTCTTGACTGAGGTTTTTTGGCTTGGCTAGAGGGAATGTAACAATTTCTGCCTCCTGGGATGCAGAGCTACTTCTCCCAGGATTGTTGGGATAAAAAAAAGAATAACTTTTTACATATTTGGACCATAAGACACATTGATTTTAATGGTAAAAAAAGTGCGTGACTATAGGTTGCAAACACCATGCACACCATGTGAGCACCATTTACATATCACCTGCTAAAATGTCATCTATACAAGTTTTTTTTGTAAATCTTAGAGAATATAGTTTAAATTATTTACATATCGCTTTATATTCACAGGACACCTGCTGAAAGAAATGGTAAGTTTTATTTCATTGTACGCCTATATGACTATATAATAAGATTGTTTTCCACTGAAAAATACAGGGATACGCTGACTCTGTGTGAACTAATGTGCCAATCCATACTGGTGCATCATTACCTGCTTCAGGGCCCAGTGCGACTATCAGGCATTGTAGGCTCGCTGAAATCAGGCATGATGCATGTAGTCAGTCACGTAACGCCCCAATTGATAAACAAGGGCCTGTTGCATGACGTAAATATATGTTGGGATATATAGGTGTTAGTTCACCCTAATTGCTTTAAAATAGAGCCAATTCGCGGGCAAACCACAGGCGGGGGCCATGCACAATCAAATGTCATCCATAAGGCCCGCCCTGGTATAAGTGTAGACTCAGCCTTAGTTGTCTGTGAAGGATACACTTGAGTGAAGGTCTACTTGCAATCTACTGGGACTGCTGACATCACATCGGCACTAGATAGTGGCACTTAGAAGGGGCCTCTAGCCTTTTGAATGCCTTGACATAGGAAACAATTAGAGATCAACAATTTTAAACTACAACTACAAGTTCAAATATAATCTTAGGAAGGATATTTGTTGTAAATAAATAGTCTTGCCACACAGTCTCTGAATAACATTGAAAACATACTGGATATACACTGGTGATTGAAATTTAAATACTTTTGTTCAGCTTGCTTTCCATTACCTTGAGTGGTATTGTACTTGATGGGCGAAGAACACCCACTGCCTTACAAGTGGGCAGAAACTTTACATGTGTCCACTATGAACAATGTATTTTTATGTAGACAGGAAAATACAGAGACCTTTGCTACTCATGAGTCACTTTTATGTGGTTACTTAAAGTTAAGAACTTTTTTTATGGTCAATCTGGACAGTCCTAAATACTGTATTTTAGATGCTGACACTCAACTTCCTGAGCCTTTACAATAAAAGATTCTAAGGAAAATCTACATCTTTGTATAACATAGAAAACCACATAGCTTCCCTTCCTCTTCTTTGCATGCCAAATATAGCTGTGTGCAAGAAATGTGTGACTCGTAGGAGGTTCCTATGTAAGCTTTAAGCGGAAAACACTTTTTATAGATTTAAAGGCTGTGTTTATACCAGAGGTAGGCAAATGAATTGATACAGAGGCCAAAAGTGAGGCCCTCGGCATCACTAAAGGGACGTACTGTCGCACATAACATTTATAATCTATACTAACTTGTATAAGCATTTTATAATGAAAAAAAGTGGCAGCAGGCACAGCTAGAAGACATTGTTTTTCATTTCTAAATAACAAAACTTGTTTTTGTAAATGATACTTCAAGCATTAGGGAACACTGTAGTAGTGTAATGCACATTTTGTGTCATATATATCATCAACGCTTATGTGCCTCAAAGATATTATCAAAGCCTTTGAGGATATCTATCTTGAATCAAAGGTTATGTGCCCATATTCTGTTCTTCTCCTCCTCCTCCTACTGCTGTAAGGAGATCCCAAGAGAGGATGGTTCAGAGATCGGCGGACAGGTGAGTTCCTATGCCCTATACATTAACAGGGTTACAGGGTAACAGGTTTCAGGGGCCGCAGGATGGGGACCTGGGGTATACCCTTTTGTTTTCCTTTTGTTATCAGGGATCACATGAATGCATCACACAAATGTCAACTAGCACTGCTGAAAATTAATGGCTAGACTGTGTTGAAATTATTTGCAACGCATAGGTTTATGTAAAACGGCCACTAGATTCTCTTTACTTACATCCAAAATGGAGTACCAATATACAGACGGATATAACCTCTAATAATTCTATAAAATGTTTAGGTAAGAAGATAAGGATCTCAATATTGCTCAAACAGGTTTTATGCCTTATTGGATAACAGAAAAGGTTGCAAAATGTTCATGAAATTTTGACTTTGTGGTTAATTTGCACCCCCCCCCCCTAAACATGGTATAATCACCAACATTGTTAAAGATGTATATATGTATGTGTCTAATAGTGATGGCCGAACATCGGCCACATCTGGTCGCGAACATGCGGATCGGACTATTAAAAATGTCTTCAAAAACCGCCTGTTCATCTGGTTCCTAGTTCCAATCACTGACGTCACTTCCGGTTTTTGAAGGGTCTCTACCTTTTCTAACTTCTTCCCACTGGCAAATGGGGCGGGTCGGACACCCGTACGGTTTGTCGGGTAGAAAAGCATGTCATGTTATATTAGGCCACCACTAGTATCTAAAGTAAAAGTTTTACATTAACCTCCCTAGCGATATGCCCGAACCCAATTCGGGCAAAGGCACACTGCACCTATCGATACGCCCGAACTGGGTTCGGGGCACATCGTGGGAGCTCACCTCGCACTCCGTCGCCGCCATCCTTCCCCCGTCCATATCGCCGGAACTTCTCGGGTCCCGGAGTGACGTTGTGGACGTCACGGAGGCGGGGACCCGTTCGCCGGCTTTTTTAAAATCTTTATTTTGTAACACTTTGAGACTGGCATTTATAGAAATGTCGTTCTATAATCCAGCTCAAAGTGGTCACCCGCTATCATAAACGCTCACCATCTGAGCGTTCCTGATAGTGGGGAGCATCTTCGGCTGCCACAACGATCCGTTCTGGAAATATCCGAAGTCGCCGGCATCTCCGGAACAAGCTCTCGTCTGCACGATGAACGTCAGCATCCGAGCGGCGGGAATTTAAAGGTACAGAAACTTTTTTTTTCTTCTTAGATTTTTTTATTTTTATTTTTATTTTTTTATGATTGAATTGTATAACATGTTTTATCCAATTCCAACATCAAAAGAAAACAATTGTAAACCGTCTAAAAACAAATTTTTTTTTTCTGATACCTCTAAAGCCTGCCATAGCGCTTATATTCTGTTGACCGATTTTGCCGAATGATCACCATGCAACTCATCGGGGTAATCGCTTGGTGATCAATTGACAAAATGAAACGCGCCCACCTTGGCAGGCAAAGTAACTGGGCAGCATCCTTATCGATAAATCAACACTGCGCCCAGCGTGCCGGAATCATGCGCAAACCGCTGTCTCTCTGTGTCCTGCAGCCCATTTCTACAAAGACTGCAGGCACACAAAGCCATTTTCCGCCCCCATCGGCGTCACGGTGACGCAAGATGGGGGCGGAAAGGACAAACACTGTATCACTTTTGGTACAGAAATATGCCACCTCAGGGAAACGCCAGGGAGTTAATCCAGGTCATGGCTATAGCTAATGTAGTGGGTCGCATCAACTACAATATGTAGTACATCTTGTATATTGTATATGTAAACAATACAACTATATATTGTTAATCCTATGCTATTTCTTTGTCTTTTTACAGAACACCCCCCACCCACCCCCCCCCCTCCGGGTCACAATGCTGGAAACTCTGATATAAAGTTGTGTATTGTTGACTAGTATTTTGTGCTTTCCTGAGCTGTTCCTTCTTGTTGCTTCAGTTACCACCTTTACGCTCATTTTACCGTCCGTTTGATTTGAAGTATCAAGGGCCGCCATCAGCTTCCGCCCCCATGACTGGATCATATATTGAGCGTATACACCGTTCCTATAAGTTCGTTTATAAATATGATCTTGAGTGGACTACCCCCCTATCTGTTCTGTCTTTCGAAGATGTCCTCGCGCGCAAAAGACCACTTAATTGTCAAGTACATGTTCCACAAGCCAGTCGTCCATGTAACACCTAACCAACCCTACCCGCGCCATGCCACTCCTAACTATTCTAACTTGACATAACATTTTACACTTTACCCCAAGTTACTTTACGCCTATTTTGGTTTCATAACTTACTTTTCTGACCTGTTGAGAACAGACCTGTGGTCCCTGTGGTCTTGCAGGAATGTATCGGTCCTTTCCGTGGCTGCAATAAGATGGCTGTATGTGTAGGCACAAGATATGGTTAGTGTTAGAAAAGAACAATCTTTGCCCACAGTTAGATGTTCCTGTGTTGTAGATGTGGGGATCTGATTGTTTTGGGGCAGAAATAAAAATATATACAGTAAACAAGTTTATTTCTTATAGGTAGTAGTATATTCATCAATCGCAGTTGCTTGTTCGCCATGTGTTCGCGGAAAATACCAGCGCGTTGACCCGCCCCCCATATATTTTTTTTTTAACAACTTTGACCCTGATGAGTCAGTAGAAAGCAAATACAGCCCATCAGCACCCAGCACCTGCCCGGGACACCCCCTACAGCCACAGGGGACGCATTCACATCTGCTGCTGAAGAGGAGAGAGTTAGCGGATAGAGGCTGCCCCTGCTGTATAGGGAAATATTTGCTAGTTCAGTGTCATCCAGTTCTATCTTACAGTGATCTCAATCTGCCTGTCAGGACAGAGTCCTGAAAAGACCCCAACAGCCCTTATTAGGCTATTTTTTTGCTACCCTGTTGCCTGCTGTGGGCTGCTGGACCAGTGATTTTTCAAGCCCTATATACACAGTGCCTACTGCCAGTGCCCATATTTGGTGGCCACTTTGTTGTTACCCAGGGGATTTTTTCCCTATTTTAACGGCTATTGCCGTGCTTTTCACCACTTACAGACCTTGTGCCAAACCTGTGTGTGTGCGCCCACCACTGCCACCGTGCCCACCCATAATTGTCCTGTTTGGCACCTTTGTACACCCCAGGTGACTTTTTGTTCACACTAGTTTAAGGGCTATTGCACTCTTTCACCACTTACAAACAGCCTTGTGCCAACTGTGTGTGTGCTCCACACTGCCCAGTGCCCACACCATAATGTCCTGCGTGGCACTTTGTAACCCCAGGGAATTTTTTCACACTACTTTAAGGACTATTGCACTGCTTTATCACCACTTCCAACCTTGTGCCAACTGTGTGTGTGCCGCCCCACACTGCCCAGTCGGCCCACCCATAATTGTCCTGGTGGCACCTTTGTAACCCCAGGGGATTTTTTCTCACAACTATTTTAACGGCTATTGCACACTGCTTTCACCACTTACACGCACTTGCCCAACGGTGTGTGCCGCCCACACGCCCCAGTGGCACCACCCATCAATTCTGGTGGCACTTTGTAACCCCAGGATATTTTTCACAACTATGTTTAAGGGCATTGCACCTGCACTTTTCACCACGTACAGCCATGTGCCAACTGATGTGTGCGCCCAACACTGCCCACAGTGGCCCACTCATAAGAAATCGGGTGGCACATTGTTTACAACCCAGGGAAGGGTTCACACATTTTTAAGGGGCTACTTGCAAGGTGCTTTTCACCACTGACATACAGCCTTGTTCCAACTGTTGTGCCCAGCCACAGTATCTGCCTGACGGGTAATACCAAGCAATTTTTTTTCACCACTATCCATAAAGCGGTAGAATAACCCCAAGTGCACACAAGGGACTATTCACGCTCACCACTTACAGCAGCCTTGTGCCAACTGTGTGTCGCCCCACACGTGCCCAGCCCACGTCATAAATCTGGGTGGCACAGGGTGGTACACCAAGCAATTTTTTTTCACCCTATCCATAAAGGCTATTAATAAAAAGTGCAGGCTTTCACGTCCATTACAGCCTTGTTGCCAATGTTGTGTGCCCAGTGCCACCACAGTATACTAATAGTGGAAGGGTAGTACCAATCAATTTTTTTTCACCCTATACATCAAAGGAGTATTAATAAAAAGTGCACAGCTTCCGTCCATTACAGCCTATTGTGTCCAACTGGGGACATGCCCAGCCACAGATCTATCTGGTGAACGGTATACCAAGCAATTTTTTTTCATCCCTATCCAATCAAAGTGGATTAATAAAAAGTGCCCGGCTTTCACGTCCACTTACCAGCCTGTGCCAACTGTGTACCATTGCCCACCACCTTATCTGGTGGAAGGGTAGTACCAACGCAATTTTTTTTTTTCACCCTATACACTAAAGGGTATTAATAAAAGTGCCAGAGCTTCTCGTCCATTAACGCACTGTGCCAACGTGTGTTCCAGTTGCCCAGCCACAGTTAGCTGTGAAGGGTAAGTACCAAGCAATTTTTTTTTTCACCCATTCCATACAAGGGTATTAAATAAAAAGTCGCACGGCTTTTCCGTCCATTACACAAGCCTTGGTGCCAACTGTGGTTTGCCCCAGGCCCAGGCCAGCAAAGTTATCTGGTGGAAGGGTAGTACCCAAGCAATTGGAAAAATTTTTTTAACCCCTATCCAAAAGGATAATTAATAAAAGCTAAGCAGGGGCTTTACCGTCCCATTACAGCCTTGTGCCAACTGTGTGTGCACAGTGCCCACCACATTTATCTCGGTGGAAGGAGTAGTACCCAACGCAATGTTTTTCACCCATCCCATCAAGGTATTAAAATAAAAGTGCACAGTTTTCCGTCCACTTACAGCCTTGTGCCAACGTCACCATGTGCCCAGCCACAGTTAGCTGGTGGAAGGGTAAGACCAACGCAATTTTTTTTCACCCTATCCATAACAGGGGTATTAATCAAAAAGTGCAGGGCTTTCCGTCCATATCCAAGCCTTGTGCCAACTGTTTTCGACCCACCAAACCCACAGTTATCTGGTAAGAAACGCGGTAAGTACCAAGCACATTTTTTTTCACCCTACCATAAAGGGTATTAATAAAAAGTGACCACGAGCTTTCCGTCCATTACAGCCTTGGTGACCAACGGTGTGGTTCCTCACCACAGTAATCTGGTGGAAGGTAAACCAAGCAAATTTTTTTTCACCCCTATCCATAAAGGTTATTAATAAAAGGTGACAGGGCTTCCGTTCCATTACAGCCTTGTGCCAACTGTGTTTGCCCAGCCACAGTTATCTGGTGGAAGGTAAGTACCAAGCAAGTTTTTTTTCACACCTATCCATAAACAGGGTATAATTAAAAACAACCCGCCCAACACCCCAACCTCCCAGACCCACAACAAAATACCAAGACAATTCACCCTATCCAAAAAAACAAAAGTCACCCCATTACACCCCAACCCCAGCCCACCAACAATTCGTACCAAGCAACACCCCCAAAAAAAAAAAACCCCCCCCACCCTGTCCAACGTCCATGCCCACCCACGATTATCTGCTGCCCCAGGCACTTGTAAACGCCAAAAACATAAAAAATGGACAGGCAGAGGCCAGACCATCCCGCCAGGGTTCGTGGTGGTCGTGTCCGGTGGTGAAATTTCCTTTGGCCCTAGAAATAATGGCCAGTGTTCAAGACCACTTACCGTCAATTATAGAACATGCGGGGGACTAGTTGAACTGGTTTTACACATGAGTGGACACCCAATCTTTTCACACTCATCCACCACAACTGACCCGGGACACACCATCACTCCGCAGCTCGCTGCTGACACACTCTCAAGTGAGCCCACTCACCTGACCCGCCAACCAATACTACAGCACCACACGCCGCATACATTTGGACACCCATCAGAGAGTGTTCTCACATCCTTTTGAAGAGGAGATGAATGATGCTCAACCATATTCCAGAGCATTAGATGACATGGACTGCCTCTGACAGGTAGACAGTACACACATGGAGGTTCGGTGTGATGACGGTGATGTTGTCACCCGCTGCGCTTACCTTTGCTGTAGGTGTCAGATACAATGAATCGGTTGAACGATGAATGACAGATGATGGTCCCGTGGAGGTCACGTGGTTGCCCACACCAAGAGAGGAACGAAACAGGGGGAAATTTCAGATGGAGTAGACAAGAGAGGAGGAGAGACGAGTTGTAAAGCAGGGCACAGGGCATTGCAAGGAGCTATTGCACAGTACATCAGCATGTATCGGCACCTGGAGGTCCAGCCATACAGCACGCCAATCAAACCCATGACTGTTGCCCACGACCAGTAGCCGCTCATTGCAAAGCTCAGCAGTGTGGCATTTTTGGTTGTGTCTGCCGCTATATAGCATGGATGCCCATTTGCAACGCTGTGCAATAAGATACTGAGACCGTGAGGCAAGTCCAAAACCCACCGCGGTACAACGCTTTATGAGATGGCACACTGAGCTCGCATCACAAACCCTTTGGGATCAACACATGGCTACACGCAGGACGCAACACTCGAAGCCACCCCTCCTCCTCCTGTTCCCAGCATCTTCAGCCACTGCAACCACTGCCTGTCCTGCCTTGCCCCCTCTCAAACACCCCAGCACACTTCGCCTCTCGCCTTTGAGCAGCTCCCACTCGCATCTGCGGCCACGGTCAGGTTTCATTGGTGAAGGAGATGTTTGAAGCGGCAAAAAAACAATGTCACAGAGTCACCCCCCTTGCCCGGCCGTCTGACAGCTGGCTACGGAGCTCTTTAGCCCGCCAGCTTTTACCAGAACCAGCTGGTGGATATCTGAGGCCTTCAAAAAATTTGTGGCTATGGGACACCGCCAGTGACAGGACCCGGCCGAAATAAAATTTCACACAAACTGGCAATCCCCAAATCTTTATTCCCTTGTGGAAAAATAAGTAATGCATCTCTGGCATACAGTGTTTGGGGGCAAGGGTCCATCTGACCACTGATACCTGGTCTGCAAAAGCACGGTCAAGTGCAAGTACACCTCACTGCACTTCGCATTGGGTAAACCTCTGACCCAGACTGCCCAGCATGGAATGCGTGGCTCTGCAGCCAAAGTTGGTGACACACGCCAAGACTTTCAGGCTCCTGCTGCCACCGTCTCTACTCCTCTCTACTCCATCCTCCTCGCGGACTCCTCTTCTCTTAGTGCGTCCGGCTCCACATCCATCTGCATCCCTGCAGCTCCACCAGGGGCTATTACCACATCCACGAGATACTACAGTGTCACGCTGTCTTGGGGCTGACACTTGCCTGAAAGCATAGAGCCACACCGAACCATCACTCTCTGTCCGCCCCCCCCCCCCACCATTAATGCACAGGTGGCTCAGTGGCGACCCCACACCACACTGGATGATTGGCACAAGTGGTGTGTGCACACTGTCTTAAACTCGGATTGTGCAAACGCGTTTTTGGCACAGTAACCCCAGGCTTACAAGGAGGTGCTCAAGCAGGCTAGAAGGTGGGTGCCACCTTTCAGCAGGCGTTCCACACGGCTTATGGCGAAAGTTTTCAGAAATTCAGCCGCTAAAAAAAATCACATGCCCCAGTTGAGGCGCATGATTTGCGACAGTCCCCACCACGCGTTGGAATTCAACACACATCCACCATGTTTGACCGCCTGCCCTCCAACCAAGAGAAAGCCTGTCAAGGAGTATCTGTACTCACCAGGGTGCTAGGGGACAGCCTCCTGCCAGAGACTGGTGATTTTTTGCCATCTTACTGGACGCTCATGCGCAATGCCCTGGTAGCTCATGCGTACCTTTTGAAAGGTGACACAACCTTGTCACGTCGCAGACGACAGGCACAATCAGCGACCTCATCCCATTTGCCTTCTTCCCTGGAGCGTCCCTGCCGAAGAGTGCTTATCTGTGATGTGCTTTACAGAGGAAGAGTTATGGTCCACCACACCACCAGAACCAGCCTTAGCCAGCCTCGCTTGCCTGACCTGCAGGCAACCGTGGACAGAGAGTCTAGGAGTCAGAGGAGAACGGTGGCGTTCAGGAGGATTAATACACACCTCAGCAGGCATCCCACGGTGCCTCCTTGTGGTCACCTATCTGGGACCCATGGTGTTTGTAACGTGGCGGGGGAGAGGAACAGACCCTCAATGACATCCAGTGAGGAGGACGGAACTTATTTGAATAAGCTCGGCATCCATCCTTGGTTTTTTTTTTTGGGGGGGTGCGAATGGGGTCTTTTCATGCTGTCGTGCCTGTTGATGGACCCTCGGACAAAAGGAGGAAGGAGAACATCTGTATTGGGTGGCCCCAACTACAATAGACCCCCCGCTACAAAGCAGAAAGTAGCTTGGAAATGTTACCGCTTCCCGCATGTACTGAGAGGATGAAGCAGTTGAGAGCTATGACTACAACATCTGCCTCTACCACCTTTTAAGGGTGATGTCACCAGCACAACGTGACGCTAACTAGGGGAAGGTGACACTAATCCTCACTGCTACCAACGACCGTTGGCCGGACAAGGACAGGGCTCTTCACAGACTTGGCTGTTGATGGAGGACAGTGGGGAGCTTTTTAATTCCTACCATCGCCACAATCCCTTCGGGATCCACCACCTGAGACGAAACACTGGACCGACAGATCCATACTACCTGGCCTTAACTGCGGGCCCAAAAAAAAAAACGATATTGACATGCTCTTAGAAGCGATGAACCCCTGACTACTGGGTGTGCAGACTTGACCATGTGGCCATAGCTATCCCACGTTCGACCTGTTGAACTTCTGGCCTGTCCTGCTTCTAGTGTCCGGTCAAAAGTGATCTTCAGTGCTTGCAGGCGCCACGCATAGTGACCAGAGAAGCGAAGTCGCCCTCTGTCAAAAAAAGTGTTGTGGATCACACTCACCTTCCTGAAGATGACACGAGGCATGGATTACCGAAGGGACTGACAGTGGGGGATACTTTTGCCTATCAAAAGGACCCCTGATACATGCCTGGCGCTAAAACATGGTCCCCACGCTGCATACCGCATACCGATTTTGAATGAATCCTCCGCAACCAACTAATGTTCAAGAGCCGGCAATGTTTAAATTTTCCATTCTGCCTGGAAAACACATTTTTCTGGCCGCTGCTACAACAGCGGCTGCTACCATACCTAATATCTCGTCAACTGTAGATGAACAAATTTTTATGGCACAGTGTACTTTCCTAATTTTTTCTGGCCTCTGGCTGTGGCTGCATTAAAAAACGGCACATACATGTGCCACTCCACCCTTGTTGATCGCTACCAGTTGTTCGTGTGAAGGGCTGATGCGTATCACAACTGAAGCGATCACCTAAAATGAGGTGTTGGCCATGTGGCGCACCACCCCAGATGAGAAAGGCTGATTGCTTCATAGTGATCAGACCAAAAGCGCAGCGTTTAATAATTTGTCGTATGAAAAACTTTATTTATTTTTTGGGATACCCAACTACGGTTGCCCCCAGGACTTTAACGCAAACCATGGAACCTCACCTGAAGAACTGAGACCAAGGTGAAATACCTCCAAAACCCCCCTCTAGGAGAGTGAGTTCAGAAACAGGACAGAAGTGCAAAGTCCATGTTTGTGCATGGGTCATACAACAGGAGATAGGTCCAATCAAACACGGCCTAAGGGTAATCACATCAATTGCACTTTATTTTCCATTGAACTACTCATTGCCACAGAAATCTTGGTGTGATTTATCAGTGTGAAAAAAATTTCTTGGGAGTTTTGCCATGGAGATTCCCCTTTGTCATGTACTTGTCCAGGTTTTTAACCCCTTCGAAAACACTTTCCCAACAACTATTGTGGCCAGCAAAAGGGGTCCCTTTGGTTTTTTAACAATTCCCTCCCATTGAAGTCAATGGCGGGTTCGCGTGTTCGACCGGGTAGTCGCGAACGGGAGTTCGCGTTCGCCGTTCGCGAACATTAAATTCCGGGTTCGAGCCATCACTAGCCCTTTGTCACCTTGGTCTCAAATTTCTCTGGCTTCCCTCCGCTCATTTCCTGCAATAAGTGGAAATAACATCTAGAGGATGATTATAAAGGTCTCCTTGCTAGAGGCTGTAGTTTGCTTAGGTTTACTATCCAAAGCCTCATTTTCATATATTTTATAATTAATTTAACCTCCCTGGTAACCAGTATGATTATTACCCTTTTTTAACCTCACTAGCGATCAGCCCCTACTCTGCTTGAATTTACTACATCCACCCCCCCACCCCCCATGCATGTTGCTGGTGAATTAACTACATCCACCTCCCCATCTATGATGCCAAAGGAGTGGTTCCATAAATGCTGCTGCAAACTCGGGTTAGTCTCAACCGCTAGGGAGGTTAATCAATGTATCAATGTTTTTCACCCAGGCTGGTAGGACTTGAGATCAGACTGCCCTTACAGGTTCATTGCCTGGCCCCAAAGTTTGCCCACCCCTGGAATAGCTAGTAGTGGTTAGTCACATCCAGTTAAGGTATCCTAGGCACAGTAACCTTCCATTAAGACTTTTCATAGCCTACCCAAGCCACTGTTTTATTCTTCAACCCCAAAATGGCTTTGATGAGCTGCCAAATATCTTCAACATTACTAAACAAGTTCTATTGAACTGTGACGAAACACTGTTATCTAGGTAGCATTTGATGTTTTTTTTTATGTTTTCAATTAGTTCAAAGATAATTATCAAACATAGAACTGTGTCTTGGCATAAAGAATAGGAAAGCCAAGGAATGCCAATTTCTTGTCACAAAGAAAAGGAAAGCCTACAAGAGCTTTACATATGACTCTATCATCAGGTCTTTCATTTACCCCAAACATATCCAACTGGGGACTATATATTTAGCATCTTAATTTTTTTTTTCACTAATCAAATTGGTTCTTGGTGATTTGACCCGAAAGATAGAATGTGTGACAATTCCATATTAATATGCAAAAGTTTTAAATCATGGGCAGCTGTTGGGGGATATAGTGTACGGTATAAAAGTAGTTGAGATGTAGGAGTTAATTTTTGGATAGGATCACTGAGGAAAATCCATATCTTTCTCCAGTAAAGCTAGCCATACACGTGTAGGATTCCATGGCCAATTGATCACTCACCCGATCGATTCCGGCGATTCTGCCGGGAATCGCAGGTGTGATCAATCGGCCAATTAAGAGTATCCATCGCTGCATACCACCTTGTCCAACGGATTCCGGCACGATTCCGGGACGATTCCGTGTCCGATTCCACCTCACAAATGGCAACTCCCCCTTATCTGTGCAGAATCGGATCAAAAAGACCAACATGTTGGTTCTCTGACGGATCCGATTCTGGGCCCCCGAACGATCGGACGTGATCGGACGGACAAGGTGGGCTGCACACGATTCCGGCACGATCGATTCACGTGCACGCGCCCGGAATCGATCGGCCCGGAATCCGGCCGGAATCCGACCCGTGTATGGGGGCCTTAAGAGTCTTATATTAATCATCCAATTTATCCATTGAGTTGTACAAAGCACGAATGTTGATTTATTTTTTTTCAGGAAACCCTATCCAGTCTCATACAAACATTTCCATTACTGTAAAAGACGATGGAGACACATGGAGCTACCAGTACCCAGAAGAGGAACATGGTGATGGAGCACTAAATGATAAATTGGCATACTTTTAAATGACTAATCTGGTTAACAAATTACTGTAAATGAAGATACAGTGTCAATCCTGGACAGCTTGGCTCGGCTCATGTAGCATTAACCAACCTTTATTTGTTTGTGACATAAACATTGTTTATGGTTGTCTGACAATAACTGTGACGCTGAATCAACATCCTAAAGCCTTAGTATCCCATGTACAAACTTGTTGCTTAGGGCTAACATTTATAGCAAACATATTTAAAATATTTTGTATTTATAGTGTAAATTTGTGCTTTTTTGTAATTGTTTGTAAAAATTAGCTTAAGATATATTTTTGTTACACCAGTCATATAAAGTATTTTGACATTTATATTCAAGTTAAACATGTAATTTATATCTGTTTCTAACAAGCATTATATATCGGTAATTAAGGATCCCAACATAGTGGCCACAGAGGCTACAACAACATCCAGGCATTGCTTTCTATGGCTTAGTATATGTCTCCATCTTCAGGGGCAGACAGTCACAGCTACAGTCACAAGTGGCCTCTCATTGGAACATATTGGGGCCCCACTCTTACATACCATTGCTCATAGTAGTAGAGTGTGCAAGATCCAGGGCGCAACCACATGATATGTAGACATAAGGAGAATAGGCATAAATCAAAGGCAAAAGCAGGGGTTACTAAATTTAGAGATGCTTTTCGTGGCTGTTGGTTGTGGGTCCTCAGGGGGCCCATATGCAGCTGTACAGGTTTGCACATTGGTAGCCTCCTGGGCATTCTCCCCCAGGTATCTTGGGTTGAGTTTCATTGAACATGAAACTCAACCTGAGATAACTGCAGGGAAACGTATCTGTCCGCCGGATTCCCCTGGCGATTCTCTGTGTCTGCCCCAAAAGGGGTTGCCATATACCTCCATGTTAATGGAGGGATCTCCAAATGAGCAAAAAAAGTGTGCCATGTGCGCAACGCTTAGGAGGTTAACTAATTGGGTTAATCCTCCCTGATTACTGGTCAGGATAATTTAAGTAGGCTTAAGCAGGATTAGATCAGTACTAATTAATTAGTTGTTCAATCTGTATGAGTTTCCTTAAAGTAAAACTTTTCCTAGGAGTACTTGGCATCATTAAACACCATTTGGCATGCTTTGCATATAACTGTGCATACACAAGTTAGCAGAATGAATATTAACCTCCCTGGCGCTACCCCTAGTATAGCCCATGGTAAATTTGTTTTACAACACAAACTCACCCCGTGCTACACTTGGGGATGTTCACCTATTCTCAGCCAGTGATTCTACATCTAGGAAGACTCTTCGCCAACATTGGTAACGCTGGAGAGATGAGGGGTGGTGCCATTGACCTCCTTGTTAAAGGAGGCAGTGCCATTTTGCTGCCAGGGAGGAGAGGTGGCAAAGTAACACAGTACTTAGTACTCTGATTTAATTGCTGCCAGGGAGGTTATCCTCCCAAGTGATCACCAGTATAGCTTGGAGTACGTTTGTTTAAAAACACTGCTCACCACAAGCTACACTCTTAGTTGCGTGCCAGGCAAATTTCTACAATTATTCCGGGTTACACCTCCTCGGCATCAGTCATGACACTGAGGAGGTGGGGGGGGCCCAGTAACTGGCCTGTACCTAAATGCCCTCACGAACGCGCATCTTATAATATATATTTTACAGTCTTAAGTTTTCTTTAGGAAAATATTAAGCTGATGGGTTCAGTTCCATAAGGTTTTGAGTATAACAGACTTGTGACTCATCCCAAACAAGTATGCAGATAAAGACGTCTGATGCAATTTAAATGTAATCTTAGCTTATTTGTGAGTCAGCAAGTACCAGGCTTCATCTGGCCATACACATGCCGATAAGCGGACGATTTTTAACCTGGCCGACGGGCGTGCGCGCTCATGCCGTCGGTCAGGTTAAAAATCGGCCGCTTATCGGCATGTACCCACATGGGGCGACAGATCCCTGTCGCCCCACTTCTCGGCCAGCCAGAGATCCGACATGTCGGAAAATCTCTGGCCGGCGCGAGCCGATGGGAGCCGATGCCATAAGCTACAATGAAGCGGCCGCTTCATTGTAGCTTATGACCGGCACACAAAGGGTGCCCAGCCGACTGAAGCGCCCCAGAATGCAATGGGATTGTAAAAGTGATGACGTCATCACGTTTACAATCCCGGAAGAAATCGGCGGCAGATGTCGGCGATGGTCGCCGTGTGTATGCCCAGCTGACCTCTGCATTGTGGATTTCCCCTTCTTCCTCTACTTGTCTGTATCTATATTGTTCTTTCTGGTTTGTAAAATTGAATGACTTGTACTTCCACTTTCACTAGCTGTGTTTGGAATAATTCCTATTTGGATACAAGGCTAAATGAATCATGGAGAACAAGAGGTGACAGTATGATTCATTCAAATTTAAATCAGTACTTACAAACCAGATTAGAACACATGAAGAATAGTGACACACTCTGGGGGAAGCCCGAAAGCCAGCTGGATCCATGTGCAGTAAGGGTCCCTCAACCATATATTGATCCCTCTTGGTTTATGTGCATGTTAGCCATGTTTAAATGGTAAAAATAGGACATGGGGGCCAACCTTTACTCAGGTAGACTTAAACTACAATATGTGCAGTGCTTGTTCTGTGATTTTTGAAAATTCCAGAAAAATGTTAATAAGCTGTCATCTTAGCTATATAGAAGACAAAGGATGATATATACTTTGAAAATGCGTGCAAATGTCCAATCTATTGTTTGTAATTACAGATTGTTGAATGTTTTTTTTATACATTATTACCATCTGACTTTGTGAGCTAATTGCAAAGTCTCTGAATGTGGTATTATCACCAGATGAAGAGAAGTGTTGTGGGAACATTACAGAAAATAAATGAGTTCTCTAGCACATGTAATTTTTTCATACAGTAAATGAATTTGCAGTATACCTTTGCTTCCCTGGTCTATGGATATTTAAATTGAGTTGAATATAACGCCTGAACTTCTTATCTCTATTACCCCCAATAACTCTTCATAACTCTGAGCACATCTCCACCAACTAACCTGCAGTGTAATGGAATTGTGTATATATGTGTTTAGCTGGCACTGTAAATATACTTTGTGTGTATATATATATATATTTAATTCTGTCTGGAGTTGTGTAGAATGTGTTAGCCAAACATGCTGGGGTTTTCCCCTTGAAACTGTAAAATCTTCTCAGTGATAGGGGTGTGTGCTGATAGTAAACCGAGTCTGTAAATATAATTGATGGGATTGGGCCAGGGTATCCTGTAAGCTGTCTGTGAAGACGAGAGCCAGAGTTCTGCATATCACTAGTGTCTCCCCATGGGAATGGGCCTCCTGCATCAGGCCTGAGGGACTACAGGAACCAGCTACACCATTTGAGGGAACTTCCCTTAAGGGCTAGGGGGTGAGATTGGAGACTTGGAGCAGCTGGGGGCTCCAGGGTGATCCCAGGTCTACACTACAAACCTTTCACTTTCACCTCAGTGTGTCAAGTGTGTAAAAAAAAGCCAGTTGTGTTTGTTCAAATATTTATGTTCTCATAATTTTGTGAATAAATGTCTCAAAGACCAGAATTGTATAAAACCTGACTTTGCTTAGCCAATGACTTCAGTTAGCCAAAAAAGGGATCACTTGAATTCCAAACTCTTCATAAATTAAATTCAAGTGGAAACATTTTGATTTGAAATTTGACTTAATTTTAAACTTAATTTATGCAAAAACTATATGTGCTAAAGAAATACTTTGGTGTCAATAGCATGTATTTGGGCTTGCCACTGAACACTCAAATAAACTAAATTCTTTGACCCTTTCTTCTAATTTTTTTGTTGTTGTTTATCTCATGTCTGTGTGGTTATGTTTTCAAAGTGGACATTTCTTACTTCTCGTAAATGTCATTACATGAAGAGAAGAGTGCTCTTACCTCAGTCATCTCTGTAAACCATTCAGAAACCAGTACAAAAAAGAAAGTCTTGCTGTAGCACATCTAGTTTTTGCATAGATTAGGTTCAAGTCTACATTTTTCGAGTCAAATGTATGAATTAAAGAATGCAATACCAAATATTGACAATGGTAAAAAAAACACTTAATTTTTTATACAAAGTCATCAACATAATCAAAGTCAACTATGTGAAAACTATGGCAGCCTCCATTGTTTATAGCGTTTATAAACAGTATTGGTCACATTGACTTAGATTTATGCAAAAACTATTTTGATGCAATACTTTTTTTATATATATTTTTTTATATATTTTTTATATATTTCCACAACCCTTCTCTCCATATATAATATATTTTGTAATGATGCCATGTTCAAGGGCTTTACAGTTAAATCTAATATCTATAAGCCATGTCATAAACATTACAATTAGAAGAGTCCTTTTAAAGCAGATCAAGGGACAAAACATAGAACCGAAATAAGATAAAATGTAATTTGTATATATATGTTTATTATTATTAATAAAAAAAAGAAGATAAAACTTAAAAAAAAACGCAATTCAAATTCATGCAAATACATAAAAATTATTTACATTTATTATTTGTCATCTCTTTACATATTTGTATTTTGCTGTTATTATATCCTGTACATTTCTATAAAAGACAGCAGTTATTTATTAACTAAATAAAGTTTCATATGTTGCTTATTTTTATTGTAAATATATCGAAATGAACACTCAGTATCGTGGGACCTACAAATCTAAAAAAAACTATCTTAAGGTGCTCTCTGTTGAGATACTTTATATAGTTTGGTTTTTTTTCTTTAGCTTTGTGCTACCAGCTGAGCTTTAGTTACAAGATACTGGAAGGCACAGGGAAGAACCACCCGCCTCTGACAGCTTTCCCACCTCCCGGAACACAAGTAAGCCCAGTGATGAAAGCTCTGTGCTTTCAGACACCAGCCAAACTTACATTTCAAGAGGTGTAATGCCACCCCTGTGTTGCTAGGGAATATTTTACCAATTGATATAGATGATGTTGTTGATGATATTCGACTAAATTGTTCATAAAGTTCATGCGCCTAATGTAAATGTATGTTCTCTTTTGTATCATAATACATTTATTGTCTTTTTATGTGTATTATATTTTTTTGTAATGTACCACATGCCGTATTCCCTGAATGGGGACATCCAGATAAATTTTAAAAAAAAATGTACCTGTGTCCATTGTGATTGATTTTGTACCGCCAAGGAGGATAATACTAACTGTATTGTACTTCTTCTCTCTTATTGGGGAGGACACAGTGGGTATCTCCATTCCTCTTCCCTCATGTCTTGATAAAACAACCACCAATTTTGCTTTATCACTGGCTTTTGACCATGAAAGCAGACATTTACTTAAATTATATTTCATGCTTTAGAACAGGGGTGTCAAACTTAAATACACAGTGGGACCCAAATAAAGACAAAGGACATGGGCCAACCTTGATATTCTTTTAAAAAATGTCTACAATGGAAGAAATGTTTCCTTCTTATCAGATATGAAGATGAACCCTTTTTATGAAAAACCAACTTTAGTTTTACTTTAACATTGAAACTAGAACAAGCAAAGTATAATACTATAACACCTGTGACATTAAATGTCAACTAAAAGACCCATCTGTGCCATTTATTTCTTATATAAATTGTTGAAAAAATTTTGAGACTAAGTTGGAAACTCCTATTTAGAGTAATTGGTTTTGAACAGACATTGGCAAACTAAGGCTTTGTTTCCATTGCTTTATTTTCTTTAAAATCTTTTTTTTAGCAGTATGAAGTTTGTGTGTGTAAAACGCACAGTAAATAAAAAAAAATTTCCGTGCTGCAGGCCCCTAGCATCAATGAAGTGTAGAATTGAGAAGAACCCATTGTTGCATATGAGTCAAAAACTTTGCCCACCCCAGTTGAGAATGGTTTTAATGCCTCCTAGACTGAAATACCAGTTACTAGTGCTACAAATAATAGAAACAGACAAGATAGGTGACATTATTTTAAAAGTAAAACAGTTGTTTTTTTTCTACATACATGTTAAAGCGGTTGTAAACTAAAAAAAAAAAAAACACATACATTACATTGACATTATACTCACCTGTCAGCAGTTTACATCTGTGAAAGCTGCTACACAGTAAAAAAAAAGGTACTTACAATCTTCACTTCCTCATTACCTAAGGCACCATCTTAAGTACTGGCACCTGAAGCCACTTCCGCCCATTCTGTTGGACATTACTAAGGTGCCCCCCCCGGCAAACATATTTACCAATCCCATAGGGTTTGGTATGGGAGGACAGTTCTGGTCCTTCCAGAGATCCATGTGCTGCGTGTGCGTTTTGCAGTTTGCATAGGAGACAGAACTGAAGCTGAAGGATGGGGGTGACACTGAAGGAGACAGCAGAGATGAGGACTGACCTGAAGAAGAAGGATGTGGATGACACTAGGTGACAGGGAGGGATGGAGATAGGAGTGAAGCTGAAGGATGGGGATGACACTATAGGATACAGGAGGGATGGAGATTGGGGTGAAGCAGAAAGATGGGGATGCCACTAGGTGACAGGGAGGGATGGCATTTGGCATGAAGCAGAAGGATGGGGATGACAGTAGGTGACAGGAAGGGATGGAATTTAGCATAAAGCAGAAGGAAGGGGATGACACTGTAGGAGACAGTGAGATCACAAAGAGAAGGAAAGGATAGAGATGATAAGAAGTGGGGGGCGTGGTTTGGACGCCAATGGAGGAGCATCAAGCCTAGTGAGCTCCTGCACACTAAATCTAATCTAGTGCAATCCCGTGGCCTAAATTACCCCTTGGACCTGCAAGCCACTTACAAATCGGCAGTGGACCACCGGACATCGCTCCAGATACAGAGCGGAGAGTGGACCGGTAGTCTAGCTGCCCTGCCCAAATCGAGGCCTGTGACGGCGCGCCATCTGCCTTACCATCCGGTTCAAAGACTTTACAACAGAGGGTTCCAGCTACCGGAGGGCTCCCTCCTCTACACAGTATAGCGCTTGCCAATTATCGCGATCCCCGGAGCGCGGTTCTGCCGCAGCCGAAAAATCGAGGCCTACACGGATCCGGGTACACCGAAAAACGGCTCGGCCTACACGGATCCGGGTACACCGAAAAACGGCTCGGCCTACACGGATCCGGGTACACCGAAAAACGGCTCGCTGCAGCAGTCCGTAGCTCCAGGGACACTTGGAAAGGTACCTGGTCGACGTGCCTGGTGAGTGGAGCGCTCCAGCGGGCTTATTTTGGGGCATATTTTCCACCTAGTGCGGCGAGGCCCGAAATTTAGGCTGGGGATTAGGCCTACTCCGGCCTGGAAGCCCGGCAGTCCAGTCGAATATACATTAATTGACTTATTAGCAGCCCTCCCTAGGGCTTGTGAACGAGCCCACATTAGCCCCAAGGGCTGAGGGAACACCACAGGCTTCAGCTACAAATTAAGGTCTGGATACGGCCTGACAAGCCTTCCCTGCCTCAAAGTCACTTAACTGTCAGCACCTCAGCCAGGCTGCATTATCTTGCTGTAATATTTGTGAGGAGTGAACTGTTCAATACACTTAGTGATCTCTGCTGCCCTTGGACACTTCACTGGTGTTTCCTTTTTGGTTTTTGGAGCCATTTATACTGTGATACCTCGCCTGCATAAAACCACATACTGAACTTACATATCAACAGTGGTATTGTTATGATCTGTGCCACACAACCTGGATTAGCGCTGGGGTGTCAGGTGCAGGGAATCTAAGCCAACCGGGGGTCTTCCCCCAGAGCCCCCCTAATGGGAGATAGGCAGGGATCCC
>CM070038.1:83115650-83126791 GCA_036250615.1 Ptychadena robeensis
CCTGATATCAGCGCTGGAAGCAGACACAGATCCAGCAGTCCTGTTAGGATCTGTGACAGGTAGCAAGATGTCTCAGAACAGGGCCGCCATTAGAAATTTCGGGGCCCCATACTAGGTGATTTTTCAGGGCCCCCTACCACTAACACTCCCTTTCCCCCCACCCTGAGGCCTCTAGAGAATGCCTATCTAGGGGTGCACATATCTGAGGAGCTCATTTAAAAGTTAAGTACAAGGAGATGGTGTGTGGTACTCACCCCATATGTAGGGTGGTCTTCCTCACTGTCCCCCTCACTGTCCTCTGCATCAGCCTCTTGCATGGTAGATTCTGCTGCAGATGGACCTCCCTGTTCCTAATTGAGCCTCCGATTTGCTGTATCCCCCCACAGGTCACCAGCTGGCTTTGGGTCAAATGTAACCCCCAGTAGTGTTTGAACCCCCAGATCTGATACCTCAGTAGTCAGTTTTTACTCTTAGGCTCTTTTAACTCCACATACACTATTGGATCCGCTGGCTTCCGTCAAGCCTCCACCAGCCCCTGGACCAGGGCTCTGACGATCTGTGGAGACAGCCCTGTTAAAATCCCAGATTTTTTAAAATCGCACTGATCTAGCAGGGATAGGTCTTATTCTCCCTTCTAATGTCCCACCACGCATACTGGAAATTATGTCAATGACGTCACTTTCTGTATGTCACCCTGGTTTTCCTTTCTTTTGTTGACAGCTATGTGTGGTAAAACCATCAATCAGTATTAGATTTACATTCAATATTTGAATTCAAACTTGACAGAAGAAAATGCATGGATGGCTTAAAAAAAAACAAATTTCGACTTACAAAGGAAATGCAAAAAAAGATTCAATCAATGGAAAGTATTTTTTATTACAAAGTTCATAGTCAAAAACCTGACATGTAAAAATTTTTACTACTAAATGAACACAAGGATAGCAATATAATTACAAAAAAAATGTTTAACACTAAATACATTCTAAATCATTTTCACAGAAATTGTTACGGCAATTAGTAACAGATAAAGCTACACAAAATGGCTCTTGGATGTGCAAAATGTAGAAGACTTCTCAACTAGTGATGAGCAGCATAGGCAATATTCGAATTCGTGATATTTCACGAAAAATTCTACTAATATTCGATTCTATATTCGGAAATGCGAATATTCGCGGTAATACCATGAATTGCGAAAATAATATTCGCAATTGCGAAAATCATATTTGCATTGTGAAAATCTTTAAAATGAATGGTCACATGCTATGTTTATTATCGCAATGCGAATATTATTTCTGCAATACATGGCCATATTGTGAATATTCGGAATTGCGAATATATCCGCCGAGATATTCGAAATATTGGCGAATTCTTGAATTGCCGATATTCGCGAAAAATATTCGCCATTCGAATATTCGAGCTCAACACTATTCTCAGCATATACTTAGTCTAAAGGATGCCTTCACAGACAAAAGTCATGGACAATGTTACAAACATTTGAGTCCCAAAGCTCACATGTTTCCCCCCAAAACAAGACATTGTTTTATATTAATTTTAAGTGCAAAAAAAATGCACTGGGTCTTATTTTTAGATAGGTCTCATTTTTACTAAGAAATATTAAGTAACAACCCTAGACTGAATTTCTGTACTAAATCTGTACAGTGTGTTACATGTAAAATATATTTGATTTATTATATAAAACGCTGCTGCCTCAGCTTGTTTGTTCAGTCTCATCGAGTTCAGCTCTGGCTTCAGGACATTTTTTGACTTATTATTTTGCTGGGGGCAGCATTCACCTGGCGCTGTACACTGTGTGCACCCGAACACTGGGACACGCTGGCGCTTTCTGTGCTGCGGGCAGCAGCCTAGAAAGGGGGTGAAATAAAGCAGCTTTTTCTCTAGGCAGGTCTTATATTCATGGGTGGGATTATATCAGAAGCACAGGGAAAATGGAGCTAGGTCTTACTTTAGGAAAAACACGGTATTGGAAGTCATCCAATACAATAAACAAACATTGAAATCTCATAGTAGCAAATACATTTAAATCTGAAAAACAGAACAAAAACAATAATAAAACTAAGATTCATTTGGATTGCTTCCAGTGGGCTACTGCTTCTAAAGTATACTGTCTTAGTGACTTACCTCTGTGACCACAGTCTAAATGAAAAGTACAATTTGGAAAAATGTTTGGGGTTAGTGTTAATAAAAGTTTGACAATTTTGGTTTAGTTTTCCTTCATACCCATTAAAGCAGACTGAAAATTATATAAATATATGGTAACCTGGGCTATTTCATTGAGACCCTGTTCATAAGGACAGTTGTACTGCTTTGTGGTTTCCTCATTCTGGATATCCCTACTCCATTGCAGGCCACCCAAAGGAAGTTGAGGTAGGTGTCTCCTATGTCTAAAAAATGTGAAAGGAGCTATTTTAAGAGTTAGGGTTGAGGGACTTATTGGAAGCAGAACCCTTTCACTATGCTTCCTGTTCTTCCAGCCACTTGGCCTACAAACCACTTACAAAAGTCCTATCAAGTTTCTGGTAAGCTTCTCCATTTAAGTCAACCTCAACTACTTCTTCCTCCAATGTATACTAATTGTTGTGGGGTAAGGGCAGGGGTGGGCCAGATCTGGGCCGTTTAGCTTTCTTTTCCGGCCCTTTGTCAACTTAATGAAAAAATGCTCCCCTCTGTTTGTTCTCTGCAATGATGTTAACAACAGAGTATTCTAGGTGGGGGGTAGTCAGGTAATATATATAGGTACCCTAGCCAGTAAATAGAATAGAAAATATTACCCTAAACCTAGGTACATAGGTACCCAGAGATTTACTAATAGTCTGGCATTGCAGGCACAAAGAGTCAAAATACAATTATTTGAAATATAAAAGGTCTGAAGTATGAAGCAAGTCAATACATATATAAATAAGAAGGAGAACTGTGTGGATAGTTCAGGTGTGTGGCACTAAATTCCATGCAAGGATGCAGGTCAAGCTCCCGGAAAAACCGACGGGGTACCCACCAGAGCGAACAATCCACTAGAGGCACCAGCTTGTAAGCCCCTAGGTAGTGGGGGGCATTCACCTCAGGGGCCAAATGGAGTAGTATGCGGTATGCTCACAGACACATTGGATGTAGTATATCCCGAGATTGTAAAATGGGGAGGTCTGGAGGATAGCGGTAACTGCCGGTTGCTGGCTGGTATCAACATATGGCAGGTGAGGATCAGGTCACGCTCAGGAGCCATCACAGGCTCAGTGATATCGTAACATTTTATATGCTTGATGGATTTTTTTTGAAATATCTGATATGTGTGTTTTATACTAAGTACTGGTGGACAAAATTCTGGGTGTGGCCATCCTTGCATGGAATTTAGTGCCACACACCTGAACTATCCACATAGTTCTCCTTCTTATTTATATATGTATTGACTTGCTTCATACTTTGGTCCATTTTTGTTAATAAAGACCTTTTATATTTAAAATAATTGTATTTTGACTCTTTGTGCCTGCAATGCCAGACTATTAGTAAATCTCTGGGTACCTATGTACCTAGGTTTAGGGTAATATTTTCTTGTTCTCTGCAATGAGTTCACATAATGTCTATAGGTGTCTTGGGACAATGCAGTGGTGATCATGTGATGACACTGTGGGCGCATCCTCATGGCAACAACAGCCAGCCTCTAGGAATTATTTCTGCTCATTGCAATGAATGAGCATTCTTGCAGAAAATGTAAAAAGAAAACAATGTCCCTGTCACGTCACCTGTCACGTATGTCATTACATATCACTATAATTCATGATGATTGGCACACCTGTGGGGGGTCAGCCATTACAGGCTCTTGGTCCGACCCCTTTATCAAATGTGGCCCATGAGTCAAAAGGTTTGCCCACCCCAAGGGTACGGGTATCCTAGGAGGATTCAATGACCTTGTTATAAGCATGCCACATCCCTGTATAAACTACTCTGAAACACATTTCAAGGAACCCTTGGCTAAAAACCCTTTGGGACCTAATGCACTACACTGAGTCCTAGTGTGGGACTTTTCAGGCACAAATATAAATCATGACAACACATTAAGGTCTAAAAACATTATGGTTTGTTAACAAACCACTTACCAAACATATATCATATTACCAGATGTCACAATGTAACCAGCCTGTTGGCCGCCTTGGGGTGCTGAATGCAGAAGGCGCTGATGGCAGCCACCCAATTTCCACTCCCCCTTCCAGTCTATGACTATTCATACTATAACAACTGATACAGAGATAGAGAAACCAGTACACTCCAATCTCCTTCTATGGGCTTCCTCAGGGAGTAGGTCATCCTGTGTAAGCTGTTTGTAAAGAGTACAGTTGCCGGTGAGGAACTTCTTCCAATGATGAGCAATAGATGGACCGGTGGGAAAACTATAGAAGAAACACCCAACTGAACTTTGCCTAACTGTATTGTCCACTACAACTTATAGCAGTAATATAGCATCTCACAGATAACAAATATATCTAGATATTTATTCTTTATTTAAAAACCATCTATAGAGGAGATCCTGTTAAGATAGAGAACCCTCAATGAGGAGACAAATATTCCTCCTAGGTAAAGGACAAGAAAATAAAACATAACAAAATACAGAAACATATGAGTACATCTCAGCATGCTTCTGGGAAACACATCTGGTAGCCCCACTGTGGTCTATGTGTTATAACATGAATCCTTTGGCTCTAATCACCTCATACAGTATGAGGTGTCAGGTGAAATGAAAATACTTTATTGAAAACATATTTCATTACCGATCTCCTATCTACATTTGTGACTTTTGTAACCGGTTTAATATTTTTTTATTTTATCTCAGTTGACACCTTTTCCTAGCAAAGTTTAGGCCAGTAAGTCAGGAAACCACAGACATAAGTGTAACTGTCTATCTTCTGTTAAATCTTTTAGTTGACTTGTTTTTACTCAGTGTTGGCGTTTGAAGTCGTATCTTTTGCCAAACCTATTTTCTCCCACGTTTTATTAATTTCCTATCACAGTTTATCATTACAGTCAAATATACAGTATGAGTTGTGACACAGAGATGAGCACCCAGGGTTATGCCTGCAGCTGGTGTTCTTTTCTGACGAAGTTGATGATACTTTGACGGTTGTATCGGACCCCAGAACTTTTCCTGATTTTTCTTATCCTCGATATTTTGGTGGCATGGAAGGCAGAGGGTGTAGGCCAACCCCACAGTGCATTTGGTGGGGCTAAAACATAAATATATACTGAGATTAGCCTTAACTTAAATAATAAAAAGGGAAAATTGTGTTTTAACCTATTCTTAAAAATACTTTACATATCAACCCCCATGGTGATCCGGTTATTTCTTGTTTATGTTTCTTACAGCGGTACAAAAAAAATACAAGCAGCATACAGTGTACAGCTGGGGGGGGGGGGGTCCTAGTGAGATTGGCACCCTGGGCAAGCACCGGCACCACCCCAACCCCACCTCCCCGGAACGTATCTATATCTGATCACTGCTAAAGTGCAGTCCCGGGGAAGTCTGGGGGGTGCAATTTACTGTTTGTTTCCCAAGCCCCTGAACCCACCCATGGAAGCATCCCAGAGAACACTCCCATGGAGGGGTGCTCCATTGGAGTGTTCGCTGGGATTCCTCGATCTTCTCCCTCCCCAGGCGGCCGCACGATTGATAGGCCAGAAGCCGCCTCCCGGTATGTATGCCATCTTGGGCAACAGCCAATGTTGCCCCTGCCTAAGATCTCCGCAGTACAGCATACACTTGAGTTACAAATGGCTTGACTTAAGACCAACTTGGGTACAACTCAAATTTTCATTTTAACTTACAACCAAAGATTTTCCTTACAAACCGTATTATGGCCAAGACTAAAACATGTTTCTGCTGGCATGGTGGAATTCATATACTAATAAGTACAGCATGTCAAAATGGACCATCTCACTAATCTAAAGGCAACACGGCCAGATTCCTGATGTTCTTGCTAGCTTTTTGGTTCAGAACACCTGAAAAATTACAGTTATTATACAATGTTTTTTTTATTATGAAAAAGGTCAGGTAAGTGGTGCTTTGGGAAGATAAGAACACATTGTGGGTATCTTCATTATTTCTTATCGGAAAAATGACAACAAACTTTACTTAAACCATCCATTGGGTTTGTAAGTTCATGAGTCAAGGGTCCACTGTAATCTGTATTTTCCGCCATTGTGGCACCCTGTAAATATTCTTGGTGTCATTGATATAAATGCATGGGATGAATGGCTAGGGCACCACCATCAATGATGTCGGAGAGGTGGATCAAGCCTGAAGGATTCTGACACACTGCAGGATGGCATCGGCACAGCTGGTGCAGGTAAGTAGTCCAAAGTATGGCTCTGGGTTACTGATTTGGGACACCAAGCCACATTCAGGATTGCCACTAGGTAGGCTAACATATGTTTTGTAAGATGTGAATATAACATTCACCAAATAGGTAAAAAAACATCTTGTCATTAGTACTAAATCAAGTATTGGGTGTAATGTACTGGGAGTATCACCTTCTGAAGAGAAAAAGCGACCCCAAAACATCACTTTTCATAATAAACGTTAACTTCACAGCTTGATGTAGTGCTAGTAAACAGATGCTTTTCCGTTGTTGGTATTATCCTCACGACTATATGTTGTAGTGACCCAATAAAATAGTAGGTCCTTGAAGTGACAACAACATGAGAATAATATGGTCACCGGTACTATATCAAGCTTGTGTTTATTGTAATAGCTGATGTTTTGGGGGTCACTTTTCTCTTCAGAAAGTTTGATGGAGATCTGTTGTGAGGAGTATGCCAACAGAAAATTTGTTAAAGCGGGCTAGCAGAAAAAATGTTGAGCGGGGGATAGCAGGAGAAACGGCCCTGCTGTTGTAGTAATTAAAATCTACACTAATGCCAGGGGGTTTACTTGCCCTTTTGCTTCTTTTCTTTTCATAAACTATACAAACACAAATACAGTACCTTTTGTAGATAGTATGTCCATTTACTGTAATCTTCTGGTGTCAAACATACAATTAAGATTGGCTCCATAAGATCACCTAAAATGTACAAAAATATAAGTTATAGGTTGCAAAATAACATTACCTCCCATAAAGCTTGAGCAGTAATTATTCACATGGCTTTTGAGAAACCTTATAAATCAGATGTTCCCTTAAAGAGCAATATGGGTAATTGTTTGCAGACGTCCATGGTTGAATTAGTATGGTAGTGCTGCACGATACAAATACCGTATTTTTCAGACTATAAGACACACTGGACCATAAGAAGCACCCAGTTTTTAGAGCAGGAAAACCAGAAAAAAATATTTAAGATTTTCACATCAATTGGGTTAATGCAATGAATTCAATGAGTGCAAAATTCAATTCAGCCAGTAGGTGTCACTAGCAGCAGTATACTCTCAGCACACTTCATTCTCCACACTGATCTGGAGGAGGAGGGGGCAGACATCTACAGAGAGTCTCCTCTCAGTCTCTGCTTAAATCTCCGGCTGGCTGTTGCTGTGTCCGTGGGAGCTGCAGAGTTATTGCAGTTTCCACGGACAGGAGAGAGAGATATAGATGCCAATTCAGATGGGAGAGTTGGACACCAGCCAGCATCTCACATCTGACAGCTCCTCCAGCTCCCTGGCTAATCTCTGTGCCAGGAGAGCTGGCGGGAAGCCAAGGTGCGACCACCGGCGACCGAGTGGCCGCGGGGGACGTGCATGCATTTTTTGCCCCCAATTTTGGGGGTGAAAAAGTGTGTCTTATGGTCTGAAAAATATGGTACAGTTTTGACTTTTCAAAGCTTCCAGTTTAGAGTCAACAATTTGGGGAAGTGAGGTGAGGCCAGAGAGGGTAATGTAGGGCAAGACCAACCCCAAGTGTACTTATGTCTGTATGCAATGAAACCACTAGCGATAGGCAGCATAGTCAATATTCAAATTCACAACAATTCTCAAATTATTCTCCAAAAATTCAAAGTAAATTTTTAATTTTGAGATCTCTTGTCCATTATATTTGCATTTGTAATGTGATGTATTGCAAAAGCAATGTGTGTTGTCATGGTGTCATCTAGTGGCAGAATGTTGCAGCTGTGGTGTAATCTTATGAACATTACTAATAACATTAAGAAGTAATCCTTTGTGAATTCTTTGCGAAAATCAGCATTTGTCCATGCGAATATTGCATAGGCAATGCATGGTACTTTCCCCAGAATCTCGAATATTTGAGATTACGAAAATATTGCCATACATTCGAGATCTTCACAAGTTCTTGCGAAGTGCTGATATTCACAATAAAAACACTCAACACTAGAAACCACATAGAAACCACATAACACCCTAAATAACATAAATCTAATGGCCACATTATGACAACATGCACTTATTCCTACCCTGTTTCTCCTTTAATAAGACCTAACCTGCTTTTACAAAAAGTCTAAATAAAGAATTTGCTCTAGCACAAATAATTTTGACTTGAAAATTTTTGATTTACATTTTTTTTGCAAAAACTACAGGTGCTGGAGCAAGCTTTTATTGTTCCCACAACCCATCCCTACATCTCCAGCAATTGGTGATGATACCATGTTCAGGGGCTTTGCAATGTACTTACAAAGTAAAGCCCCCCATACACCTTATAATCTTTCCATACAATTTCTGTAAAATCAACTTTTATTCTAGCAAAAACCATGTAATATGAGGACCTTTCTAAACCTTCCAATTACTATGTATTCTATCAGGGAGGACCCGGCACTACACAGTTGTATGTAGATTTAAAGGAGATTGTATGGAGTGATCTAAAGGTGTATGGGGGGGCTTAAGCTAGTAGAAATTTCAAAAAAATATTCAATCATCTCTCCTGATTTATAAATATTACAGATGAAAGCTGATTAAATAACTTGAACATTAAATTGAGAAACAATATGCACCAAACCTATTTGCTACACAAATAATTGAATTTCCAGATGATCTCTTTTTCAAATAATCCATGGGAAAATGATAGGGAATGTAAAACTACACTCAATCAACTTTAGATTTGAATTATATTTATTTAAAATAACAGGGCAGATACTAAGAAAATAGAGAGAGAGTGGAAACCATTTACAAAATATGTGAACTAATGGGTTTTGAAGGATTTTTTCCTCAGTTTCAATTGCCAATTCATTTGATATTATAAAAAGAAATGGTCAAATCCCGCCAATTTTTTTTACATCGTGCGATTTCATGGGAACTGCAAAATGTTGCCTTTAAAAATACAAATTGCTCAAAACTTTTTCATATGTAATTGAGCATATAATTACATATGAAATTAGAATAGAATGAATTTAGAAGTCTCCCGTGCCTCTTACCCATTCCTTAAGGCTAAAAACATGTAAAAGAAATAAAATAAAACAACGGCTATTAAAATAAAACACTAAATACATGAAATACCGTAATTGGGGGCAAAAAGTTCCTGCGTCTTATGGTCCGAATGCGCGACCCCTGCGGCCGCCGGTGGTCGCACCTTGGCATTCCGCCAGCTCTCCCACCATGAACTTTAGCCGGGGGAGCTGGAGGAGCTGTCAGTTGAGAGATGCCGGCGATGCCGGCTCTCCCATCTGAACTGTGTAATTGCCTATGCCAGCCCTGAACTGGCATAGGCAATTAGGAGAGAAGTGTAGATGAACTTGCATCTACACCTATCTCGTATAAGAAGATGATCTCACTCAAGCCAATGGTGGTGCCAGCATCCCAACTACAATAGTAAAAGGGGAAAATATACATACATACATGGATAATACATATATATATTCTGAACGTTCCCACTCCAACATTTGCATGTAGGGGTGGGTAAAGGGATTTTCAGAGGCATCAATTTGTCGGAACCAGTATTAAGGTGCAAAAGTTCATTGAATAAAGTCCATAAAGTCCATCATGTTACATTCATGTAATCTTATTGCATCTCGACGCGTTTCGTGAGTATTCGCTTCTTCAGGAGATATTGTTGCAAATAGGTTTATGGTGCTAGGGTACGAGGAAAGGGGGTATTATAATAAGATCCAGATATGATAAAGTAGTAATTGGAACCGGTAGAGGTTCCTTGAAGATGAGATTAGCACTCACCATGTGATGAGTAAGGTCTTTGAAAGGACTTAGAACAGGATATGTTCAGAATATATATATGTATTATCCATGTATGTATGTATATTTTCCCCTTTTATTCTACACCTTTCTCTCTGTCCGTGGAACCCCACGGACACAGAATCCGAAACATCGGGAGAGAAGAGCAGCCCAGCCGTCCTCCCCCCCCCCCTCCCTTCTGCCTGCTGCTGATCAGTGTGAAGTTCTGCTGTGAGTGTACTGCTGCTAGTGACCCCTGCTGGCTGAATTGAATATTGCATCCATTAAATTCATTGCATTAACCCAATTGATGTGAAAACTTATTTAATCTTTTTTTTCTGGTTTTCCTGCCCTAAAAACTGGGTGCGTCTTATGGTCCGGTGCGTCTTATAGTCTGAAAAATACAGTAAATAAAATAAAGAACTTACAAACAGTGCCCAGCGCTGTTATCGATTTTGCGCTGATGTCCCCAGAAGTCCATGTTTGATGGAGTACAGGTCCCTGCCTGGGTTAAGCAGAAGTGCTTGCTCTCAATGCTTAGCCCTCAAGTTACCTGTTGGGCATGTACAGCAAGGGAGTTTGTCCCACGTTACTGAGCATGTTCTTAGATGTCATTTGCCACTGATGTTTATTTACAAAAGAGACAAATATATGCCATAAATAATGGTTAGAACATATGCCTATAACTGCATGCTGTCATCGTTTATTTAAAATGACAAATTAGATTTTACCTATTATCACAAACAGTATATGAACATGTAGACTTGCCTGTAATTTGGAATTCCATGCTTCCATTCCAAGCTAGACTTCCTTCAATATGAATAGCGTTTAATGGCAGGGTACCCTGTAAAGCAACCACACATAAATAGAAATATGCTCAGATCACCTCACCAAATATATTGGTGGCATTTATGTCTCCAAAATAGTTGTCACACCATTGCAGGGCTCAATAGATAGTAAGTAATAGGATATAAATTTTTAACTAAAAACAACATAGTCAGAAAGTACAGGAAAATACACTGCCCGGCCCAAAAAA
>CM070038.1:83126891-83139920 GCA_036250615.1 Ptychadena robeensis
ACTCCAAATAACTTACATGGTGCATAACAGTTGTTCTATCAGGGTCAGCAGAGAGGAAGACTAAATCCTCGTGATAGAGGACAATTATTCGATCCTCAAAATCCTGTAAAACAAGAAATATGTGTCATTATCCACGCAATGTCATTGAAAAACCCTGATCTAGAATATAATTTTCAAGCCAAATTAAAACCAGGAATTATAATTTCATACTAATGCACATGTGAAATGGAAGTCACATGCTATGGATCAATGATACTGTGCATGTGGTCTTAAGCTGATCATACACCTTTAGATCTCTCAGTCAGATATCCTTCAGATCTACCAACAACTATGTTGTATAGGGTCCTCTGTGATTGGTAAAACACAGATAGACTTGATGGTTTAGAAAGTCACTCATATTACATTGTTTCGGTAAAACAAAAAGGAGATCTAACGGAAATCTGACAAAACTAAAGGTGTATGGGGGCCCTCAAGGTGGTTTTACATTTGTAGATTTTTTCGTTCGATCCATAAAGATCTAAAGATTTTTTGGTTGACTGAAAAAAAATCTAGAATGGCCAATTTGTTAGATGGATACATTTTGTTTAACCTCGAACAAAAAATCATTGGAAAGGTCATCGAACATTAATTTTTATCGGCCGTTGTAATTTCAAATGTATTTTCATTCAATATCGGCGATGGACGAACAAAAAATCTAATGTTACATTCGATAAATGAACGAACGAGGTTCGACAACGACATTGAGCAAAAATCTAATTGCCAGTTGATTGAAAAAAACACGTGTAAACCCACCTTTAGAGTCTTAAGGTTGAAACATAATTATCATTAAATAACTGAGGAGCGCAGTACATGGATTTAGTTCATAAGAGGCATAGAGGACCAACTTAATGAGGGAAGGCTAGGTGCTGGAACTGAACTGATCTATACTATAGGAAACAATAGTAAGAACATGATATCATGTATTATATTACATTTTCACAACAGTTCTACTTTAGAATCAGACCAATTACCACATGCTGACCATACTTCAGAAATTAAGTAAAATCATTCATATAGCTTCCTTTTACTATTTGTGCAAGATATTGCATACCAGTTACCACCGTGTTTCCCCAAAAATTTAGGTGCAAAAATTTAATTAGGTCTAAGTTTTCCCAATTAATATTAAGTTATTTAACCTCCTTAGACTGAATTTTTGTACAGTGTGTTTCAAGTAAAATTTGTATAATTTATTATATAGAACGGTCACTAGATGTCACTGGTGTGTAAGCTATTTTTTCAGCTTCTCCGAGCTCAGCTTCGGCTTCTAGCTGCACACTGTGTAAACCTGAACACAGGGACCTTTGTGTACTTTCCGTGCTGCTGATAGTTGGCAGCAGCCTGGAAAGCAGATTTTAATCTGGGTAGGGCTTAAATAAGAAGCACAGGGGTAGTAAAGGAGTGCTTGATGGGTAGGTCTTTCTTTTGGGGAAACAAGGCATATGCTAACCATACTTCAAAAATAAAGTGAAGTTAGTATATATATATATATATATCCACATCACCCAACCCTCTTTCCACAAATAATCCCTATTAACCCCAGAACCCAATTCCTCCCTCACTCTACACTCTATGTAGCTAGATAAGGCATACACAGTACATAATATAGAACATTTTCTTCATATAATTTTTATAAGTATAGGGGCCCAACTGGAATTATAAGTATGTAACCCAACTAGGACTGGAACTTGTAAGAATGTAACTCCAGGCTTGTATATTCTGTTTTACTAGACACTTAGATACCAGAATGTTTGAAAGTTAGTAGAGAAAAAAAAACATGAAAAAGTCTTAAGGCCCCCATACACGTTCTGATTTTCACGATCAAACCACCAAAACTGAGCGATTTTTAAGTCGATTGACCACAAAGAATCGATTGAAAAGTGATTGGACATGTTGAAATTTTTTACATGGAATGTTTTTTTGTTGTGACCGATCTTGGTTTGTGTTTGCAATCGACCCTTTTCGATTATGCTTTTGATCGATCTAACCAACATTCATCAAATATAAATTTCTCCATGTGGGGGTTATTTTCGTTGGATCAATCGTCAATTCTTCAATCTTAAATCTGACATCGATCATAAAATTTAAATTGAAACGTGTATTGGGGCCTTTAAACACAGTTCAGATTTCTCCTACAGGGAAAGAGCAGAACCGGTAACCTATTGAATGCAGATCAGGTCAATGTGACCTACTCCGTCTATCGTGTGAGCTGCTCTCACTGCGGACAGGTAGATGGCGCAACCCATGTGTTGGATCGGTTTGCCTTCCCAATTCAGGATGGGACAAGATGTCAGATACCTCGCTAGCTCCTTCTTCTTCCACAATTGGTCACATGGAAGCTTTAAGGAGAGACGAAAAGGAACATATTAGCAACAAAGTAATCATAATATAATACCTTTACAAAGACAAACCATTATAGTGGTCATTGCCATCACATTTATTGCAGAAAACACAAGAAAAATGTAAGTATCAAATAAATATTTGAATTTTTTTTTATGAACTAAGTCAATGATGCTGAGACCTCTTCAAAGTGAAATCAGTTCCTCAAAATTTCTACACTACTGGACATGTGCTCAAATTGTAAGAGTGGTTCAGGGAGCATGAGACATCATTGTCACACATGGATTGGCCACCACAGAGTCCAGACCTTAACCCCACTGAGAATCTATGGGATGTGCTGTTGGCAAATGTGTATGCGCACGTGTGTGTTTTAATATATCTCCACACACACACGTGCGCATACACATTTGCCAACATGTGCTAGAGAAGGCTTTGCGCAGCGGTCAGACTCTACCATCATCATTGGTAAAATATGAATGCAACACTGGATGGAAATAAATAACAAGGCCACAGCGAATGTGTGCCGTAACCAAAGCTAAAGGCGGTCCAACAAAATATTACAGTGTGTGGCCATTTTTTTGGAGGCCACTTTTTTTGGGCCTGGCTGTGTATTTGCTAGTTTTTAGGGCCCTTTCACACTATATGCGCTGCGTTTTAAATACCGCACACGTTTTTGCACTGCGCCCGTTTTTATATAGACAATCAATGTTACCATTTACACTTCATGCGTTGCTTTAAAAAACTTTCTAGTGTATTTTTGATACATTGTTTCTGCATTTTTCACTGATTTGTTTAAAAACGCAAATGCAAAACTCATACGCAGATGGAATGTGGAAAACGCATGCGTTTTAATATATATGCAGAAAAGCATGCCTTTAAAAAACGCATACAGTGTGTAAGGGCCCTTAATTTTTAATCAGGAAAGTGGCAAGGCATGCAAACTCCCGAACTGTGTACATTCATTCAGCCACTAGGGGGCGCTCCTTCACTGCCTGCAAAGCTATAGAAACCACAAGCCTCTGAGGAAATGAATACAGATCCATATAAAAAAATACTTTCTTATATAAAACACCATCACACGATTTGGCAAAGATATTTGAACCTAAATGTCATCGCTATGCAAAATTAATTCTGCAAAGTAAAATCATAAATAATTCAATTCATTAGAGACATCAAGGATGTTTGATAAAGCAAAAAGCAACCTATAAGATCCAATCACATTTTTTTTCTGTATTGTGATGACATATGGAGTCTTCTTACTATGAATAATCTACACAACTGTTAATTACGTTTCCACTGCTAATAAAGATAGAGACAGATGAAAGTATTATAAGTGTAAATAGAACTCGGAGAAGTTGCTTACTCATTACATTGTGCAGATTTATGGCACAGATTGCAAACACAAGCTGATTTCATAGGAAATGTTTACACAATACACAAACCTGTAAGGCAAGTAATGAGAATGCTCTGTATTCCCTAGGTGCACAGATTAGTGGTTTGGAACCTGAATGAGGGGGGTTGATATAAATGTTTGGGTTCCTACCACAAAAGTTACAGATCATCGCAACTTCGTTCTGAAGTTTCAGGCAATGTACACTTTGGCGTTGTATTTCTAATACTGAAAGGTGGCGATCAAATGGGCATTTAAGGCACTAAATAAACTTTTTCTATTAAAGGGTCTTTATTGAAGTAATATAGTAAGATATACTGTGTTTTCTCAAAAATACTATGGGTCCTTATGCAAAGCATCTGCTGAGCTCCTTCGATATCGAGCTCAAAGGTTGATACTTCTCATGGTCATTGACCCGTGTATTGCAGTCTTTACAGCAGAAGGCATTAAATAACTCCAACCACTTGTTAACGCAAGGAGCACCATGTAAAGATGCTGTAATATCTGTAAACTTACTAAATAAGACAAGATGCTGATAGATGGAGAGGCTGGAGGGTAATGTGTGTTGGCTGCCTGGATGTGATCTTGAAGAGCTGAAATCCACAGACTTCTCTCACTGGAGCTGAGACAGGATACCTGCCGCGACTCTATCATTGGACCTGAAAATATCAGATGGAAGAAAACTTCATTAGAAATCTCATCATACTCTGCGGTCAGTCCAGAAGACACACAATGGTAAAAAGCAGCATTTTGAGCCTTTGAAATGCTTTAAAGGCTACCATACACGGGTCGATTTTTCACGCGATTTTTGACCATTCCATCACCATGCGCGTTCACAAGATCGATCGGCGATCAATCGAGTTCTGCCCACCCTAAACAGTCAACCAAACGGATTTGACTTAAAATCGGATGGGACATTGAACCGAGTCCCGACATGTTGGTTGTTTTTGGTGGATCGTTTGGCAATCAAAGTATGTTGGTGGACCCATAGCTTCCTATGCAGCAGCCTTTCCGATCGATGGATTTTGTGGAAACGGCCATTTTGGAGATCGGCTCATGTCCAATTCCACCACAAATCAGATTCCCAAGGTGGTGTTTCATCAATTTCCGGGAATCGTTCGTTGACAAATCGACCCGTGTATGGCAACCTTGAGACTTCATCAATAGAGATGGTCGTGTAATCTTCAAAGGTTTGTTTAAAAGTTAATTGCAAAGCCCCAAAAACAGGGTATCATGTGAAATGCGACTCAAAAATTCTGTAGAATGTGACTCAAAAATTCTGGCTTGACTTATTTATGCGAAAACTACAACTAGATAATAGAGAATAGTTAAAGAATGTTTTTTTGGAATCTTTCCACAACCCTTCCCTACATCTCCAGCAGTTTTGGTGATCATTTCATGTTCAGGATCTTTGCAACTAAAGGTCCCCATAAGCAGATTGATTTTTCATTAGAATCCTGAAAGATCAATCACCGTGCGTGTTTGTGGCGATTGGCCGCTCTGGAATTTTGCTGGAACAAATGTTGATGCCTGTTCGATCTCCATCAGAGTCCCCATCTAAAGTATTGAACGGATTATCGCAAAAAGTGGTGCGTAGAACGATTTAAGAACAATGGTTCACCGATCCATGACGTCAACCCATGTATGGGTAACTTAAGAGTATGTTTCTACCTGTGTTCTCGGCTCCAATCCACATTACCTGTCTCGGGCTCCGGCTGTTCTCACTCCCTTCTGCAGAACCGCCGGCTGGAAGATCAAAGTAGTGCAGAACGTGAACCTCCGCCGGTGCCCGAGACAGGTAAGAGGATCAGTTTTGTCGGGTCCCCGCCAAGCAATGCGCTTAGCGCAGGGGGACCTGTCCGAGCCGAGAATGCAGTGGAGACATAGCCTTAATCACAAAGTCAGCAAGTTGAAATTAAAAAAAAATAGTCTTTCCCTAAATTTGAAATAATCAGAGTAGTAAGTGATTTGTGATCAACACTCCTAACCTATTGCATGCTTCATAGAATTCTCAGTTTGGTAAAATTAGGCAATTATCTATTAGGCACTATTATCTAAAACAATCAATGATTGACATTTGGATTCATCTCCTTAACCTCCTGGGATTAACCCAGAAGGTTAAGGAGGATACTGGAATTCATGCCTAATGGCTAGTCAACCAAAACAAAGGTATTATGTATTCAAATGCTTACCACTGATTTCAAAACTATAGCCATTATTACTTTGGTCGCATACCACACTCATTCCAGAAAGAGGAAGGAGTCCCTGTAAAGGAGAAATAAAACATGAGCATGATAGATTTAATGGAGCAATGCTAACTGCTCTCCATTTCTAATGATATATATTTGATGCTGTACATTTTGTTGCTTTCTAAAAACATTTTGTCTGTGACCAATCTATCGCTCTACATTGCCTATTGTCAACCTGTGTGCCATAAAGATGGGTACCCTAAACTTCCAGTTAGATCTGATTTCTGGTTCCAAAGTCACTTATAAGTGCCAGTAGGATGACAATGATGACTTTATTGGCTGTATATTGTAATAGTCTGATGACTACTATGCTATATAAGGAACAGTCTCCCCCCCCCCATCCCCCTCAGGCCTATACACCTGTCATTCAGTTTTTTAAGGCTTTTTTTTGTGTGTGTGTGAAATATTCAGGTCAGCTTATACTCAAGTATATGCGGTACATGGTATCTCAGAACTGTACAGCTCCCTGCAGCAGTCCTGTACGAAATCGTTAGACACCTCTAACATGGCAAATTGGGGGAAGGATTTCCCCCAAGACGACATTGCGGAAAAAATCAATGCTGGGTATCAATCTGTTAGGAAACATATGGTGTCAGAGACCTGGAGGGTGACTCAGTTTAGGTTGGCTCACAGGGCATACAAGCTGTGTATGGAGGATATCAGCAGTATCCCTAAGGGGACTAAACCCCGACCTACCTGTCCCAAGTGCCATACTCCCACACCATCCCTGGCCCATTGTTTATGGCACTGTCCACATGTGACGGCTTTCTGGGAATCGATCCTTCGTTTTGTTAATACGGTTCTGAATGCGAATATTGTCATGGACCCAATGGTACTGGTATTTAGCTATGTGTCATCAGAAACACGTACTTGTGCACCGAATAACCACGCATGGTTACACATAGCACTTTTGACCACTCGCAGAGCCATAATGCACGAATGGATACACGCAGTTCCTCCAACTCTTCTCCAAGTCACTACGCAGCTCAAAGCCCTCTTTGAGAAGGAACTAAGAGAGGTGGGGCAAAGCACTGCCAAACTACGCTAGCGATTGTACAAACGGTGGAAGCCATATATCCACTCAGAATTGCACCAGGTGGAAAGGGAGCGGATTTTCCGTCTACTGGATGTTGAATTCTAGGGGCCCTGATGTGAGATGCCCAGAAGGGGGATTCGAGATGGGGGGGGCATTAGAACCATTCTTAACTATGGCGGACGTCATACATATCCCTTGGAAGAAAAAGGCGCAGCTAAGTTAATGCAGAGAGTATCCAACATATATTGTTTTATGTCTGATGGTAATACTCGGTTAAGTACCACTGTCAGAGAGGTTCGAGTGTTATTTCTTTGTGCTTGTTTTTAGTTCCCGTAGGGAGTTTTACTTTTCTGTAACTAAGCAGGACTGTATATTTTTTTCTGTGTAAGATATGGATTGTGTTATCTACCGGGCTTGATGTCCGCAACAGTATTTTGTTATGGCTGTTTTGTTTTTGTAAAATTTTCAAAAACTCAATAAAGAAAATGTAAAAAAAAAAAGTATATACGGTAATGGCATTGTTGAGTCCCCTTCCTATTAGGTTTGTTTTTGTAGTAAAGTGGTTTTACACGTCTGTATATAACTAATGTTATATAGTGTGTACTCCTAGTCAGGCCATGACATATGTCATGTGTGATATAGGTGTGCACAGCTTTAAGTTATGTGTCTATTTCTGTACAGCAGCTGCAAGGGGTGAGGTAATGGCTCTTTTTCCCCGCTATTTTGGTTTCCATATTTTGTATCTTTTTTATTTTGCTTGGAGACTGGCTACTGCCCACCCCCAAACAGAGGGGAGACATTCCCTGTTTTTGGATTCCTCCCTGTTCAGTGTGGAGCTTCTGCCAGCTCCCACTCTCTATAAGGTTTGCCTGCTGGCCGTCCACTTTGCCAGTGGCAAATGAAAGACAAATGAAAGACATCCACTTTAGACATGAGCAGTCCTTTCCTCATCTCGCCCTAGCGCCCCCAACAGGTGTCTAGAGTTAGGGCCAGATGCTGGATTCCTCCCCTCTCCACCTTCCTTGGAACCAGTAGGCTTTTCTGACCACTAGACTGTTGCTGCTATTGCCTGAGACTCTGGATAAAAGAGCCATTGATCAAATCCCCTGTGCAGCTGGTAGATGCGTTTGGAACTTAGCTCCCTAGTCAATTGCCCAATCCCTGCCATTAGGTTGGTGTGAGCCTGTTGTGGGGAACCAGCTACAAATGGTTAGAGTTCTGCAGGCAAAACAGGCTCAGGTGTGGAAAAAACAAACAGTTTGTTGTGGCGAGGTGAAGTCACATGGTGCAGTTGGCATATACAAACAAAAAAACTCATGGATGGCCACCTCGGTTGGCCAGGGCTCTGGGTCTCACAACCCTTGATGGATTATCCACACTGTCCAGACCAAAGTAAGGGAAGTTTTCTCCCAGCTTCCCCCTTGTCCACAATCCTAGTGCTCAGTCTCTCACTCTCCTTGGTGTGAGTCACTTCTGTTCCTCTCTCTTCCCCTCACAGGTTCTGTTCAACCTCTCATTAGCAAATTTGGTCTAAAGTTCTAAAACCTGGAACTAAATCTACCCTTGACTGGACGACAAGAAGCACCCTCCCTGCTCTGCTCCTGGTCAGCTCCAGACCCAAACATCAAATAGTCCATTGCTGTACAGACCTGTCTACAGGACCATTCTGGGGCTGCTACCAAAAGTAGCGTCTCAACCTGGGAGCGATGTATTGCCCATCAAATACAACTTCAGACAAAGTGAGTGACCTTTTATCCCTCACGTTGTCACACTGTATATATTACTTCTCTAGTAAAGGCTTGTAAATATCCCCCTACTAGCTACTTGGACATTCTGCTTATTTCTTGCGTTCAATCTGTTTATCAAGTGTCAGCCTAAAGGACAGGGGTAAATGAAACATTCAAAGAACCTGGTCATTCACCAAAACGAACTACACGTCACTACACAATTAGTATTTCAACAGGCATCATAGAAGGGTAGACAGGTAACCTTTTATAAAAGTATTTACTAGCTACATTCACAAGTTAACTCTCTGGAACCATATTATAAAATATATATTTACCTGATAAATAAATCGCCTCTCTTTGTGATCCATGGACAAAATTAATAAATGGAGAGGAAAGAGAACCATAAAAACCTCTGTCATCTCCTATGGGGGAATAATAAAAACAATCATGAGAACATTTTGTACAGCACGTAAAGAGTATTTTGTAGGTGAACTGTTAGTAAGTTAAGAAAACAATCTTGTTGTAATATATTTATAGGAACCTCCTGGGCCTTAAGCAGTTATTAATATATAAACCAACAAGAAAGTTGTCATGAAAGCAAATGGGTGTTTTGTCAAATGTTCCATTGGTTTGATACATATAAATTAATAAGTGATGAGCTGCATAGGCAATTTTCGAATTTGCAATATCACTCTAATAATTCTACTAATATTCAATTTCGATATTTGCAATTCAACGTATTGTTTCTATTAGCATCGCAATTACCATCAAAATGAATGGTCACATGTGGTATTTATTTTTGTATTGTGAATATAAATTTGCAGTCCATGGCCATAAGCTTCCCAATGCATAATATTGCAAATATGCATCACTATTTATAAATAGACCATAGGTGAAATTTGCAAGGAATATGTGTTCCATGTACATTGGACCTACTGTCTTTGCGCAAGACAAAACATTTCCACAGGAATTAGAACAGGAAATGTTTTATTTCTTAAATTCCTATTCACAACCGTTGTCTGAACAGCTCCAGTCATTGTAATGTATAACAGATTCATATAAATTGTATACAGTATAGCATATACTAGTTACCTGTGTGTGGCTAATCTGCATGACCGCTAAAGAAGACACAGCCACATTCCCATAAGACTGAATTTCCCGTCCTTCCCAACCTAGGATTGGCTCTATCATAATCATTTCATTAAGATTTTCACGTGTCCGGCCCCAGAACAGGATCGGCTGAAATAAAACAAACATGCTAAAGAAAGGCGACCATTTTATTCCTGGAGTCTGCAGTAGTAGTGCAATTTATTTCTATAAGAATAGTAATAACAATTAAAAAGTAATAGTAGTATTAATAGTAATAATAATAGTATTAGGATAGTAAGTAAGTAAAGCCAACTGTGATATATGAAATAAGTGATTCTTCAATGTAATTTTCAATGTTTTTTAATTTAAATTAAATTGTATATATTTCCTGTTATTTTTTTTTAAAGCAGAAAATAGTTATCAAAATCTGCTCTTCGTCACAACCTGCATTTTACAGTAAATTTAAAGTGTCAAATCAAGCACTGGGTGTGGTGCCAAAATGATGCTGCTCCAGGTGGATCCAAAGCCTACCCAACTAGTTAGGGTGTAATGAGTAGAGATTTTGACGGTTTCAACTTAATTGCAAAGCCCCTGAGCATGGTATCATCACCAAACTTGCTGGAGATGCACAGAAGGGTTATGGGCATACTCCAAAAAACAAAGTATGTCTCTAACACAAATAGTTTTTTGTTCCCGATTATCCCACGATTGCCGCCTGCCTCGACTCTGCTTGTCACATCGTTTCCGAAATTTGCTGCCAAGGGGCACCTGCCTATCTCCCATTAGGGGGGCTCTGGGGAAAACCCTGTACACGCTAGACCCCCTGCACCCTGTGGAACCTGCGCCAACACTGGTGACCCCTTGGGGAGGTAACAGATGGGAGTTGTCCATAACTCCCAGTATATATTGTATAAATGGAAAAGAAACTGAACTTCTGCCAGGACTTTTTTTCCTCAAAGTTTGGACAAACCCTATTGTACCACACAACATCATGAGAACATCATAAGCCTCAACACTAAACCCATAGCATAGATACTTTGCCATTTCATCCGGTGTGGGACCATAGAGGCCATGCATGGGGTGGAACATATCAGTGCATATGCTTTGGGTCTGGTAGTGAGGCTTATAGTATACTGAAACTTTGCAGAAAAAGTTGTAATCATACCTGCTCCTCTAGTGTCTTACTTGATAAACCACCAAGGTTTGAATGGAATTAAAAGCTTACTCTAGCAATTGAGTTGAGTTCCTTCCTGAGGAAGTTCATCCTTTCTTTCACAGATCTAACAAGCTGGGCAGAAATACCCTTCCTGATAAAAAATGCTTTATCTTTGTTTGCAAAGGTCTTAGGAACAGTTCAGGACATTGTATGATGGTGATACCCTGATCACAGATTTTAAAGAAACTGGCCACTAATACAGTCGAGACCATACTTATTCATAACCCTGGAAAATTTTGACCTAAAGTTACTTTTATTCAACCAGCAATTTATTTTTTATGGGAAATGACTTAGGTGTCTCCCAAAAGATAATAGGACAATGTACAACAGGCATTTTTTGTGGAAAAAATATATTTCTCAGCTTTTATTTACATTTGAGTCATTTCCCATCAAAAAATAACTAAGCTGCTTGAATTACAGTAACTTTAAGTCAAAATTTGCCTGGGGTATGAATAATTATGGGCTCGACTGTGTGTATATATATATATATATATATATATAGATATATATATATATATATATATATATATAAAATCTACATACCATCATACCAACCCAACAATTTTGTTTTCTATTGTTGACATAATAATAATAATAGTAATAGTCATAATAGTCTGATCCACACCTTGTTTCACCTTTATACACAATTAGACAATTTTTTTTAATGCATGAAACAACATACAAGTGATAATAACCTCTGGTACCCAACATGGATTCACTATCGGCAGATCTAACAACATAGGAAGTCTTATTAGTTGTTAAAAGATACTGTATCTCATAAATGAGTCCAAAGTCCAACTATTTATTGGTAGCTGAGATTTCAATGATGTAATCAGGCCTAATCTCATATTTGTGACTACACCTCAAGTGTCACCAGACACGAGACATCGCCTATTTCATGAGTGTATTTTTATCAGTTTTAGAAAGATGTTAGAAAATTAAACAAAATGGCTATCTGAGAATTCATGCACTTCTATTAGAAAATGTTGGTATTAATAATCTTTATATAGATCTGGTTTCATGAAATAGTTATATGTATATTATGTTACCTTAGATACAAACTGTGTATGTACTGTATGAGCGTCCAGCTTTCCAGGGGATAGAAGCTGTAGACACAAAGAAACAATATGATTAGTGACTATTATAACATCATTATCCATATCAGCAATTGTCAGCCAGTCAAAATTGAAAAAATTTGACCATCTCCAATAAGTATATAATAGATATTTGAATGTATTACTTGGAGAAGAAAACCTATCTACTATTAGGTGTCAAAGTGATTTTCTTTTCAAGTGCTTCACCATGAGTACGTTCGCAGCAAAATGTTTTTTTGTAGAACTTGCTATCCCTAGCCATCACTGCTCAATGGGCTCAATGTGAAAAACATATGTGGCTTTAGCTCATAAATAAACAGTTACAGTGATAACATATGCAAATAGGTGGCAAAACAATGCATTCATTAATATCTAGACAGTGGCGCCACTAGCTCGGTGTAGGGGGTAGGCTAGTACCGGGTAAGATGAGGAGTGACGCCAATTTTTTCCATACAGAGTTGTTTGGGGGGTTTTGTATGGGATTAAGGACTTGCAAGTTAGCAAGAGGACTTCGCTACAATGTAGCTGCAAGGTAGCTGAAGCACAGTCTTTGGCTTCTTACCCCCTCCCCTTGTGAATAAAACAATCCCAAGTCCCTAGGCTTCTACTTGTTCCTGCAACACATTGCCTGTATCCCTGGCTGCACATGTTGAGATCCCTTTAGTCATGGAGGGAAATTAATGTTTGAAATTGCTCCATGGCTGAGCAAATTAAATTAAACACTCAAGCATGTGATTGCCCTCTGCTCCTGCTGTGTGTGTATATATATATATATATATACCTATATATATACCTGTTCCTGAACTGGGTTTTGCCCTCCTGGATCCCCAACCTACCTCCACTCCTGACCTG
>CM070038.1:83149545-83160514 GCA_036250615.1 Ptychadena robeensis
TGCCCATTGAAGTCTATGGGGTTCGCCGGGTTCGCGGACATTTGCAGATTCCATGTTCAAATTCCATGTTCGTGTCATCACTACCCGCGATCAATCACAGTGTGGTGATGTGCACTTTATGGGCACATCAATTCCCATTAGATGTGGACCCAGCACAACCGGTGTCGCTCTCACTGTGAGCTGCAGCCAGGAGAGCCGACACAGAGACACAGCTCCCTCGCCTCCCCGCCCCTCTCACAGGACACAGAGCGGGAGCTGATAACAGCTTGTAGGCTGTGTCCTGTGAAAGGAGAAGTCAGCCGCAGCACGTGATCTCCATCCAAAGCAATGGACATCGACCATGGTTTACAGTCATGCCCGATATCCATGTTTTTGAGCAGGGTTGATTGGTCCTGCTCGAAAACAGGGAGAGCACAGCGCTCGAAGCGGCCATCGATCTAGCCCATATCTACACGTGTATGGGCACCTCTAGAGAAAGCTTGTAGTTTTATATAGGGAGTGATAACTATATGTATTTTATTGTTTTATTTGTATTGTGACACAGTATGTGCTGCTCATGGGGTTTGCCAAACAAATTTGCAATACTGTTCCTGAACCTTCAAAAATTCGTTCATCCCTAAAGGTGACCATACACGTGCCGATTTGTCGGCCGTTTTTAGCCCTCCCGACCGATCCGGTCGGGTAGGGAGGGAGGGAGGGATTCAGAGCTGTTTTAAAATCGGCTGAAAAGTCGGTCGGGTGCCGACCGCGGATGCCCGATTTTTCGGGAAAACTGCAGCTTGTATATGTCATGTACAAGCTGCCGTCATGTACAAGCTGCCGTCTTCCCGAAAAATCGGGCATCTGCGGACGGGACCCGACCGATTTTTCAGCCGATTTTAAAACAGTTCTGAATCCCTCCCGACCGACTTACCGGATCGGTCGGGAGGGCTAAAAACGGCCGAAAAATCGGCACGTGTATGGTCACCTTTAAAGAGGATTAATAACTCTGCCAATTATTATATACCTCAGGCCAATATCACGTTCACTGTTTAGTGTTTACCTTTTGGATTATCGATCTTGCTATTATTAACATTGCATTTTATATATAATATAACCAATGACGTTTGAATTATGCACGTTAAAGTTGAAGTACTTGTTTTAGTAAAAGTATGAATACAATTGATTAAAAACATGTATATATTTTAGCCTTTCTGACCTTGATGGGGGATTATATACAGTCGAGCCCATAATTATTCATACCCCTGGCAAATTTTGACTTAGAGTTACTTTTATTCAACCAGCAAGTTATGTTGTTGACATAGTTATGGCAAGTTGACACAGGTGTCTCCCAAAAGATAATAAGACAATTTCTCAGCTTTTATTTACATTTGAGCAAAAAGTGTAATGTCCAAAATTATTCATACCCTTCACAAACTGTCACAGTCACTGGGAAAATCCCATTCCAAATAGTCCAAGCTGTTCTCAAGTATCATATTGTAATCGGGAACAGCTCTCTGCAGTTGGTTTGTGGACAGTCATGGCTAAGACAAAGGAGCTCAGTGAGGACCTGTGGCTGCACATTGTGGCTAGTCAGGAAAGAGCTACAAGGTCATATCATTGTCACAAGTCAGGAAAGAGCTACAAGGTCATATCTAAATGATTTCAAGTTCTAGTGGCTAGAACGTTGCACACTGTGGAGTAAGGACTTGGTCATTAGGATGTGGTCTAAAGCCAAAAGTGACACCTGTGCTGGCCAGGAGGATAGTGATAGAGATGAAAAAGAATCCAAGGATCACCACAAAGGCCATGACAATGACCCAAACCACACAGAAAAAGTGGTGAAGAAATGGTTAGCAGACAACATTTACGTTTTGGAGTGGCCCAGCCAGAGTCCTGACTTGAATCCAATTGAGAATCTGTGGAGGGAGCTAAAGATCAGGGTGATGGCAAGACCCTGCAACCTAAAAGATTTGGAGCTCATTGTTAAAGATGATTGGGCAAAAATCCCTGTGGAGACATGCGAGGAGCTGTAATAGCCAATAAAGGCTTTTCTATTGATTATTGAGAAGGGTATGAATAACTTTGGACATGACACTTTTTGCTCAAATGTAAATAAAAGCTGAGAAATGTTTTTTTTACCACAAAAATACCTCTTGTACATCGTCTTATTATCTTTTGGGAGACACCTATGACATTTTCCGTCAAAAATAACTTGCTGGTTGAATAAAAGTATTTTAAGTCAAAATTTGCCAGGGGTATAAATAATTATGGGCTCGACTGTATATCACCCCTCTATTTGTGTTCTGCCTTCTGCTCACTTATTTAGTGTTAATTCCTAAGCATTAGCACAACCCTATTCAGATGATCATTACTGGAACCAAATGTCAAAAGGCCAGGAAAAGAAAGTATAGAATAAAACACAGATTTAACGCCAAATAATTGTCAATGCCAAGAAATAATGTTTGAGCTAGCAGATTTGTGAACACTTAAGCTGGTTACACACATGTAGATACCGGTATGGGCACACATGTAGATAACGGTATGGGCCATGACAGCAGCGTGATGACATCATCAAACGGCTCCAATATCGAGCCATGTGTTTCCTGCTTTATAGGCATCAGTGTGCAAATACAGTCTTTGCAATGTAGACCTATTCATGACCACAGTGGAAAACATTCATTATGAGACAATGAGTTGATGGAAAAGATCAGATTATTTCTGGTTATATAGATATTTTGTGAAAAGCACAACTGAAGACATGACCACTAGATAAGCAGATCTTACAAAACATTTATACTTAGCAAAACTATACCAAGTGCATTGTCTTGTGTTGTAAAGAAGTATCAAGGCATAAAAATTAACCTATGATCATTCTGGGCAGATTTTACTTATTTAGATATGGTACATAGAGATGGTCGAATTTTTGAATTCGACCATTTCAAGTTAATTGCAAAGCCCCTAAACATGGTATCATCGCCAAACTTGCTAAAGATGTAGAGAAGAGTTGGGGATATACGACAAAAAAATTTTTGACTTTTTTTTCAAAAGTTCCCACAACCCTTCTCTACATCTCCTGCAACTTTGGTGATGATATAATGTTCAGGGACTTTGTAATCAGCTCATAAAGTTAAGGCTGCCATACACAGCCCGAGTAGGTCAGACAGACCTACTCCGATATGCACCGGAGTGCAAACGTGATGACGTCATCACGTTTGCACCCCGGTGCATTATGGGGCCCCTTCAGTCGGCCGGCACCCTTAGGTGCCGGCCATAAGCTTCAATGAAGACGCCGGTCTTCATTGAAGCTTATGGCAGCGGCTTGCATCAGCTTGCATCGGCCAGAGAATATCGGACATGTCCATTCTCTGGCCGGCCGAGCTGTGGGGCGACAGGAATCTGTCGCCCCATGTGGGCACATGCCGATAAGCGGCCGATTTTTAACCTGACCGATGGCGTGAGCGCGCATGCCTGTTGGTCAGGTTAAAAATCGGCCGCTTATCGGCATGTGTATGGCAGCCTTTAGAAAGTCGAAAAATTCGATCATCTCTAATGGTAGATATCTGATGGTATATCAAGGCAAAGTGGTGGCCATGTAAAGGTGAAAGTTTTTTGATGAGCTTATAGGCATTTCTATGTATTCTTCTATACAGTTGCTATTGTTCTATAAAGTTGCTCATTAGAGTGCTTTCCTGTTTACCATGCTAATAAAAATCCTCATCCCTTTCTATGATTGACACATTGTTAGTGTTATCAATGGAATTATGCAAAGTTGCCCTTTCCTCCTAGATGCCTCCATCCAGCTTGATAAACCCCAATGTAGTCACTGTGGAGTATCAACACCAGTAGCATTCAGAGCATCTCTACCCCACAATCCTTGAGCATCTGCAGAGCTTGAGATGGGGTGTGAGATGTAGTTTTATCCCCCCAAGATAAGGCAATGCTAATTATTTTGCAGTAACCCACCACTAGTCATTCTGCTAGGCGAACATGCTACCCATAAATCAAAGTATAATGTTTTTTAAAACAACGTTTAATTATGCTTTAGATCAGTGGTGGCCAACTGAGTTGATATGGAGGGCCACAAGTGCGGCCCTCAGCATCACTAAAGGGCTGCACATACCAATTTCAATCTATACTGACTTGTCTTTAAAAAAATTACAGCAGGCAAAGCTAGAATACATTATTTTTAAATGATACTTCAAGCATTAGGGAACGCTGTAGTATGGTAATGCACATTTTGTGTCATATATATCATCAAAGTTTAAGTGCCGCATAGATATCATCAAAGCCTTTTTTTTTTTTATCAAAGCCTTTTGTAGTCTAATTTCTCCCTCCAGTCATTGGTGGAATAGTCGGAGTGTAGGCACTTACCTGTCTACTGATCCCCCGCCAACACTAGAGGAGAAGAGGAGAGGGACTTGCTCAGGTACCATCTGGGTTGCTGATTGGCATATGCCTATCACATAAGTTTATTCCCTCTCCTTCTCTTCCCACTCCCGGACGAGGACCTGTCAGCAGGGGATCTGCGGACAGGTGAGTTCCTATACCCTAAGCATTAACAGTTAGGTTTTGGGGGCTGCAAGTGGAGGACTGAAGGGGGCTGCCGAAGAACCTCCAAAGGGCTGCAGGTTGGCCGCATACACGCATTGATTCACGTGCGATTGATGAACGATCCACAATGCAGTGACGCAAAAATCGGCAAACAATCGTTCAGCAAATTGATGTGCACCACTTTGGGTGCTCGATTCCTGACTGCTACTTTGGATGGAGCTCGAGGGCCCCCACTAAAATCTGCTAAGTGACACAATTAACAGCCTGTAACCTGAAACTAAATATCCTATGTATTAACAACATGAATTTAAAGAGTATCCCGCTATGTAATATGTGAAACAATTTAAAAATAATAATAATACACGGTAACTTAATTTGGTAATAAGCCAATAAAGAGTCCTATTACTTTGCTGGGAGGATACAAGCTAAAGTCAGAGCATTTTTCTATTTTTTCAGTTGTCTGCAACTTGAGACACAGTCACCAGACGGGAGCTAAGGTGGAGCCCAAGGGGATAATAAAATAATTCATTTCAAACAGCAGCAATTCTGTTTAAAGAGCCATTGCAGCACTTTCTACGGATGATTGTTGTGGTGTAGAGAAAAATATAAGGCGTTACTTTAAACAAAGGGGCAAAAGGGTAGTTACATGGGGCCCACCGACAAAGGAACTCATTCAACCGTTTAAAGGAGCCTACAGAGAAAACGTGTTTGTATTTCAACCTCATAAAGACCTATAATCACAATAGGACCTCTGTTTTCAAGGGTACCATTCATTTTTTAGTTGCAATGAATCCTGCAGGTGAAATAAATGTATATGGAATGCAAACTTTGTGATAATGATAGATACCAGTATATTATAAAAAAAAAACACCCTTTTGAAGTCGACATGGTTGATTTGTGTTTTTACGGTAATAGGTCCTAAGAGGCTCAGTAAGCAAAATTCAATCCAATTCTACAATGTGTACAGTAATGTAATCCACCCACTACTCAACTCAAAAATGTTATAAACATTTTATTTAACATTTACATTTAGTTTAGAGCTTTCCATAAAGCCCATCATCTATAAGTGGTATCATTTACTAGCTGCCATTGTCAACCTTAACACTCAGGGGGCACATTAGGTGAATCTTTAACCTCCAGGGTGGTTTGTTTTTAAAAAGTACATCACAGTTGATTACAATGAAATCTGCCACTATTTTGTCCCCTCCTTTGGCCCTCGTATACATCCCCAACAGAAATGTGCTGTAAAAAAGCGACCCACACTTCCATTACATGGAGGTCAATGGCACCACACCCCTCTGGGGTCACAAATGACATCATCAGGGCAGACATGGAAAGATCATGGGTCCGTCATTACAGAGGACTGACCTGGGCTTCCACTGGACCGGACAATATTAACTCATGGTGAGTTTTGTTAGTAAACAAACTCACCCCAACTCCCAAGAGGTTAAGGCTTGTGTCCACTAGACATCATGGACATATCAGCGTGATGGGTCCATGATGCCCAACCTTTGGCCAAGGTGGCGGTAATGAGCCGTAAAATGTGGGCAATCTGCCCTATTCATTTGAAATGAAAAAAAAACACAAAAAAAAACTTGTCCAAGGCTTTTCCGTCACTGTTTTTCTGGATCATTCTGAGCTTCCATTGATGTTCAATGAACATGTAGTGCATCATTGAAGGTGAAGCCTAGCACCAATGCAATACTTTAGGTTTAAAGCAAAGATGGCGTGACAGTCAATTCCGTCCTATTCAAATAAATGGGACCATCATTGAGCCCAACATTCCTGTCCTCCTTATGACAGCTAGGTGGATCCTAAGTCTGGTAGTCAGCAGAAGCCAAGTAGGACATGGAAGCAAAAAGAGAATATGCTTCCCCAAACCAATATCAATGGTTGGGGATTTAGGGATTTTAAAGGCAGTACCAGACTTTAAAGTCTGGTACTGCCTTTAAAATCCCTAAATCCCCAACCATTGATATTGGTTTGGGGTAACATATGCTCTTTTTGCTTCTATATTTAAGTGGGATGTGGCAAACCAGTACATATGTGCTCAATCCTTTTGCAATTTCTCAAGTAGGACATGGAGTCAATTGTAAACACCTAACACCATCATACATCAATTCTGATTGTGATACATCACCAGTGCATAAAAAATTTATTTTGGGGGAAAATTGAAATGACTAGTACTAGTGTTAGCTTATTCCAATGTCATTTGACTTCATAAAGTATTATTTGTTGGATATATTTTATATAAGGAGCCCATTTTATCATGGGTGATGCTTTATCCTGGTACCTAGGGCACATATATCTTCCAATGAGTGGCCTGTGTTTCCTATGAAAGATACATTCTACTTCTACTTTGGTCCATTGTGTAATTGATGTAATATTGGATTCTTCCATAGATCTTTGTTTCCATTCACTGATAATTCATAATACACCTTATTAGGACCTCTAGAAACATGGAAAAGGAAAGTGTAAAGAGTTCACTGTCTGCTTCTTGTGACATTGCGAGAAGGCAAAACAAGCTGGTAATATTCTTCAAAAATATCAAATTCTCTTTCTAACAATTTACTCATCAGTACGCATGAAACTGCAAATGAGCAGCAGTAATTGTTTTCTATAACTTAGAGTACAAATTACAGAAGAGGCATGTGATATGAAAATGAGACAATTGTCACCATCATACCTTATGTGGTTACAGAGTATCTGTCTGTGTGTGTCATTGCGGTTGCTTCATAAACCCGAAAGAGCTGTTGCAGAAGAAGGTTGTGAAGTATCTGTGTTGGCTTAGAAGTGCACTAGGTGAGGGGACAGCTGTTCTGGAGAGTTCCTCTAGTTTCTAGTTGATAGGGTTCTTTTTGGACAGAAAGTATGTAAATCTGGTTTTATATACATTTTAGTGGCATGCCTTGTAGGCAAGGTAGACCCATTGCTTGTGGTTCTGCCACTTGCTGCAAAGAGCCGTGCAAGATCATATAGTGGAGAGTATGGAACTATGCCAGGAGTATCCAAACTTTTTGCTAAGAGCGCCAAGTTTGGTGCAGTTAAAATGTGTGGGGACAATTCCCATTAGATCTACCAACAACTATGTAGTGCCGAGTCCTCCCTGATAGAATACATAGTGATTGGAAGGTATATGTCACTGCTATGTAGTGCCGGGTCCTCCCTGATAGAATACATAGTGATTTGAAGGTTTAGAAAGCTCCTGATATTACATGAATATGGTAGAACAAAAGTTGATTGTACAGAAATTGTATGGTAAGATTCAAAGGAGTATGGGGGCCTTAAGGCTGGCGGTCGGTGAAAACTTGAAATAAGCCCACATTTGGCCCCAGACTTTGGACATGCCTGCTCTTTACTATCTGACTGAAGCAGGGAATACACGTGCGGCGCTCATGGCCATCTATCTGGCACATATCATATGCGGGCATCCCTGTTTTCAGAGAAAACGGGTATATCGGACATGACTGATCTTACAATCACTTACATACAATATGAATAGATTACCTATAAGTTTCCTTATAATACAACGGTTTCGTACAATGATTGCATAAATAGTGTATGGCCAACGTCAGGTATGACAGAGTAGAGGTAGCCTCAAGCCCCCCATACACCTCTAGATCACTCCATACAATTTCCTTTAGATCTACCAACAACTGTGTAGTATAGTGGCCTCATTGATATAATACATAGTGATTGAAAGGTTTATAAAGGTCCTTATATTAAATGGTTTTGGTAATAGAAAAGTTGATTGTACAAAAATTGTATGGAAAGATTGTAAGGTATATGGGGGGGCTTTACATGGCAGGAATTTTTGGGCCGATCGACTGCCGCATGTGTTTCCGGCCGAAAATCGGGTGTGCCCACCTGGTGAGATCGACCATGAATCTCCTGTATGTCGGATTGCACGGTGATCTGACTTGTTGGTAGATTCCCGACAAATCCCATAGCTTTGGATGGGGAAGACCTTTGGAAGGGGCCAACTGTAGCGTGATGACGTCATCACGCTGCAGTCTGTCCCTCATCTATTGCGGGATAATCCATACGTGTATGGGGACCTTTATACGAGATCTAGATCATTAATCTAATCCAGAGCTAGATCTTCTTGGCGGCTCTGCATCTATGAAGTCAAACCTTATTGCAGACCATATTGTAATAGAATGTTAAAAATAAAGTTCTCATTTCCCTTACAGATAGATATACTTCTTATAGTTCCCCCACTAATAATTAGTATATAGTATAAAGCCCCCATACACTTTCATTTAAATCTACCAACAATTATGTACCGTAGTATAGTTGCCTTTCTTATGGAAGGAGAGAGGTCCAAGTAGAGACTTTTTCCCAGAATGAACCTATGCACAGGGATCCAGAAAGACAGTTTGTCACCTTGCATGGGAAATGCCATGTGGCTTGCTGAGAACCATAACTTAAATCATTGTGAACACCTTGGGATCATTTTGAACATCAATTGTGAACAAGGTCTTCTACCTGCCTGAACAGCCACAAACTCTCTCATAAGCCACTCATACACCTTTCAATCACTCTGTACGATTTCCTTTAGATCTACAAACAACTATGTAGTGCCGGGTCCTCCCTGATAGAAAACATAGTGATTGGAATGATGAGAAAGGTCCTTATATTATAAAGTTAATTGTACAGAAAACGTATGGTAAGATTGTAAGGTGTATGGTAACTTTAATGAAAAGAATCCCTGCAATAAGACCTCTGGGCTGGAGTTGCTAACCTCCTGCTGGAAATACTAGGTGAAATATTGCACCTATTATTTCCAGCAGGAGGTTAGCAACTAAAAAGTTGGTTTTACCCATCTTAGTTCTCTATTCCAGGACAATATTGTCCTGAAATAGAGAACTAAGATGGGTAAAAACTAACTTTTTCCATGCAAATTTAAACTGAGCCAATCAAATTTAGACATCACAATTTGCCTAGAATTTGCATGGAGAACAGGGGTTTTCCATGTAAATTATAAGCAACAGTCTTAAAGCACACAGATCAGAATAAAATACATAACATAGAATGCATATAAAGGAGACCAAGGGCACTGATTAGAAGACCAAGGGCATGTGCCCAGGTGCCAAGAATTTGCCATGGCCCAAATTGTATGCATCACATTTTTTCATAAAATTTTATATATAGGGATGTGGTGCTACTGATTATGTAAACCTTGCCCCATTCTATCGTTTTATCTGTTATGCATCATATTGATCAGCTCTATTCTGGGAAAAAGTATGCAGATCAGTTCTGACTTTCCCTTGCTGCATGCTTATTTTTGATGAGTGAGTTAAAAAGTATTAAGCCAGAAACAGATGGGAATACAATAGCACCCATATTATTTACACTGCAGTAATATTATCTGCACCTTTCATCAGTCTTTTTTTTATTGATCATATTGATAACATTTTTTGGACGCACCAGAAATGTTATTATAAGAATCAAAAATAAAATAAATAAAAATGTATAAAAATTTATTTTAATGATATTAGGTGTATTTACACTTACCGGTTCTCTCTCTGCAGCAGTTCCACCTCTTCATGCCCATCGTTGTTGGTGTTGGAACCCCTGGCAGTCACACTGCAGCACCCCATCCTAGGACATCTGCGTCCTGACCATCTAGTTAGTGAGTAGAGTTACTAGGAGGCAGCGAGAGATGTTGGGAGCTGGGATGGCCTCCCACATCCTTCCTCCTAAAGATCAGGACTGAAGCTGGATACAGACAATATGCTAGAGAAATTCACAAACCGGTAGTGTGAAATAGAGAGAGAGCTTCCTGTTAGATTCAAGCTTGTTTCTTTTTCCTGTAGAATGAAATGGCCTGAGGGGGGGAGGGAAGCAAGTTTCTCAGTTTCACAAAAAGAAAAAGAACTTCTAGGCAGGGTGAAAGTAGCAGAGAAGACAAGACAAAGGGGGAGAGACAAGGAGGTTAACCCTCTTCATACAAGCCCAGAGATGCTGCCACCAGTGACACTTGCTGTCATTGTCCTTTTATAATAAAAGATTTGCAGAGAAGGAGTAACAAGTCCCAGCAAAGTGAACTTTATATTGTAAGGACTGGAAGCCTTCAGTGATATCAGGACAAGAGTGACACGTAGGAAATACTCATACAAGTCCAATTCTGTCCACGACCAGGTATTTCCTAGATCCCTGCCCTTCTCAGTGTGGGAGGGGGAATGTATTACTGAACACATGTAATCACATTACAGATCACAAATCAACCGGAACCTTCTGCCTAACACCGAGCGAGAAGAGAAAGAGTGTTAAAAGATCTGCAAATTTGAAAATATGGGCTGCTGGAAAGTATTGAGCCGTAGTAGAGTGTTGTATCGCGTTCGCCATCGATTAATGCAGAACATTTGGTGTTTAAGTCTTTTGTTTATTGGATAATTCCTTGCAGTGCCCCTCTTTTCTATATGTGAGCATT
>CM070038.1:83160524-83180641 GCA_036250615.1 Ptychadena robeensis
CCCCCCATTCAAACTCTTTCAAGCACAATTCAGAAACACAGAAATTTTTTAAAGCTGGTAGTAGACATGGTAGTATGTCCGTTACAGTAAAAAAAAAAAAACACACCATAGCCACAGAGCAGCTAGTGTGGAATGGCCCTCAAACTATTTGAAATAAATCTTCCTTTTTCACTCACACCAATCAGGCAAAGACATGCATCATATATAAACACAAGAAACATTCACATAGAGACAAACACACAGATCTCTCTCTCCCCTTCCTCTGGCTGACAATTGCAATTGTGGCATAGAGGGCTCGATTTATCTCATCCGCAGGCAGTCAAATCCAAACAATTGTGTAGGCCTGTGCAAATGCTCCATATTACTATTAGATAAAATTGCTTTAAAATAACTAGAAAAAAAATGTCAAATACTCGAGTGATCAACTGAAATTTAATATATGTTCTATTTGCATCACTTTAATGAACGTGTACCATTTTTGCGGTGTTAGATCCAAAGCGCAGAGGAAGAGAAGTGTGCGTTCGCGGCCAGTGCTGAGGGACCTTTGGTGCTTCTTGGTTGTGCATTGCTGTGTGTCGCCAATGGACGGGAGGGCAGAGGAGGACAGTATTGTTGTGGCAGGCGCGGGTGGGAAGTCTAAGTGGACTAAAGGTTTGGAATGACAGGTCTGTGGAGTAGGGGGGAGGATTGTAGTGACAGATACGGTGGGGGGGGGGATTGTATTGGAGGGATTGGAGGGATACGAGGATTGTAGTGGAGGGAGGGGGTGGTTGTTTAAGAATTGTAGTGGCAAGTCCTGTAGGGAGAATGTAGTGGCAAGGTCTGGGGGGTATATTGTAGTGGCAGGTTCAGGGAGGGGGGGTAATGTAGTAGCAGGTTGGGAGGCTCAAAATTCTTTTGCCATGTGGTCATCTCTAGTTACGCCTGTGCACAGGACTATGCTACTGGTACCAGGGCCGTTTCTCCTGCTATCCCGAATATGCATGCACATAAGGTGCTGCGGACCCTGGGGGGCCCCAGGCACACTCCCACACATCCAACACATGTTTTTTAGGATTTTTTTTTTTTGGTCTAGCATGGGGATCTGGATAAGGGGCTGGGGGAACGAATAAAGTTTCAGAAAGGTTTCCCAGGGTTCCCTGTACTCATTCCATGGTGTAGGAATCCAGGGGTCCTCTGGATCCTCAATGAGCCCTCCACCAGAGGCTTACCTTAATCAGATAATACAGGGGGTAAAAGGAAGGTAAAAGGAATAACAGTTGTGGCAATTCAGCAAATTTCTGCATTCCTGGTATCTGTTACAAGGCGTTTTCCTATTGGTTCTGCAAATACCTTAAAGTGCCATCTAGTGACAGAAGGGGGATTGACAATACAATACAATTGAAAGGAAAGTAAGTAGTGTAGTGTTTCCAGTCTTTTTTAGACCTATCATACAATGCAGACAAGAAATATAAGTTTAAAAAAAAAGGGTCACCACTAAAACCTCTGCAAATGGCCCTGATTCTATGACACCGCAGAGGATTTGTTTGTAAGGGTGTAGTTTAGATAGAAATAGACCTTCCTGTAGCTCTGCTGTAATTATAACAGCCATTCAACCGAATGCAGCCTGGACTCCATATTTAAATAGTAATAAGTATTCTGTTTGGCTTTAAAAATAGAGGATTGTAGAGTATATATGGAGAGCATGCCAACTTTCTGTGTAGTTGTCTGTGTTTACTACCATGTTTCCCCGGAAATAGGATACTGTCTTATATAAATTTTTGCTACTAAAGATGCGCTACGTCTCATTTTTGAGAGATGTCTTATTTTTCCATGCATAAGAATACGGCACTGGGGCGTCAGGGTGGGAGAATCACTTAAAATGACACAGGGGGGATCAGAGGGGGGAATCAAAATGGCACAGTAGACTCAGAGAGGGGGGATTAACATTGTAGTAACCCCTTCTGATCCTCCTGTGTCATTTTGATTGCCCCCTGTGATCCCCCCTGTCCAGAGTTACAGTACCGTATCTTCGGGGTGCCTTATTTTCTGGGGGGGGGGCTTATATTTCAGCATGAGGCACAAATGAAAGGGTGCCTTATTTTCGGAGGATGCCTTATTTTCGGGGAAACAGGGTAGATACTGGTTTTACATTATAGCGGATGTCCAGCCACAGTTTCAGTCTTTTATAGTTGAAGAGGCTCTCACTTGTAAATTTCTTATTCTGATATAATGGGAGCCTCCCACAGTGTGCATCAGAAACTGCATAAAGTACCATAGAGCCATACTTTTCTGGCTGAAGGACATCCAGTCCTTCTCTGCCCAGTCTCATTACCCCTGGATTTACATTTGCATTCTGATATATAGGATCAGTATCACATGTTGTCATGTGATCATCATGATGGTCTGCAATATAATGCCCAGTCTGCCTGTGTACTGACACCCTATGCACCCAATAACGCATTTTGCAAGTGTTCAGGAATCTATGTACAGCACCTCACCAGACATTATCTGCATACATTGCATAGAGCAGCACAGACAACCAGTAATGAGAGCAACTGGCTCATAATAGATGTAGTAAAAACAGAAAGGTTTTATTGAAACATTTTCAAAAAATATATGATCTATATCAACACAGTATTATCATAGTTTTAATTGTGCTCTTTACTGTAAACATTTAAATATAGCACCAAAATATGTGGTTATTCAAGTATGGTATTATACAGGCGGTCCCCAGGTGACATGATAGGGACGCTAGGTTGAATTTGTATAGTGGATGACCACCAGTGAAACACTCCCCCCAACCTTAGATTTGACACAGCCCCCCCTCCTCTATCCCACAGTACACAGATTTGACACAGCCTCCTTCCTCCAGCCTTAGATTTGACATAGCCTCCCGCCTCTCCCTTCTCCATTCTCTGATCTGACTTCCCTTTTCCAGCACACAGATCTGGCACAGACTCCTTCCTTTATCCCACAGTACACAGATTTGACACAGCCTCCATCCTCCAGTCTCAGATTTGACATAGCCTCCCTCTTCTAGCACACAGATCTGACACAGCCTCCCTCCTCTCCCTCTTCCAGCACACAGATCTGACACAGCCTGCCTCCTCTCCCTCTTCCAGCACACAGATCTGACACAGCCTCCCTCTTCTCCAGTCACTGATTTGACACAGCCTTCTTCCACCCCCCCCCCCCCCCCCCCCCCCCCCCCCCCCCCCCCCCCCCCCCCCCCCCCCCCCCCCCTCAGATCTGACACATCCCCCACCTCTCCCTTCTCTAGCTGGCAGCACACAGATCTGACATAGCCCCATACCACTCCAGGAGAAAAATAAAGTTTGAAAAAGGAAACCTAATGCACTCACCACATAAGGACTAATAGGCTGCGGCATATTCCATTGTTAAATATTGAGAGCGCCCATGTATATACAAATGGGTACAAAATCAACAAAGAAAATAAAACACGTTTCCCACTGCACCAAGTCACCAACAGAAGATTAGGATTAAAGTGATCCTGTACTCTGAAGCTTTAAAATGTTGATGTCAAGTCAAGAAAAAGTTGGACAAACTTAGGCCCGGGGGCCGGATCCATTCCTTTTGGATTTCTTTTTTAGCCCTTTGTCACCTTGTTGAAAAGATGCTCCCCTCCGCTGCGCATAATGCCTAGAGGTGTCCAAACGTTGCCTTGGGGCCAATGCAGTGGCCTGATCTTGACACTGTGGGCGCATACTCATGGTGACAACATGCAGACACTAGGAACTATTTCTGCTCATTACAATGGATTAGCTTTTTTTTAAATGCAAGAAATTACAAATCACCACTATCATAAATGATGCTGGTGATCCATGGAATTGACACCGCTATGGCGGGTTGTCCATTCCAGACACTTTATCACATTTAAGAAGCCAATGTGGCCCACAAGTCAAAACGTTTGCTCACCCCTGTTCAAAAATGCTGTAGGTCCCTTTCACAGCGCAACTAATGCTGCAGTGAGATTTCTGGCCAGAAATGGACATGCTTACAGTAACACTACCACTAGCCCCTTCTGTTACCTGCAAAAACCCGGTGGTCTACAGTTCAATGCGCTTGGGTCTGCTTAACAGCAATGTGTCTTACTGGTAATGCAAGCACAGGACCCGTTAACAAGGAAAACCTGTAAACAAGCCCTTATACCACTCACTGGTTTAGCTTCTTGTTCATGGGGCCTGACTTATTGGCTTTCCTTCTCCAACTGACCTTACACTATGCAGAGAGCCAGTGCCAGGCTTCCTGAAAGGTGGAATGTAGTTGGCAGATCTTTTCCTGGCCATGTTGGTCTATGGGTGCCTTACCATGCAAGCAACAGATATCACCCTGACCCCGGATCGCTCTGTGAAACCATCAACCAAGCTATCCCTCTGAACAACAAGCAGCCAATTGGAACACTGCCAATGCTTATTAAAACAATATGCTGCGGGGAGGTCTCCCATTGGCTGCTGGTCATAAAAATGGGCATTACCAGTCTATGATTAGTTTTAATGTTTAATGTTTTTAATATTAAATCTTTTGAAAACATTCTAGAAATTAGATTAGTCTTTCCTGTGTGGTATAGTGTATCTGAATAGGAAAATCCCTCAAAAGAGGCTTTAATTAGATAATAAAGATAACAACATTATAAATATAAATGCTTAAAACTGAGTAAGGGTTCACCTAAAATATGACTCCATTCACACACTTTAGTAGATCATAAGCATTTTTTAAATATATAAATAAAAATAAACTGAATACATTTGGCTTGCTGAAACACTGGACCCCGATAGTTCATAAATTTCACACATGGATATCCTGCAAGACCAATATGAAAGTCGTTGAATGAGGAGTATACAATATAGTTTCCAAAAGAACCCAACACATTTCAGGGCTCACTATTTCCTTCATCAGGGCTTCTATTAATAAAATAATTAGAAATTTACATTATTCCAAATCAAATGGAAATCTGTCAACTGCATCAGCAGCACACTCCTTATTCAACAACTTTCTGATAATTTGATGATGGCTACAACTGTGGTCAAGTGATTTGGCACAGCTACTTGTAGTCTCCACTGCCAATGCACAACACCAATGTCACCAGAGCATTGCCATCTTATATCAGGAAATGTCCACATAAGGACCTTCAAGCCAGGATCACCAGGTATAATTATAATGAAACCAAAGCTTACAAAAATATATTAAATTTAAATTATATAGGACTTTGGTGATTGGGTTTATATATACTTTAAGGGTAATTTGCTATGTACAGTAACCTAGACCTGTTGGTCTAACTGAGACAGACCAAATGTTTCATTGGTAGTTTTGGTAAAAAATCTTTATTTCAGAGATTCTCTGTGACTGTGGTCACTTGTTTTTTGGTCTTCTGACTTGGGTTCACATGGGTCCACCACATCCCGGAGAGACCTTCTACTTAAGAGAAGACGATTCTGTTCAGAAAGGATTACAACGCTGGTGTTTGTAGATGTATCCGGTGTGCTCCTTTTTTTAAACTGTGGCGTTTTTCTACCAATAACCCTAAATTTTTGAGGACCTGTAAAGGAGATCTTGGCAACAGGGACCAACGGTTCAGCTTTGTTTTTTGGTCGGCCCACCTCTGTTAAATTAGTGAACAGAGGTCCATCTGAACTCTTGGATGTGATGTTGTACTTGGATTTGTTTCTTTGAGTTTGTAGAGTCAGGCCATCATGAAACCCCATCATATTAATGGGTGACATTGCCAAGCTTGTTCTTTGAGGAGATTGTGAGGCTGTTGACCTTGTTACGATAGGGTTTGCATTATCTGGAAGAGGTTTAAATGATCTTTGAGGCTTCTCCACGTTTTTCACAACTTTGTTCTGGTTGTTGGTTTGCACCGTTTTCTTCTCTTCTTTAGTGGGACTGGAGCTTCTGGGCCAGTTAAATTTTATTGTCTGTTCATTGGTCTCTCCATTGTATAACAATACGAACTTTCTCTGCGTATTCAGGGGCATAATACGTTGGCCTTTAAAGTTTTTATTGAAGATCTCAAGAGCCAGATCTAGGAAAACAAAGGACTTTAATGAGGTCTTTGAAATGAATTGAGATGAATGCAACAAAAGGCTTTATTTTAAGTTGAGATGCAAGACAGAATAATCCATTTGGCATGACATAGAAAAGGGTTCAACCTCCTGCTAGGTCTTTGCATTTCTCCATAACACTATTAGAGACATTTCCCCTACCATTCAGGCCATCACAAATGCTGCTTACCTTCTCTGGACCCTACGCAAATCAACTACAACGCAATAACGGTTAACTGATTAAGTAAAAACTCTATATAGTTTTTACTTACCCAAAGCAGTAGTCATATAATGCTGTGTCCTCTTCCCTCCTCTGTTTACCAGTAGAGATGACCAAACAGACGGTCAGTTCGCCACAAACATTGCATATCTGCTGACTGGGCATACACTTCAGATGTTTGATCCGCCTTCTGTACTTACCATGGAGGCAAAGTTTGACCCCTCACAGTCAGATGGTACAGTACAGCTTATTATTTATTTTTTCCACCTGGCCCACACACACACCCCCCCCCCCCCCCCCCCCCAGCCCCCATTACTTACGGTTTATTAAGACAGTTTTCTTTCACTAGAGACTGGGTTCTCTACCCGGTCTCTGGTGAAAACTTTTTTAACTGGTCAGATCTTTCTGCTCCTGATCCGGCCAGCGGAAGCAGAATGACCTTCTTACCGCTGGTGAATGTGGCTGGGCGAACACCTGTACTGTTCGCCAGGGGAAGAAAAGCGAACAGTCTGACTACAAATTCATGTTCATATTTGTGGTCAGTAAATTTACAATGAACCCAACAGATTCAGAATAGTGTGGAATCTTTTGTCCTCTATGTGCTATAATCAATGAAATCCCTGGCAGGCAATGAGTATATGAAGAATGTTGAAGACCCATTAATAGAATACATCTGTAATTCTCACTAAAATCTAAGCAAACATTCACAAATGATAGTCAGTGGAAAATGTGAGGTACATACCAAGAGTTTCGTTGACCACACTGGGGATTACTTCTTTCAGTACCTCGCAGTTGGTATGCAGAGCAGGATTACAGTTCATTTCCAGCAGCCACACCTAGAAAGGAATCAGTAATAAATGTCTGGCCGGCCATAGACCGAATGTGGCCTCATTGACAACAGCAGGAGGGGAAGTATCTGTCTCTCCAATCTCTTATTGTTGGGGCCCTACCACAACCATTCCCTGACTCAGCAAAGGTCAGAAGGTAAAGCATTGGTAAGAGTTTTAAAATCTCCGTACAGTGATTCTAAGGGTGCTATGCCTGTGAATAAAATGTGCCATCCCTTTACTGCAGTGGTTCCTAAACTGGGCCCCCCTTGGGTGGGAGTGCGAAGGTATTCCAGGTATTCCAATTCTTAACCTGTGTTTGAATAGGGAGGGGGCTCAATAATGTTCCTAAATAGAAAAGGGGGGCCCTGCAAGGAAAGTTTGGGAACCACTGCTTTACTGTATATAACCATCAAGGAATCTATTCAAAGGCTTAGCTTTGACCAATTGCCCTATCAGGATTTTCCGGCACTTATGGACAATGATGGACCATTTGTTTTTTTATTTATTTATTTAAAATGATATATTTACATTTAATTATTTATTTATAACAAATGGTCCATCATTGTTATTATCAAATAAAGACCTTTTAAATATATCATTTAGTACCTTCTGATGCATAAGTGCCAGAAAATCTCGATAGGTCAATTGGTCGAAGCTTAGCCTTTGAATAGATTCCTTGATAGCTTAAAAAAATCTTTTTTTATGAATAAGTTACTAACCTCGAATTTAGATGTCCCAATTGCTTCATTCTAACCTGCAGTGCCTAATGTTTTTTCAGTCTTCAAAGTATAAATCTTGTGGATGTGGGCATAACAACTTTTATTTAGCGATGAACCATGAGCTTTCTTGTCTTTTACATGCCCCCCTTCCTTGGCTAATCACAAAGTACAAGTCCAAGGCCAAGGAGAGAGGGTAGCACCATGACCAAACCATGCCACCCAGATTCATATAGAAACCCACTGGTGTTGTTTATTTTAGCACACATCAAGACAAGGTAGGTCACTTCGAGCACTATCTGCATATGAACTACACTGTTTCTTTATCGCCATAGATACATTGTGGACCCTGGAATTGATTATTATTCAGATCTTAAGGTAATGCTTATACCTCAATAATGAATAAGACCAAGTTTGGAACTAGACTGCAGACAATAATGTATGAGATGGAGACACTGATGTAGACATTTTTGTGTATATATATGTTACTTTAGGTGAGTGACCGCAGTAAGGCATGGTCATCCCCCGTCCACCCCGTTTATCCCCCTTCTACCCATCTGACAGGGATTGGCTTCCTGGTGTTCCCATCTGGATCTTGCCGGTCTTTATCCCATGCTGGATCTATTGCATAATATAGGTTCAATCATGAATTTGTAAGTATGTTTTTTTTTAGTAACACAACCTTATTGATGGAAACATCAGTATTTTGACCTGTTTTGCATACTAATAATTGTTGTAGAATGTAGTAACGCTGATATCTCCAGAGGAAGCCAAAACTAATGATGTATGAACTTTTTATCTGGGTTGCGTAGTATAGTGTTTATACTTTGGTGAACACCGAAATCATACGCGCACTGTGATATTCATATGCTCATTGTGATTAACATTGTTTGTGCCATCTACCTCAATACAATAATTTTATACTGTATAGCATCTATATGATATATTATGTGATGTTAAAATCTTTGTGTCCGATGCTCCATAAATGTACTCAAATTAGATGCACATATTGTCTATTGGTAGTGCAACATGGCCAAACCATGAATTAGGACTTGATTATTGTCTAGACTAGACATGGGCACACTGGGACCCATACACCATATCTGTCCCATTCTGATGTTTAAACATGCCTGTTATCACATTACCAACAAGACACTCTGGCTCCCCTCCCCTTGTTCCCTGCAATGAGCGCAGATGATGCCAAATGTGTCAGCTAGTGATGGCTGAACATTGGCCAGGTCCGTTCGCGAACAGGCCGATCGGACTTTTAGAAAAGTCCGACATTCGCCTGTTCATGGGGAGATTCAGAGGGGGTGTCCAGGGCACCGATCTCCCTAGGACCGCCCCTGAGTCTAGGCCTAAAACAGTTCTTGCAGTTGCTTTCTTCAAAGTATCATCTAGTTCAGAGACCAAATTCCTTTGTCTTGAAAGAGCTTGGATAACTCCTACATGTCAGAGACAGGTGACTTTCCATATAGTTCATGTAAATTCAGTCATCAATTTTAAGTTGTTGGTCTGGATTAACTTTGAACAGCTAATGACATGTGGCACATGACAACATGCAGTACCCAATGCTGCTGGTAACAATAACAGGGAAGTGCAGGATAAGTTTGTATAGTTTGAAAAAATTCCCCCAGTAAACTATTAGGGGGAATTTTGTGACAAGCACAGACAATGCAACGTCAGTCCTCATATAAAGCCCCTTGTAGCCCATATCCTATCTCACTGCATGATGTCTGTGTTTCCTTCCTCACAATACAGCTTGCCATGTGAACATATGAACGGATCAAGGAATACAAGTCCCCTGGGAGGTGTGTAAACCAGTTTGTTATGTCTAATGTTACATTATAGCTGGTCTTTGAATCTGACTAGGGGATTTTCTTTCTTGTAGAGCAGAACAATGACCATGGCTGGTCTACATAACATATCACACATATATTGTAAATATCTTATTTTACTAGTTATAGAATCACCACCATGGCCAGATAATACCTTATTCTGGTGGGTTATTAGCATGATGGTGGGTACAACTATTCTAGTTTAGAAAAACTGTAGCCAAGTAAGGTCCATTGCTTGTCTCTGCAGGCCTCATATATAAAGTTTATACCAGTGATGTCTTTAGACTGGTATGGAGGTTGCTGGGTTTTTTGTATACAAGAGCTAAATGACTCCAATCAAGTTCAAAACCCACAGCTGCAATGTCAGAGTGGCAGCTGCAGCACAGCCTTTTGCTTTCCCGCCTGCCCCTTATGAATGTTACAGTCCTAAGTCACAAGGTTTATTCCCATTCCTGCAGGACCTCAAATATGAGCATCCTCCACATCCCTTTAGTTGTGGAATGAGATTAATATATAAGCAGTGTATCCAGGGCTGAGCAAAGCTATTAAATACTTCAGTGTCCTCTGCCCCTCTTGTGCATACTAATATGTATACATATACAAAGGGAGGTCCTGGGAAGATCAGCGGCCTGGGTGAGCACCCCCTCCAGGGGATGCTGATCTCCCAAGGACCTCCCGGGGGTCGACTTATGGGCTCTGTGAAAGCATCTCTGGTGGAGAGCACCTCCGGGGGTGGGAGAGGGCTGTCTACTGCTGGGTCTATGGACTTCCACTACTCCAAACTCTCTGCCCAGATGCCCCCCCCCCTCCGGCATGATGTCACCCTGGGCAACTACCCATGTTGCCCATGCCTAAAACCCCCACTGTATATATATATATATATATATATATATACAACATTGACCCCCAAAATACTCACAGTACACCCAATACACTTTGGGGTGATGCCATTGGGTTGAGTGATACCAAATCCAGTAACACCACTTGTGTGTACTGTACATATTTTATATATTCTACAGATAAAGGAAGCTTAAAGTCTGTAGTAAAAGTAAAAGGAAGATGTATGGTAGAAAGTATGTCATAGACCTAGTGGTCTAAAATCTAGGAGCTTTCAGCACATTTTGTACAACGAAGGCAATGTGTTGTAGAGTTACAAAGAAATAGCTCGACCTTATTCTTCTGAAATACTTTCCCGTATATTAATCCCCATGAATGGATTCTTATTATCCTCTTCTCTTAGAACCAGACTTACCTGTTCAGTAGGTTTTTCTAGAAAAAGTGAAGGCATCATATATCAGCCTTTCTGTAGGTTCATTTTAAGCTTTAATGGTAATTTGAAGGGGAAAACAGTCAGTGCTATAAACCACAAGAAAACTATAATAACAAAAAGTTGTAATCCAGCAAATGTAGTTTTACCATATAGCATAGGGCTGGGTCAATGAAAGGTATTTTTCCCCTCCCCCCTAGTTCAAAATACAAAACTTTTTTAATACACAATAATCATGCATGTTATTTATTTTCCACATTGTGGTGCTCTATGGATACCTGGTTTCCATTTACAAATCCAATACCAGTAGATGAGATTGAAATCCTACTTCTCAATTGTCCACCTATATAAGAATATATTGAAATAGATCTACATGATGGCACAATTTACATCTTCAAACCAAATTTATATTAACATACCTTAAACTCTTCGTCAATCAGGAAGTCACAGCCAATGAGGTCAAAAATGCCCCGTCGACACTCCAGCTTTGATTTCACGCTCAGGAAACAGTGTATCATTATCTGTTGCATCCTTTTCTGTCAACGACAGGAAGACAATGACATAACAGGCAATGCTTAGTAGACTACATTGTCACATGCGGCCATCATGGGGTATCCTTAACATATTCACAACACACTTATTCTATGTTTCTAAACTAGAAGCCTGCTGCCCTTAAAACATTTTTTACCATATGGTATGGCTTGATTGTGTAGTAATTTAGTATTGTTTTTGTAGTGTACAACTTTACACACTTAAAAAGTCTTACGATTTAACAATGTTTGATGTGTATATTTAGGTTTTCAGTTCCGACCAAAAGCTCAATCAGGTCATCCTTGACCATTATCCTATAAGAGATGAGGGTAACTTCACACAATTTATACTGTGGCTGTGGTTTCTACTGCAAATAGATGCGTTAGTGTTAATGTGTCTATTGCCAGTAGCAAAACCCTGTTTACCACATTCTGCCGCGTTACAACTTTAATACATTTGTATGGGAAGTGCTCGTGATTAGTGTTGAGCTTGAATATTCGAATTGCGAATATATTTGGCGGATATTGGCTATTCGAGAATTCGCAAATTTCGCTTCGACCATTAATTTTAAAGGTAATCGCAATTGCGAATATTCACGAATATCAAATCGAATATTAGTAGATTTATTTATGAAATAACGCAAATTTGAATATTGCCTATGACGTTCATCACTACTTGTGATGTGGCCCAAAAATGCATGCTGCGTTTCTTTATTACATCTGTTAATTCACTTTTTCACACATATCACCCTGATCATGTGCTTCTTCAGGTAATTAGTACACAGGTATTTTCTCTTGGAGTGTGGGTTAGATCAACCCCACCATGTGCACAAACCTTCCAACTTTCTGTAAGGCCTAGTCTTTACTGCATGTTATGGATGTGTCACTGTTGCCACCACCGCTGCCTCCATGATGCCCAATATGTGGCTCAGACACATTGTGCCCCTCTTTATATCTATGGTCATTTGGATTATATTTAAAAGAGCTTAAACCTGAATTTCCTTCTGGCTGTGGTTAGTTAAGTTTTTAGAGAAAACTCTCAACCTGCTACCAGTTCTACAGTAAATGGCTGGTGCCAAATGAATCAGCTAATCAGGTAATAACATCTCACAAGCTAGTTCTATTTTAGCCATCATACGAAGCAGAAATGATACATGAATGACAACAATAAACCTAGATCAACTGATCACTGATATATAAGTGCTTCTGCTGTAGAACTTCTCCTAGGAGTACCTACCATACCTAATTAAGCTTGTGTTCATCTAGATCAGGGGTGGGCAACCTTTTTGACTTGTGGGCCACAATGGGCTTCTAAATTTGACAGAGGGGCCAGACAAAGAACCTGTAAGGGCCACCCGGTCGCAAGTCCTCCCAGCCTGGAGGCTTAGTACACTTGAACATTCTATTGCAGACATGGGAAACTATGGCCTCTAGAAGGAGACCATAATAATCATCTTCTAGGCATTATTTCCACTTGCGGGGAACGAGCGGAGCCAGTGCGCCTTGACACCAATGTGACAAACAACCGGATTGAAAGACTAAACTAGCCTAATATGGATTGGGAGTCATAGTTTGCCTACTGGACCAAGAACTGGACCAAGATAAAAAGCTTTACATGACTATGTTTTTAAGGACTCTTTTACACTATGTGCTGCATAGCATTGATGGCAACTCATGTTTTATGGAATGTACATTTGCCGATACCCACTGAACGTCTTTTTGAAAGAGATAAAAGTGTATTAGAACCACAAATGGCAGCACATCCAAACTACATACAAAAACTTGCATTGCACCTCACAGCACAACACTATTGGGTGTAAACACACCATGCGTAGTGCATATACCACCTATGGCTGGCAGCACAAAGCAGCACTTGTAGTGTGAAGCACCTATTTGGCATACTAGCGTCTGGCTAACCTACTTTTTAAAACAAAGGATTATCAGTATACTGATTATATGGCTCTCTGAGCCAGAGCATGAAGCTTAATGCGTTTAACCTTCTGAGCTTTTTATAACCGTGCCACGGGCAATCGCGGCAGAGCACATTATGCTTCGCCGCGATTGCCTGCCCAGCTGGAGGTTGTAAACATAAATCCGCTCACTGGAGACGCCGGACTTATGCTTAAAAAAGGCGACGCCCCTCCAGTTAAGCTGAGGTCTATGGCGCCGCCTACCCCCGCCCCCTTCGCGTCACCGGTGACGCGATCGGGGGCAGACCCAATGCTCCCGACCACCGGAGGAATCCGGCGGTATCTAGAGCGTCGCTCTAGTTAACTGGGGCTGAGTTTCATGATGCATGAAACTCAGCCTGAGTTAACTTGGCCCAGACGCTCAAAAGATTAAGCAGTAGTGATGAGCGGCATAGGCAATACTTACATTTGCGAATACAAATTTGCAATATTCTGTGAATAATTCTACTAATATTCAAATCGATATTCGTAAATACAAAATTCGTATTGGGCATACATTGCGATAATCTTCAAAATGAATGCTATGGTTATAATAGCAATGCGATCGCAATTATCACAATGCATGGCTGTAAAGATTGCCGGTGCATCATTTTTGAGATTACGAATGTCTGCCAATATATTCGTGAATTCTCAAATAGCCAATATTCGACAAATATATTTGCAATTTGAATATTCAAGCTCAACACTACAGCACAATTTCTCAGCCTCTTCTAAATACATTGGAATATTATACGTAATACCACACTGATACGCATATTGGATCAATTCAAAGAGGTGAATGATCTTACAAAGTTTCCTTTCCCCTTATTTCTGGTAAATACGCATTATGCATATGGCCCACCGAAATGCAATATGATGGATATCATGAATACTCACAGTAAAAACATTGAATACCCAGTCTTGAGGAAGAGTCTTGTCTGCGGCAAAATTCTCATTGACATAGTTGTTGAACCTTTCCATTCCCCACACTGTCTCCTCTTTCATCTCATCATACAGCGGGTTCTTCTTCTGCATGTACTGATGACACCAATACAAAATGTGTTTATAACATTTTTTTGTATTAGACATGATAATGAGAAATCATTTCTAATGTTATTTTGTAAAAATGTAATAAAATGTAGTTAAAAAAAAACAAATAAATAAAATTTATAATAATATATTTTATTTATATAACAGCTCAAATCTTGTAACTTAATTGAAGTCCCACCCACCAGAAATCTAATGCCAAACAACCATGTGAAGTTGGATGAAGGATTTCAAAAAAAGAGTTAACTGCAAAGCCCCTGAACATGGTATCATCTAGAGAAGGGTTGGGGGTATACTGCAAAAAAAAAAAAGTATGTCTCTAACACAAATAGTTTTTGCACAAATTAGGTTCAAAGTCAAGTAAAACTTTCGAAAATCGGAATTTAGATTTTTGTTTTTGAAGTTAATTTATGCATAAACTCCATGTGCTAGAGCAAAACCTGATACCAAATGATACCATGTTCAGGGGCTTTGCAATCAGCTCACCATCTGTGATGATCTGTTCTGATGATCTGTCCTACCCAGTCAAGATGTCTCGACAGGATCGTAACTGCCCCAAAACCCTCTTCCTACTCCATCAAGCTGTCACCGTTACCCACTTACCCCCAGAACCCCTCACATTATCCCCTGCACGCCAAAAAATCCTCCCCCCCATGAACCTCTCACACGAACCTCCTAACCCACAGAATCCCTCCCCCTAACCCCTGAACCCCTCAGACTTACCCCTCATCCAAATCCCGGAACCCCCTAACACTGCACTGGCCCAAGAAAGCTTTAGGTGCCCATACACCTGAAGATAGCGGCTCGAATGATGTGACCACCCCTGTCTTCAAGCTTCAATCCAGTTGGAAGCATCAGCTGAGTTTGGTGAGGTGCTGCGCTTCTTTGATATCGTGCTCAGTGCGATCTCCCTGAGCTCTAAGGCTGATCTATTTCACAGGCATCGACCCATGTATGGCCGCCTTTACACTTACTGAACTTCTGCAAAGAATTGTAGTTACCGTGTGTACTGTGTCTATTTGGAATGTCAGGTTCCTTTCCAGTTTAAGCACACTATGAGACCAACACTTGCTGTCCTGTTAGATTTTGTAGGTCAATGTGAAAAAAAAATTCCAAACCTGGTTGGTCAGGTGACCTGTAAGGTCATCAGACTTTGGATCATATGGGTTGCAGGTCAAGCGAACATAGCCATGGCAGAAAAATACATAATACGGCACAGAAGAGGCTATAAGCAGGTAGGAACGTATATCGAACTTCTTTCCATCCAACAGCAAAGGGTTTGGAATGTACCTGTAATAGAATAGAATATAAGTAAAGCATGAATAAATGTACCTGACATCACAAAATAGAAATTGTACACATCACATTGATCACTTGCTTTTATATGAGTTCACCTTCTGTAGAACCACCTAACATCCCTACCTTGGTTACACTGTAGTGTAATGGACTTGGCCATGAAACAGTTGTGTGTGTGTGTGTGTGCTTAGACTGTAGTCATCCCAGCTCAAGTAAGGTGCCTTGCTCCCAGAAACATACAAAGATGATGCATAGGAGGGGTGAGTTTGTTCCTGCCCTGGATGTGACCCTTCTTGTATGTGTCAATCCTGTTTGTGACGCTAATTGTAACAACGTTTGGGGATTATGTTAATTGAGCCTGCCAGGGGGCGGGACACTAAGAGAGAACAAGACTCAGGACACCAGGTGCAACAAGACCTCTGTCTTCTTGGCAAGCTTTTCCTCCATTTTTATGGTTGCTAAGCAAAAAAGTTTTAAACAGTTGCTAAGCAACCATTTTTGTGGTTGCTAGGCAACCATTGTTAGTGGTTGCTAGGCAACCATATTAACGGTTGCTAGGCAACCGTTTTTGTGGTTGCTAGGCAACCGTTTTTTGTGGTTGCTAGTCAACCATTGTTAACGGCTGCTAGGCAACAATTTTTGTGGTTGCTAGGCAACCATTTTTTGTGACTTGCTAACTTTGTGAGCTGATTGCAAAGCCCCTGAACATGGTATCATCATCAAAATTGCTGGAGATGTAGAGAAGGGTTGTGGTCACATTTGAAAAAAAAGGTATGTCTCTAGCACATGTAGTTTTTGCATTAATTAGGTTAAAAAATAAAGTTGAAATTCTGATTTTCGAAATTTTGACTTGACTTTGAACTTCCTTTGTGCAAAAATGATTTGTGTTAGAGACATTTAGACATCTTTTTTTTAAGTATACCCCCAACCCTTCTTTACATCTCCAGCAAGTTTGGTGATGATACCATGTTCAGGGGCTTTGCAATTAACCCGAAATCGTCAAAACGGTCGCATTTTGTAAAAAAAATTCGACCCTCTCTACTAGGCAACCATTTTTAACGCAACGTCAGACAGTCAGAGGGGCGAGCTCTAAAAAATACCTCTCCTGCTGTTAAATTTTTTTTTTTATATTGTCCATCCTGCATGTCTGCAGTATCGGCTGTGCTGCAGGTGGTAGGTCTGGTAAGAGGTGGTAGGTCTGCTTTCATGAGAAAATACATATAATACATAAAATACATATAATCGCCTCCATAGAGAATGAATGGAGGTGATTTTGGAGATGAAGAGATGCGCGTGCGATCGCAAATCTCCTCCATTCATGTCTATGGGCGCGATAATCGCGGCCGGCGACCACTGGCCATCAGAATGTGGGGAACAGTAATTGCGTGCGATCCTATCAATGGGGACAAGCCCACTAAAAGTAGTGTAGGCGTTTGGCAGCCGATTCAGCCGGCGATCTAAAATCGCAAGCGCCGCCGATTAACCGCCCTAGCGGTCAGGACGGCAGCATCTCGTCCAGCGCTGCTACTGCTTCTATCGCACTGGACGAGATTCATCACACCAGGTTAGAGAGGGTTAACTGCAAATGGGCACATCTGTGGCACCAGAGACTTTATGTGGGTGATGTTTAGTACATAGCAGCATAGCTTTGTGCACTGATTTTTGTGTTTTTTCATAAATTTTATTTTAAAAAATATATATTTATTTTACATGATTGTTTGTTTCAAACATTATTATAGTCAGGATGTCTATTAGACCCTTGTACGGACATATTTTGGGAAGTTACAAGCCTACAACATAAAGAAAAATTTACCATTGAAGTCTATGGTGCACTTTTGGTACAGAAATCTGGACCTCAGCAGTGCGCTAGGGAGGTTAAGGCTTAGTTTCCACTTGTGTGGAAGCTGGCGGCGCGGTTGCCGCCGCTTAGAACCGCCGCCGCTAAGAACCGCATCTCATGTGGTTTTTAGCGGCGGCCATTCACCCCTATGGCCGCGGTCAGTGCTGGGCGGCCGCGGAATCACGCGGACCGCCGCCTAAAAACTCGGTCGACCGAGGTTTTTAGGCGGCCGTCCGCGCGATTCCGCGGACAGGGGAATAGCCCATTGAAAAGAATGGGCGCGGATGTATCCGCGTCGTGCACAACCGCGGGCTTCCGCTTCTAGTGGAAACAAGCCCTAATCGACCAAGTGGGAACACAGGCTCAGGATACAGCCATGTTATACTACAAAACCAGAAGATCTTTTTAGATTAGAACCCTCCTTCTCAATCCTTGCATATACAAAGACAAAGTATGAATACAATAATGATACAATCTGCTTGTCAGGAATGCTAGAAAGCACCTGGGGGATGAAAACACGTTGGCCAGTCAGCAATGGCAGAGAGAATGCTTGTCAGTGGTGCACCCTCTGAGTGTGTATAGAGACCATGGCATTCCTTTATAACCAATGTGTAAGACAACAGGGTTCAATGAGAACTCTTCCTATTCTTCTCAGGACAATACTTCCTTCACCATAAATTACATGGGTAAACCTGGTATTCAGTGCTGTGCCACCTTCCTCTGTTCATACGTGGCCTTTGTAACATCTGGGGCATGGGAACAGCTTGCGCTGTCATTGTGCTGGGTTAGAATGCTGGCTGGTTACTATGATTTTCACCTCTTTTCAGTCACATTTACTTGGAGCAGGTCATTGTGAGCTCAGTCGTATTGTTTACAAGGTTCTCTATCAGTCAAGGGCCATTTATACTATCATTCTTTCTATCCTCGGTAGGAAGATGACTTAAGCTGGACATACACCTTTAGATCTCTCTGTCAGATATCCTTAAGATCTACCAACAACTATGTAGTGTAGGGTCCTCTGCAATTGAACACAGGTAGACTTGTTGGTTTAGGAAGTCCCTCATATTACATTGTTTTGGTAAAACAAAAGGAGATCTTTTGAAAAAATCTGACAGAGAAATCTAAACATCGAGCCGTCTGTACCCTGCCTCTGGGTCCCCATACACCTTAAAGCTAGCCACACATGGTTCGATTTTGGTTTAATCGATGCTCGATTAGATCGAGGAATTCAATCGTCTAATCGAAAATCGACCTTAATCGCATCAACATACACCCCACATTGAGTTTGCGATTGTGGTGAGATTTCAACTAAAAAAGATTACTAAAATTGTTGATTTTGGTATGGAAACGATTGAAGTTCAGATTGAGGTGGTCTATGTTAATTATATTGAATCTAATCGATCCAGAAAAAACACCACAAACATCGACGATTATAAAACGATATTGGCACAATCGACGATGATTTTCCAACATGTCCGATCAAAATTCGATCAATTTTTCTGCCTTCATCGAACAATTATCGTCGATCGTACCATGTGGGCATTTCTCGATTTCCGTTCAATCGATGAAAAAATTAATCTAATCGAGCATCGATTGAACCAAAATCGAACTGTGTGTGGCTAGCTTTAGATTTCCATGTCAGATTTCCTTTAGATCTCCTTTTGTTTTTTCAAAACCATGTAATATGAGGGACTTTCTAAACAATCAAGTGTCTACCTGTGTTCAATCACAGAGGACCCAGAACTGCATAGTTGTTGGTAGATCTAAAGGAAATCTGACTGAGGGATCTAAAGGAAATCTGACAGAGAAATCTGAAGGTGTATGGGGACCCTTACTTCTACAATTAAATCTTTAGCCCACTAAATTCATGTAAGCATGTACAACCCCATTGGAATTGCAAACTTTTCAAAATATTTGACCGAGCAAAAAAATTGCATAAAATAGTAAATAGACGGTTATAGACTGGTTATAGTCAATGTCTTAATCAGGGAATAGATGGTACCATGTACCGTCTATTCCTTATCCGATTCTTTGCACAAGGAGCGGCGTGATGACGTCATCACGCCCGCCCGCTAGTGCAGAGAATCGGACGGCACTCTGCATCTGCAGCTCATTAACTAATGGGATCGGGCTGTCAGATAACTGTGCGATTCGACAGGACGGCTGATTTCAGCCCAATCCTCGTCCGTTGCAGCCTCCAATTCCTGCACGACCCGATCCCTAAGGTATGCGGGAGTGGGCACGGCATTAGATCGGGGATCGGATCATGCAGGAATTGGTACGTGTATGCCCAGCTTTAAGTTGAACCACATTGAAATAAGCAGTTTAATCAAAGAAGAAACCTACAACAATCTTGTAACTAAAGAACATGATCATAATTTAATATAAGTGTCACAACTAGTTAAAATAATTCCAAATCTGTGCCTCAGAAAAGAATTTAAGTGGTAAGCCAGTTATTTTTTTGCACTTTTTGGTCCTCCCTAGTGATGAGCGGCATAGGCAACATTCGTATTCGCGGCATGCCGCAAATTTTTGGGAAA
>CM070038.1:83194870-83213681 GCA_036250615.1 Ptychadena robeensis
TCCCTTTGTTTTTTTAAAATTCGCCTCCCATTGAAGTCAATGGCGGGTTCGCGTGTTTGCGTGTTCACGTGTTCGCGAACTTTTACAAAAGTTCGCATTCGCCGTTCGCGAACATTAAATTCCGGGTTCGCGCCATCACTATCCATCTGTAGTAAATTCAGTTGATTGGACATGATTTGGAAAGGTACACCTCCTTTGTATAACCTCCAGTAGTTGACAGTTCATGTCAGAGCACAAACAATGAAGTCAAAGGAATTGTCTGTAGACCTCCGAGACAGGATTATCTTGAGGCACAAACATTTCTGCTGCCTTGAAGGTGCCAGTGAGTACAGTGAGATCCATCATCCATAAAAGGAGGAAGTTTAAATCCACCAGGACTCTTCCTAAAGCTGTCCGGCCATCTAAACTGAGCGATCGAGGAAGAAGGGCCTAAGTCAGGAAGGTGACCAAGAACCTGAAGGGCAACCATCTCTGCAATACCATTAGACCTGTATGGTTCAGTGGTCAAATGAAAGCCACTCCTTAGTAAAAGGCACATGGCAGCCAGTCTGGAGTGTACCAAAAGCACCAGAAGGACTCTCAAAATTCTCTGGTCTGATGAGACAAAGGTTGAAATCTTTGATGTGAATGCCATGTGTCACATTTGGAGGAAAACAGGCACCATCACCAAGCCAATACTATCTCTACAGTGAAGCATGGTGGTGGCAGCATTATGTGAATACTTATGTACATGTAATTTCTCTATTTTATATTTGTAATGCATTTATCAAAACCTTAAGCAAACCTTTTTTTCGCGTTGACATTATAGGATGCTGTGTGTAGAATTCTGGGGGAAAAATTTATTTAGTCCATTTTGGAATAAGGCTGTACCACAACAAAATGTGGGAAAAGTGATGTGCAGTGAATACTTTCCGGATACACTGTATGCATTCTTACCTTCCCGGAAGGCATTATAAGTGGCCGAGCTCTTGGTTTCACACCATTTCAGCTTGTAGTCATCTCTCTTGCTGTCATAGATGCGCTGCCAACCTTTGTTGAGACAGTATGCACTAACCCTAAAAACAATACAACAAATAGAAGAATGATTTATGATATATACTAATCATACATATTTTACTAATGTGTTTTATGTTTGTGTATATTTTGTAACATAGTCTGATTTTTGAATCTGTTTTACAGCAAAAAGTTGGAGATCAAAAGTGAAAAAAAAGATACAACTTTTATTTATCGTAATGCTACAGGAGTGACTGACTGGGGTAAATTCAATCCTATTTCTTTCAGATGAAAATTCATTACAATTATGTAATTTTTCACCATCAATGAAATATGTTGTGGCATTTAGTGATGAGCAGCATAGGCAATATTTGAATATGTGACATTTTGCGTATTATTCTACACATATGCTAAGTAAAGTGTAAATTTGAGATCTCTTGTCATTTACTTTTTGCAAACATTGGCACTTTTACATGTGAACATTGTGATTGCAATGTCACGGCGACATCTAGTGGCAGAATGTGAAATAGCAGCTGCAGTGTACTCACACATAAAAGTAAAGCTAGCCATACACGTGTCGGATTCCATGTCCAATCGATTCATCATCCGATCGATTCCGGCGATTCTGCCGGGAATCGCAGGTGTGATCCATCGGCCAATTAAGAGTATCCATCGCAGCATACCACCTTGTCCGAGCAGATTCCGGCACGATTCCGTGTGCGATTCCACCTCCGATTCCACCTCACAAATGGCAACTCCCCCTGATCCGGGCAGATGAGATCCGGATGAGAAAGACTAGCATGTTGGTTCTCCGTCGGATCCGATTCTGGGCCCCTGAACGATCGGACGTGATCGATCGGACAAGGTAGGCTGCATGCGATTCCGGCACGATCGTTTCGCGTGCACGCGCCCGGAATCGATCGTGCCGGAATCCGGTGCGAATCCGACACGTGTATGGGGGCCTTAAGGCTAACACATAGAAGTAAGGGGCGGGCGAGATTTTAATTGTGCGACGATCAGGGCAAACGATCGCGCAGGATAGCTGACACGATCGGGAGCGATTGAGCAGGCAATTTTTACAAGTGATTTTTTTTGTTAATCCCCCCCCATTAAAAGTGATCGCCCCCATAGAGAATGAATGGGCAAGTTCTTAAAGTATCGATATTCGCAATATAAATTCACAATTCAAATATTCATTCTCAACACTGGTGGCACTAGTACAATAGTAATGTTTTTTCCATGCAAACTAATAGATACCATTTAGTCTACCACCTATGTCTACTATAGCTTTCTGTGAGGTGGCAACAATGCCACACTGCTTCAGTTCAGAGCACAATTGCCACTATAGTGAGATAAAAATTAAGTTGAAAGGGGATTGGCTATAAACATTATTACGAGCCTATGTTACATCTAGCCCCTCCTACAACTACCCAATCCTTTCTGGATTGGCAATATTGAAACCCTTCTACCACAATATGGGGGCCAAAAATAAAAGGATAGTTCTATGTATAGTTTACCAGGCTTGTGTATCACATGTTTAGTAGATGGCCAGACTGTCAAACAAGTAACTTAAATTGTAACTTCAACTTTAAAGAGAATGTTACCAGATGTCTCTTAATGCTGCTAAGAGGTTAGCAACACTGAAATTTACCGATATCATGCTGCATTATTTGTTTCCCCAACCTGGGGGGTTGGGGAAACAAATAATGCAGCATGATAGTGGTAAATTTCAGTGTTGCTAACACCATAGATTGTGAAACGATAACATGTGACTACCAGAGCTGACTACATGGGACTACATGGGACTACATGGGACTACATGGGACTGCCAGAGCTGACGGATATCTGCATACTTCAGGACACTTTGGCTATTAGCAAATCTCATTGTGTTCATTCAGATTAAAACCTTGCACAGCTAATATCAAACCATTGCTGGTAATAGAAACTCAGTAAACAAGAATGATGCTTGGAGACCTCAAGAGTTCCCAGTAGATACAAAATGTATTTCTTGCACATCAGACTTTCATTCCCTCCTATCAGAAGGCTCCCCAGAGTAGATGAAGTATTCAGAGTCTAGAATTATATCTTTGTTGTTTACTTTGCAAAGTCCCTTAACAATCTTAACCTATGACTATTATATATATAGAGCAAGTTTTGTAACCCTTTGTCATCTCCCTATGTCCTAATGTAACGGTTTCCTCTACACAGCTCTTCGTCAAGGTTAAGCTGGCCATACACGGCTCCATTCGTTGTGTGATCGATCGCAACATGGTAACACAAGAATCGGCAAACGATCTGACAACGATCATTCAGAGAAACGATGCGCTCAACCTTGGGGAATCAATCCCTGGGCAATACTTTGAATAGGGATATTTGGTCCCCAGAAAAACTAATGGAAATCGTACAGGAAAATAACAACATGTGGGATCCCTGTGTGATTGATATTTTTTTGATTGAGAGTTCGAACGCTCAAAATGGGCAGCATTCGATTCCCGAGCGATCGATCACCGAGAATGTGCACAGCAAATTGAACGCAAAATCAACCCATTTAGGACTGGAGTTACTTTAGGTCAGACAGCTAGTAATGGCCAAACATCCACCACGTGCGTTCGTGAACAGGCAAATCGGACTTTTAGAAAAGTCAGACGTCCGTCTGTTCGCATGGAAATTCAAATTCCCCGCCTATTTGCTGTGACATCACTCCGGTATCTGGAACGCACAGTTCCTTATTCCGATAACCGGATGTGATGTCACTGGAGCCACTTACGGTTTTAAGCCAATCTTTTTCACTAGAGAATGGGTAGAGACCGGGTTCTCTACCCGGTCTCTAGTGAAAATATTCTTCTACTGGCCAGATGTTTCTGATCCTGCCGGTGGAAGAATAATAATCTTCTTCTTGCCGGCGAACGTGGCAGGTCGAACACCCATACTGCCAGCACTACAGACTTTACAAAATACCTGCTTAGTATTTTATCCAAGGTAGCCCTGCAAGAGAAACAACTTTGCCCAAAAATTTAAGGATACACCTTAATTGCAAATCAGATCTTGAGGAACGATATATTCAAGTTAAAAATGTTTATTGCTATACATTCTGTGAGTAGTTGAGAACAACATGTTTGCCCACTGAAGGCTGGATCAAAAATAAAAGAAATGCTCTTCATGGATGCAGAACCTAATTAGGCCCATATTGCAAAAAAAGTAAAATGTCATACAATGCTATGAATTATATATTATTTTATAAGACCAGAAGCCCACTTTAGAGTGCTACTGCATTTTAATGACTAAGGAAACTCGTCATATATGGGAAGCTTTGTGACTTTGTAAATCTGACCAATATGTTTTGCCCCGCAGGGCTTCTTCAGGGTATATCAGTTAACTGCACTCACTACAGAACAGTAATAACAAACTCATTCACATGCAATATGCTTTTGAACATTTAGTGTTTATAAAGAAATGGCCAGATCATGAGGTTTAATAAAGACCTTTTTATTCTTGAATTTACTTTGTGACACCATTTTTTTTTTAATGCCTTCAAAGCCCAGTTTTTGGTTCTTTTTTGGTTTTAGGGTCTTTTGGAGTGTGGCATCATGATCATTACAATGGAGAGCATCTTCCTTTTGTTGTATTTTGCCTACTTGTTGCCGACCTGCCTAGTTCCCAATCATTCAGCCCTCAGACATCTTTGATATATTTGATATAATGCAGTCACTACTTCCCATTGCGCCTTACCACCTATAAGGTCAAAGGCGCAGGAGAAGTCTTCTCATCATTTTAGGGTTCAATCCTGCTCATTCCTCCCTCCTTCTGTATAATAGGTACCATTCACAACAACAAAACTCAAAGCATTGGTTTAAAAAACATACAGATACAGTTCAGAACACCATTTATGCTAATTGATGCTAGACAATTTGTAGACTTGATCCAGTTGGGAGCCAGGAGCTAAAGCAAATTCAAAAATACAAAATAAAAATGTAAAAACATAGAGTATGGTATCATATCTATCTACAGAGCACATGGACACTATATAGAGGTTGCCAGCAGAGGGTGCCATGTTTTTACATTTTCTACACCTCAAAAGCTTTAACACAAAGCTGTTAATTTACTACAACCAAATATAGCAGATAGAACTAATCTATATCTGAAGCTTTCAATTACAGATGGACTGAAAAACAAGTGGACAGTTGGAAAGAACTGTACTGTATGGTGACCAGATCTGATAGGGTTAATGTGTATATAAGAGAGTAAAATATATACTAAAAAGATCTTCTTGTGTTAAGACCCCTCATTATTGGGAGGCCCTACAAGGTCAAAGGGAAATGACAAGGTAAAATATCAAAGGACCTTATGATGAATTTTTTATCTGCAGCAGCTGCCACTTTAACACAATCCCTCCGGCTTTCTAGAGACAAGCCAAGCCAGGAAACCAGGGACTCCTCATGCACTGCCTGCTGCTATTCTCACTGCTGTTGTATACATCTATAGGAAATCTTCACGCTCACAGGAGTATGGTATTAGATCTATTCTGCCACCTGTAACTAGGGATGGGCGAAAAATTTGCTGGATCTTGAATATAGTGCTATATCTTTATAATCCAGAATATTTGAGATTCTGAGGGAGAACCATACATTGCGTTTGCAATATATGCATGTACAAGTGCCGATTTACGCAATGAAGGTATTTCCTTCATTGCGCAAATCAGTACTTGTACATGCGCATATGCCAAATGCAATACTTTCACTGTAAACTCAAATATTTTCACCAAAAAAGTGCAGATATTCTTAATAATTTCATGACCAACACTATCACATGAAAACCTAATACTATTTTCGAAAATTGATAAGATGAAATTTTGCATTAGAGACTCCTAAGTTGGAATTTCGTCATGAAAATTTATTCGAAATTCGATCAGGAAAATCAAAATTTACAAAGAATCAAATTTACATCATTTCGACCATCTCTACCTGTGATATATACTATACATGGGTCAATTTATTTATAGTGATGAGCGACTAGAAATGAATATTCGTCATTTTCGTTAAGAACAAATCGCATTGTGATTATATAGCCATGATCCATTGCAATGATGGAAATCACAACAAATCGCAAGGGCGGAGGATATCCTATGATATAATTGCGAAATGGCAATATTCAAGCTAAATATTCGAAAATCAAATATTTGAGCTCAATACTATTTATTAAGGTGGATTGAACATAAGTGATTGATATCAAGTGTCAGACTAGAAAATTGTTTTTGTTCGTAGAAGTATCTGACGGGTTTTCGAGTCTTAGTTTTTGCAAAAAAATATTATAACATTATCAGAGCAAAACTGTCATGCATTTTTCTGCACTGACAAAGAGAAAATATAGTGATCCATTTACATTTTGATTGATCAAACTGTAAAAGAGAAACAGAATTATCGGTCTCACTTAGTTTTAACTGAAGGATATTAAAAATAATCTAAATCAATAAAATAAATTACTATGGGCTTACCAACAGCCTGTGGGACTACAAGAATCAGCATTACCATGGGGGAGAACTCCACCCCCTGGGCTTAAGGTACACTGCAAAGGGATTCTCTGATAGTCAGCTTAGGGAACCTTGTAAAGGGCTTTCTGTATAGCAGCACTACTTCTGCCTCAAATTTTTTTATTTCCTAGCTTGTAACCAAGATTTCATTCAAGTAAAGCTCTCCATGTTGAAGTTGACCAGTGTGCTTACATGCTCACTGGCATAGGCTGGTGCAAGAAACAACTGAATGCCAAAGGAGGGGGAATCAATGTTGGTTGAGATCTGTAGCCTAGAGTTTGGGAAGTGGTTTTCCAAGAAATACTGATGTATGTCAGCAAATGGTCCAGCCTTATGTGCCTACCTAGCCAATCTCATGGCAGGATCCTGCAGTATGCAGTACAGTATGAAGAGGGACTATTGGTCCCAGCGACCCCCTTACTGTATATTTTGGATGCAGAGATGTGAAAAGCCCACCTAGGTAAAAAGGACACAGAGTTTAGACAAACAAGAATCCTCCCAAGAGGCCCTTACCTTATGAGGAGACATGACACAAGCCAGGTACCCTAAAAAAAGTTCTTTCAGCTGTTTATTAGCTCACACAACTTTCCATTTTCCATGTTAGTTTGAAAACATTAGTTTTATACTTCTCTATAGACCAAAACATTATCCTTCAAGAAATCCAATATCAATTTGAAACATCCTGGATCTTCGAAAATTATGAATTTTTGGGTTTAGTTAATGTATATGTAGTGGTAATAAACTTACTGAAGGTCCCTAGGGACTGGCTTTTAATTCATAGTGATGTGTACAAAGTATTGTCAAACCAGTCAAGGAAAGGTGTTAGAACAGCAGGCAATAGCAGCTTAGGTAGAAGATCGCTGCCATATCAGGACTGGGAACCAGGCTTCCTCATAATGATGCCTTTTTTTATCATGACCATGATTGGCTGAATGCAGAGAAAAATTCACATCCAAAAAAATCATTGATTCTAAATAATACAAGACTATCATTCACCTATCATTATTAGGGATGGACCGAACTCGGCATGTTCGCCGATCCTCTCGCCGGCGGACAGTACGGGTGTTCGACCCGTCCTGTTCGCCGGCCAGAAGAAGATCTAAATTCTTCCTCCGGCAGGATCAGAACCTGCGAGATCGTGCCGGAGGAAGAATCTCTTCACTACAAGACCGGGCATGAAGCCGGTCTTGTAGTGAAGATTCCGGCTCAGAGTAGGAAGTGACGTCAGTGACGTCACATCCGGCTCCCGCAACCAGGAACGATGCGTTCCAGGATGCGTTCCATGGACCGGATGTGACGTCACTGACGTCACATCTGGTTTTTCCGATTCAAATTCCCCGCCTAGAGGCGGGGAATTTGAATGTGTCCGCGAACAGGGCGGACGGCGGACATCTTTAAAAGTTCGACCCGCCCTGTTCGCGGACACTCCGGGCTGGTGTTCGCCCATCTCTAATCATTATTTGGCCTTAATTGAGAGGTTCAGGTGATAGGTTCCATGCAAGCTAGTTATCAATAGGCCATTAAATAATAAAATGGTTTTAAAACACATGGGAACCTACCAGAAAGCACTGGCATAATCACAAATTTGTTTTTGGAAATGTGTTTATTTCAGAAACTTAAGTCACTTACAGTTGTGCTCCGTTACCACCACCAATGTAAAAGAAGGTCCCGGGGCCACGTGGCTCTTCTGGTTTCTTCTCTACTTGAGGTGATGGCTCTGAAGAAATCTTTGGGTTTGAGGTTTGCATTCCAACTGCTTCTGAGTTCTCAATATCATTGGTCTCCAATCCAGCTGGAAAGGAAAAATTTGAAATAAGGTTATTGGCAGCATCAGCATTTTATTAATTCATGCAGAAACTCAGAGCAGCCACACATTGGTGAAGTGGTGTAGATGATTGTTCTTGTAGCAATTTCTCCCCTGGAATGGACTCCTCAACTAGCACAATTGACAGTCAACTAGAGTGCTTCAAGGGAATTATCAGCCAATCAATGAGCTCTCTGCCATTTTCTATCACAAACAGCATGTTAACATAGCAAAAAACAGGGAGGGATCCTAAATTATCTATCATTCAGTTCCTTCCAGTATTTGTTGTGAGTCCCCGAAACCAACAAAACCCAATAGCTAAAAAAACACAAACCAACAAACAAATAAAACCTTCTGCATAATACCTGTGTATGATAATAATATTTTCCTGCCCATTCACACCTCACATTGCTTGGAAAAAATCGAGGCCTAGTGTTCCTCTAGTGTGTATTGCCTGTTACCATGGCAACGAGCCAAGTGTTTGAGGTACCTTGTTACATGCTGAGCTGTGATTAGATTTTTCAGAATATCATTGACAAAAAACACTCAAACTTGTAATCTAACTTATATAGAAAAATAGGAAATGTGGTAGTGCTGAGGAGAATGAGGAAATATTTAGAATGGGAGATAAAAGAGAAGCAACTTAAAGCTGAATGGGAAATTTCACACTACACATTTCACATGTATTATGGTACACTGCCTCTGATATACTCAATATGGGCACCTAGTGAGCTCTTTAATTGTCTGTTCTTAGTAAATTCTTAGTAAATTCTTTACTAGTGTTGATCACCAACATTCTAATCACAAATTTTTATTGTGAATATCGGCACTTAGATACTGGAGATCACAAATTCTCAAATTAAAGAATTCATTGCAAATATTAGGTGAAAAATTTGCGATATTTTGCAAATACAAATATTCCCTATGCTGCTATTTATTTCTAGTGATGGCCAAACATCGACCTTGTCTGTTTGTAAACAGGCTGATCTGACTTTTAGAAAAGTCCAAAGTCCGCCTGTTCGCTGGGATTCAGATTGCCTGCCTGTTCACGGGGCATTTTAATTGGGCAAACAGGAAGTGACATCAGTGCGGACAGTTTGGCAGCAAACATGGATGTTCACATTCTTCACAAGTACAAGGCTACATTTATACTGTCATTTACACGACAGGCGTTCTTGTCTGTTAGCACCTGCAAACTTGTGCAGGCGCTCGGGGGTCATGTTGACAAAGCCCAAAACCGCCCGTGTTGTGTTCGCCGGTCAGTTGCGTTATTGCTAGTTTACCGGGCAGTTAACAACCGCTCATGTAAACGAGCCCTTATTGCAGTTCATTAACCCCTGGAAGACTGCCATCTACAAAGGATTAAAAATGGCCACTGTGACAGACATGAACCACCTTGGGGAATCGATTCCTGGCCAATACTTTGGATTGGGGACCGACGGTAAAGGTGATCAAACAGGGAACTTTTGACATGTTGGTCCCCTATCCGATTGATATTTTGTTGGAGCGGTATCGATCGCTCAAGGTGGGCAGTGTTCGGTTCCCAAACGATGGATCGATGCAAACATGCACTCGACCCATGTATGGCCACTTTTTGTTTTGTTATATTGTCATTTTCTCAAATTTTGATTTTGTGATTTTCATACCGTAAGCCATGGTTTCCATGCACTGCACTGATGATGGCCAACAAGCCTGAAACAGCTGTATGCTGTTTGGAATAAATGGCTCTGTACCAAAAAGGCTATATTTGCACTGTACACCAGCGGTTTCTGGATGTGCATCTGGCTGATGGGGCGAAAAGGAATAATTTGCATGGCTCCGCCCACTGTTCCAAAACGAAGGCTTCCACCTAAAGTTTTGGGATTTGTGCTGGATTGGGCTGTGTAAATACCTTCTGTTTTAAGAAGGCTTGATTTGTGCTATACCGTAAGCTGTAATCCATCATCAAAATGATAACAAATAACAGCTAAAATATCTAATTTAGCATGTAATCAGTCTGTTTCATATATTAGTTTAATCTTTTAAGTTAAATTACTGAAATACAGGAACTTTTGGACAATATAAAAATTTTTGTGCAAATCACCTGTATGTTATATTAGGATTTTGGAGTATTTTCCACCACTGTGAGAGCTCTGTGAGAGCTCATATGTAAGTAAATTTTTAATAACATTTTGTTTTGTATTTTGGCTCTTGGTGCGCTTTGAAAGTAGCTGTGGGAGAGGCCAACAGGGTGCTGTACATAGATTCATGATAGCATATGAATCATTCTAAAGGCCCCCACATATGTATCGAGTGGAGGCTGACAGATGAGCAGTGGAGTGCAGTGTGATGAGAGCATCGGCCAGAGATTTACGGACATGTCCATTCTCTGGCTGATCGAGCTTTGAGGCGACCTGCGATCTGCGGCCAATTTGGCAAAATTGCCCGTGGCTCCTTACCTGTATGGGGGCCTTAAGCCTTAAGTCAGGAAAGATTGGAGAGGAAGCTTTGAGGATGATGCTGGTTCTTCAGTTAGGAAATGAGGTGGGCTGTATCTGGCTTAGTATAATTTATATTCCATGTCCTTGACTTTACAACATGTCCTCAGTCTGATTGTCAGCACCATTAACCCATTTCCCCAGTTCTGGCGGTTCAGAGTTCAGAGTGTGCAGGTGGCTCTAAGGCAGACTAGCCTGTGTATTTCTGAAGGTCCACTATTCTAGGTGAGCCCCAGCTTCTTGTCTTGTTCAGAGTATGCAGGTGGCTCTAAGGCAGAACAGCCTGTGTATTTCTGAAGGTCCACTATTCTAGGTGAGCCCCAGCTTCTTTCAGCTGGTACCGCCTATTGGACCGGTTCTTGGCTACCGGTGAGGTGAAAGGAGCTGGACTGGCCTCCCGGAAGTGCTTGCTGGAGTGAGAGTATCTTTGAAGTCAGAGACCATCACTACATGGAGAGACTGCGGGTTTCACTAGTTACCCAAGAACTGTTGCTGCGGATGGAAGTCCTACCTTTACTTGTTCTTCACCTCAGTGCAAATAAAGTTAAACTGTTTAAATAATATTGGTGTGTGTCCTTATTCACTACCCCCAGACCTGTGACGTAACAAGCCCAGGTTACCTCAGACCCAGACTGTAACTGTATCTCTGCTCTATCAGCGTACTTCTTGCCTGGAAAGAAAGAAAGAAAGAAAGAAAGAAAGAAAGAAAGAAAGAAAGAAAGAAAGAAAGAAAGAAAGAAAGAAAGAAAGAAAGAAAGAAAGAAAGAAAGAAAGAAAGAAAGAAAGAAAGAAAGAAAGAAAGAAAGAAAGAAAGAAAGGGGAGAGTGCATTGGGAGGAGCAACAAAAATGTAGGAAGTAACACAGAAAAAAACACAGAGTTTCAATGGGAACAAGTGAACTAATTCAATCAACAGCTACCCAGTTCTGGTAATATGTAATTCTTATATATGACATAAGGCTTAAATTCCAAACCTAAAATGTATATTTTAAAATAGAAGACAATAGTTAAATATCAGTATTTTCATGGTATTGCAAATGACTCACCTGACATAATGAGGAAGAGCCAGACTCGTGGTTTTAATCAGTGGAAATAGGCTTCCCTTGCTCGTAAAGCTGATTATCTGCTTTCTTAGCTTTCTTCTTTAGCACTTCTCTATAAGGCCTGATTATAATCCTACTAATAGGTCCCTGAGCTGTATTCTGCCATGCCACTGCATACTAGAGTAGAATGGGGCTCATTTACAAGCAACAAAAATGTTTGGAAAATCACTGGAGTGTTACAGCAACCTATTAGATTTCTGATAAAAATGACCTATTATAATCCATCAACATTAGTTGGCCAACATAATATAGTCCCCCGTGCTTGTCTGTTCTAATCTGGCTGTACCCTGTATCCCTCATGCTATATATGACAACTGTTTGTGGTCAGGTAAGAGATTCAATACATTTATTTATGCCCGATGGATATAATGCATATTAAGCTTGCTGGTTACTAACATGGCTAATAATTCAAATTTATGTCCTTGCATTCATTCCCTCCATTTAGATATATGATCTGTCTTGCAAGATTGATCTCCTAAAGAAGCCATTAGATTGCAAAACCCATCTAGAAATATGACAAGACAAGAATATAAAACAGTGGATCGGTAGTCGGGTATAGTTGTACCTGCTGACATTGTGCTTTTTTACATTATTTTCATTGCTTATGAATTATGTGATGAGTACTTTTACTTTTACTCATTGGATGCCTTAAAAATCCCTTTCTACTCTCCACCCTTATCTAGCGTGAGGATACTGTAAACATTTTTTTTACATATATATATATATATATTAGTTGCCCATAGTTACTCACATTTGTAGACTTACAATAAAATAGGTGCACATATGCCAGTAATAGCAGGCAATGCTTCTGGTTTTCAGTCTCCTTTGGGGGCAATAATGAGCACCTCTGATACCAGAGGATAATAGTTATTGAACAGACAGGCTTCCAGACTCTCCATCATCAATACTAGTCTTTTTAACATAAAATAGTATATAATCACCACAGTCACATTAATTGCATTTATTGCAAATTCTATCATATCCTATCAATAACATATTTTCCTGAAGACCAATTGAAAGTTGGAGTTAAGGTGGGTTTACACGTGTAGATATTTTCATGTTATCAATGAAGAATGGAAATTTTTTGGGTTGATTGAACAAAAATCTACAATGTCCAATTTGTTAGATGGATAAACTTAGTTCGACCTCAAACAAATAATCGTTAGAAAGGTCATCGAATTTATATCTATCATTGTAATTTTGAATGTATTTTAATTCAATATTGGCAATGAACGAACAAAAAATCTAATGTTACATTCAATAAATGAACACAAAATATTTACACGTGTAAAGCCACCTTTAGTCACTATGGGTGCAAATGAAAACTCTTAGGACCTGAAGAGCAATAGTAGAGTGTTGTTCCATGTTTTAGCATATACAGAAAGTTTGTAGTTTAAGTGATACCCTATATGCGCTAACTGAATTTCTCAGAGAAGCAAGATTTCAGAATGTCTCAGATCCCTTCTATGTTCCCACATAGGTTATTAATTGCCTCGCACTCGCGATTTTAATCTTGATCGGACGCGATTTTTACCTGCGTTTTTTTTTTTTTTAAATCGCCTCCATTATAAAAATTGCGTCCATAGGGAATGAATGGATGCATTTTTTCGATTGCAACCACACACACAAAAATCGCGTCCATTCATGTCTATAAAAAAAAAATAAAAATTACGTCCATCAGTTGAGTGGGGACAAGCCCATCTAACGGAATGGACGCGATCAATGTGGATTTCCACATGTGATTAAAATCGCGAGTGCGGGCGAATAATTGCCTATGTGGGAACATAGCATTAGCATACTAAGAAAGGATCTGAGGCATCCCAAAAGCTTGGTTCTCTGAGAACTTCAATTAAGGCCAATAAAGGGTATCACTTAAGCCCCCCATAGACGGGCCGATTTCCGGCCATAGTTGCGGCCGACCGCCGTGCTTGCTACTGTCGAGCACATAAAGGTCGGTCGGCCACAACTATAGGGGAGCCCACCTTGAGGATCCGACTAAAAGAGCCGGCAGGTTGGATCGCACACAGATCCGTCCTGCTGGTTCTTTTTTGCCCGATCCTCCGTTCCTGGGCTGCAGTCTGTTAACTCGGAGGGGAAGTCTCTTCCCCCTCCGAGTTAATTGGCCACGGTCTGACAGGAATCGCGTGTGTTAGTGGAACACACGGGATTCCTGTCCGTTCTGTAGCCGACTCTTCACAGTGTGGTGATGTCACCATGCTGTGAGGAGTCTGCTAAGAGACGGCCATAGATCAATATGTCTATGGCCAGCTATAATCTCCTGACTTTAGGATCAGCTTGTGTTAGTAAAACAAGTTAACGGGCAGAGGTTCTATGGAATGAACCCTAATAACCCTCATACAGTAGCAATGAAACAACCTTTCTCTGTCAGAGTTTGATTGAATGCTAGGGTTCCACTAGGGGTTGCTAAGAAGTCTTGAACAGTAGTGATGGCGCGAACCCTCCCTGGGGTGTCCGCGAACAGGGCGGGTCGAACTTCAAAGATGTTCGCCGTCCGCTCTGTTCGCGGACATATTCAAATTCCCCGCCTCTAGGCGGGGAATTTGAAACGGAGAAACCGGATGTGACGTCAGTGATGTCACATCCGGTCCGTGGACCGCAACCTGGAACGCATAGTTCCTGGTTACGGCCGCAGGATGTGACGTCACTGACGTCACATCCGGTTTTTCCGCCGGTCTTCTCACTACAAGACCGGCTTCTGTAGTGAAAAGATTCTTCCTCCGGCAGGATTACACAGGTTGTGATCCTGCCGGAGGAAGAATTTAGACCTTCTTCTGGCCGGCGAACAGTACGGGTCGAACACCCGTACTGTCCGCCGGCGAGGCGAACGGCGAACATGCCGTGTTCGCGGCCGAACTGTTCTCCGGCGAACAGTTCGGCCCATCTCTATTGAACAGTGATCAGTGGTGAATTGGCCATGCAAACACACTGACCGGGGTTATTTTCCATTGAGGTCTAAATCATTTGAACAATACATAGAAATTCAATGTAACTCAGCTATTCACTATTGACCACCAAGTTTAGGGAACACTACAATGGCCAAGAAGCCCATTGCAAGGTGGCACATCCCCACTAAAAGGATACTGCTTTGGCCATTAGAGATGGTTGAATTTTTTGACTAGCTGACTTTGTGAGCTGATTGCAAAGCCTCTGAAAATGGTATCATCACCAACATTGCTGAAGATGTAGAGAAGCGTTTGGGGAATGTTGGAAAAACAATTTTGAAGACTTTGACTTGACTATTGGCCACCACTAAAAGGAATAACTACATAACCTTCCTCCAATGTAAAGCTGGTCAGAGACGTACCAATCTATGGCCAGCTTTTAGCAGACTCCTCACAGTGTGGTGATGTCACCACGCTATGAGGAGTCGGCTACAGAACGGACAGGAATCCCATGTGTTCCACTAACACACGCGATTCCTGTCAGATTGTAGCCAATTAACTCAGAGGGGGAGGAGACTTCTCCTCCGAGTTAACAGACTGCAGCACAGGATCGGAGGATCGGGCAGAAAAGAACCAGCAGGACGGATCCGTGTGCGATCCGACCTGCCGGCTCTTTTGGTCGGATCCTCAAGGTGGGCTCCCCTATAGTTGCGGCCGACCGACCTTCATGTGCTCGGCGGGAGCGAGCACGGCGTTTGGTCGGCCACAACTTTGGCTGGGAATCGGCCCATCTATGGGGGGCTTAACACTTCTATAATAATCACCAATGAAAAGGGGCACTGAACTGACCACCAAGGTCAAGGCACATTTCTCCAATGACCACCAATGTGTCTTTTTGATCAATATATTCTAGTAATGTACTGAGAGTGGTAAATACATTTCTGTAGCTCCGACAGACTTGCATACTTTGTCTAGTGCTCCTCTAGGGTATGCTAGAGATGTTTTCTCTGCAAAAAGGCTATATATAACTATAATATAACATAATACATAATACAGTATATTGGGAATTTCTCAAATTTTGATTTTACCTTTGGATATCCTGGGTAAAACCTGTGAATCTGTGCCAGTCTGATGCCTCTTTTTCCTTCTTGCTGTTGGAGTTTTCCGAGATGCCATCTTCATAGGTGGCATTTGGGTTGCTGCTTCAGAAACCTTTTCCTGGGTATTGTTTCTTGCCCACTGTGCCCCATTGCCTGAGCTTTGCTGTGTTATCTCAGTTACAATACTGTCCTTTGTCTTCCCCCGTCTTTCATGTTGTTGGATTTCCTCTGTGCCTCTAGTTTGTTTTGATGTATCACATAATACTTGCTGGGGGTCTTCTTCCCTTGTCTCGGTTGTACTAGCTTTAAGCTGCATTTTGGGAAATGGTTGCGTTGGGTCAGCAAAGGTCAGCAGAGGTCATTTTACTGTGGGCAGACGTTTATCTGTTAAGATAACAACATCGTAGGGATATTAGCCAAAGCCTGGCCAGATCATCTGAATTATTTTGGTACCATTGTATGTATGCGCAAAAATGTGTTGTATACATCAAAACATCAACTCTCAAGGAGCAATCGCATTCATGGCAATTGAGTCATGGTGTCCCAGAGAGTTCTCTTTGTTGTTGTGAGGCTATGTCTCCACTACTTCAAAACTTGTAACGTGCGTCAAACCTGGGAATTGTGACGCGCAGAAAACACAGGCAGTTAGCAAGTATCCATAGGGCAGTTAGGCCCATGTTGCTATGTGTTGCATTGATTTCAATGCGGACCCCTACGTTTACATTGCTGAAGCAGCGCAAAACATGTAATATGCCCATTGAGTTACATTTAATGCGTCACATTGTGCTGCGTCATGGTAACATCAACACGAAACAACGTGGGGTATGTCCGCCCCATAGAAATAAATGGCCACGTTATTGCAGAAGAAAACCAAACTGTAGTCTGTAGTTTATGGATCTGTTAACTAGAATACGCCCATCTAACAAAGTGGAGACATAGCCTTAAGCTATGCTTCCATGGCGTCCCTGAGTCTGCCAAGGTTAGGCCATCCGTGGACATCCTGTAATGCTGGGAATACACGGCTCGATATTCGAGACATTCAAGATATCTTGGCATCAGCGCAACGACGTCATCCCAATGCAGCGGACCGTCCCCCTTGTTGAGCAGCAGCTTCTATACATTCAAAGTATAGGCATCAATTAAAGTTTACCAACATGTTCATAAATCATAACCTGTAGTTTTGAGTGGGTTTGATTGATCCCGCCCGAAGCTCCCCATACACGGCTCGATTTTTGTATAGATTTTGCACAATCGAGCGCAGTGAATGCGCACGGTGCACTATTGTGCAAAAATCGATGCCATGTATTCCTACCTTTAGGCATGCGTTACAAACAGAGGGACTTGCTTGCCCATTGTTCTGCTCTGTCATTATCCCAGAAGTGATGATTGCGAAAGACCGGAAGTGTTGTTGTGGAATTTTTTTGTTGTTGCTGTTGCTTTTTTATCAGCACACCCATACTTGCGTTGGGCTTTGTTGCGTTAATGTCGACATAGCAAGCTATATAGATTTTAGCGCAATGAAGCTTAACGCATTACATCAACGCATGTGGAAACATACTAATTGATTGTAATGTAATTCGTCAACATCCTTCTGTTTGACGCTGTAGAAACATAGCCTAAAGGCCCCCCATACACGTCTAGTCAATCAACTTAAAAAGATCAATTTTGTAGGGTCAGGGAAATCGACTGAAAGTGTAATTGAATTAAGATTCAATTTTAATACAACCGATTAAAAATTTCCAGCGTGTCCGATAATTTTTCGATCGAAAACGTTCCCAATTTTAATCATTTTAGGTCGATCTAACCATGTGGGCTGCCATAGATTTTTAATCAATCAAAAAAAGTTGATTGAATTTAGTTGATTGAATCAAAAATCTAGACGTGTATGGTAGCCTTTAGTTAGACAGGTCTTTGTATGGGCGTTCTTCTAATCATGGAGATTTATTGTATTAGTCTGTACCAGCTTCACAGGGAAGAGAACACTTAAGCTAGCCACACATGGTTTAATTTTATCTTTCAATCGACGTTAGATTAGATTTTGTAGTTCGATTAAAAAATTTAAAGTCGATTTTAATTTAACCGATGTACACCACATGGGGAGTACGATTATTGTTAAATTTCGACTGTAAAGTTCATCGAAGTAATCAGAAATCATTGATTGAATTCATCCTACGATTTTAGTTTCAATCGGAAGTAAAAGGAAGTAGCCACACACATCGAGTATCATTGACTCGACCAAAAAAAAGCGCAAGGATTGTAGTTCGATGATTGTTCAATCGACCAAAAATTTACAACCTGTCTGATCACGATTCAATCGACGATTTGACAAAAATCTATTAATAATTGTCGATTGTACTATGTGGGCAGAAAAACGATTTCCTTTCAATCGATCAAATTTTTCATCGACAAACATAGATTGAACGCTAAAATCGAACCATGTGTGGCTAGCTTTATAAGGATGTCCTCAATCAGACTTTAGGTATTCTGGAAGGAAAGTGCATGAAAAATATTTATTTTAAATAAAATACTTTTGAAAACTTACCTGGACACCAAAAGGTCATAATAAATACCACACCTAGACCTTTATTATGTGTAATATAACCAGCTCTACCTGCACGGCCTGAATACAGGAAGAACTATATTCCAACCTCTTTTTATAGTACAATATCAATTTAAAGCTAGACCTTTCCCTTAAGTGAATTACTGGGGGGAAGGGGTGCCAAGGTATTCCGGGGGGGAGGAGCAACTAGGGGGCTGAGGGAGGGAAAGCCAACATGGAGAAACTAGCTGCAGACAGTAAGTAGAGTGCTTGCAATGTGTGTGTGTGTTTCTCTTTGTGTGTGTATAAAGCCAGCCATACACAGTCGGATTCCATGGCCGCTCGATCACCTATCCGATCAATTCC
>CM070038.1:83240733-83267387 GCA_036250615.1 Ptychadena robeensis
AAATATCAACTCAGTTGCCCACCATTGGCTTAGGTACTCCCTAAGCTCTTTGTGTCAGAGTTTCCCCCAGTTTTAAATTCCTTTTAAGATTAGTGTAGTAGAGTGCAGTCACAAAACCCTTGACTTTCTATGTAGGAAAGTGCTACAATGTTACGTTTGACCTGACTCCATTGTTAATCTCCATTCTTACCAATTTTATAACAGCACACTACATTCTGCAGTACAATACTGTTCAAATAATTATTATAAGGAAATAATATCACTGTGTCCCAATACTACTTTATTTCAGACAAAAGGGGTTGGAACTAACCAGGAAACGTTGCTGAACCTGTAGGAATTGGTGAACAACTGGCCTGTTAAACAATTTCTTGTATCTTGACATTCTGATATGTACATTATCTTCCAGTCTTGGGTAACCTTAATTTTTTTTTTTATTGTGGCAGTTCACCACTAAGCTTTGGATTAACCATTGCAAGCTATTTATTGGACTGCTTGAATTTCAATTTTAAATGTAAATTAGTTGTCTTATCACAATTTCAAATATGTATTGATTTTACTGTTAGATGGCACATAGTGAAGCACACCTGTAGTAAGTAAAAAAAACTTAATAGTTTAAACACACAGATCCTTATTGAACAAGGAAGTCCAAGGTTCTCCGTCAAAATGGATTATAATTTAGCAAACAAATCAAACAGTTGCTGTTCATTTATCAGATTTATAACCCTTGAAAAGATAGTGTAGTCCTGAGCTCTGAGCTAAGAAACTTTAGCTTAGTTTAAATTTTTATTTATTTATTTTTGTATTCATCTGTCCCCAATCTCTAACGGTAGGATAATAGTCACCCGATACAAAGTTACGTGTTGGGCCCTGCCATTGATTGATCCATAAGGACAAAATGATCCTTTACAACCATCCTCCTAACAGCTGTTGATTTCTATGGGGAGGTCACAGGGGGTGCTGCTCGCTCTTTCTTTAGATCTATAGAATAAAATGAAGACAGCCCTCATTCATTCTTTGGTTGTTGGGCACAATCATAAACTGTTATAATCAATGACCAAAATGAGAAGTGTGTATGAAGCTTTACATGTGAAAATAATATTCTTATGATAACATGATAGCAAGCAACCACATATAGGCATATAGGCATATCCATCCCACCATCTGTATTTGATATTAGGGAGGGTGGAAAAGGGGGGGGTCTAATAAACAAGAATAGCTGCCCATTTAAAGCCTGGAAATCCACAAACCACCGTGTGGAATTACTAAGCTTAAGGATACTAAGCTGCGACCACCTGATGATCCCATTACTTTGAAGTAATGGCTGGCACACAAAGGGTGCCCGCCGATCCTCTGAGAGGCTGGCTGCATCGGGAGGATGTCATCACGTTGCAGTCTGTCCCTCATCTATCGAGGGATTATCGTACCGTGTATGCCTACCTTAACAGCTGCACTAACACTAGATAATTTAAACTAACGATCACATCGACGTAACGTGGGAAGGTAAATTGGTTACTATGGAGAGTACCACAGCATTTTATCCCCCAAAAATGGGCTTCTTCTTTGTATCCATAGCCAAAAATGTTTTGACTGGGCCGCATTTAGGGGCATAGGAGTGCGCAGGATTATAAGACTACCTACAGAAGCAGTTGTATTATATGCCAACTCATGATAACCAATGCTAGCATTCCCTATAAGTGTTCCATTTTCCAAAGTTCTTCTATGTTGAGACTTTTTTATATAAGCATTTTATTTCCTCTTTGAATTTGTCTTCATATGTGGGAATATCCAGTAAAATTAGGCAGTGAGCTCCCCCTAAAAAAACTTCTAAATTCCTCCTTTATATGCAGCTTTATATAGTCGTTCTAGGCTGCTTGCCCAGCTAGTTCTTCAACCAATACACAGTATCGTACATATGTTTTATGCAGAGTTCTGGATAAAGTTAGGGAGCCTTTACGAGATGTACAACATTTGCATTGCCAACGTGTACCAGCACTAGACACCCATATTTGCCTAATGCTGTTGACTAGACTGATGTGTTTATGTAGCATGAAAGCTCATTCTTCTGTATGCAAATGTGATCCATGTTAATTCATCCAACAAGCCGTCCGCTAGAAGCTACTGAATGGGTGACCTGGAGAAACAATTGTAATAAACCAGTAAAAGTCTTTACAAGACAGGGCCACTCCCCTGCACCGACTCTAAGCCCTCAGGTTACCTTTCTAATAGTCATTAAACTCCCGCTGTTGTGGTGTGTTTATCCATCATTACAATAGAAGACAAAGGCTTCCCCATGCAGAACCATCACAGGACCAGGATAATGAGCCGTGTATTGGAGAAGAAAGAGGAGTCCCAAGCAGAATGTTAGATGTGTAAATAAAATTAGGCAGTTGAATGCAGCTCTCCCATTATGTGGCCTTTCCTGTTTGTTTAGCACTCCCTGAGCCCCTCCATTGCCCAGATCATATTTGTTAATGGTGCCCGAGGCTCACAAGGACTCTTGACAGCTTATTTGCAATGTTATTCTTTGCAGTTTCACCTTCTCTTCTGCATTGCTTACTTTTTGTAATGTGCTGAACCTACGTAAGCTTGCTCTGATTTCACTGCATACAGTCAGCTTCTGAAAGTGTTCATTTTAATCTGTTGCGAGTTAAAAGACCTGGTCAGTAAAAAAAATTCCTCTAGCGGTCTGTAATAACTTCTTATATAATCCATGCCCTGGTGGCCAAGGCTTTCCTCTTTGATATTGAATTCTGGGCTGTACAAGAGTGATCTATTACCTCACTTAAGGTAGGCATACACTATTCCTGATTTTTCAGCTGATCAACCGTTTTTTTTTGTTTTTTTTGTCCATTGACAGTCTATTGACACAGAAAAAACGTTTTTTTTTTTCATGGCCGCAGTGTACTGCTCCGTGGCTCAAATGCGTGTCCGAGCATCAATTAAATCAATGGACGTGACCGGCGTGACATGTATTCAAACTGCGGATTTGGAGCAAACCACAGCACTGGAGCTAGGCACATTGGTAATGGGATTGGTTCCGGCGTGGATAAAAATGTGAGCCGCATCCACTCCCAAACTGCCCAAGTGGAGCCTTACACTTACATAGCAGGACTATTTGCCTTGTTTTGTTGGGTATGTTGTCAGTGCCTGCAACCACAGTCCAGAGCCCACCAGTCTCTAGTCACACAGTAAGGCTATGTTCCCACATGTGCGGCCACCCGTGGCACGATTCTAATCTCAACAATGTTATTGAATGGGCTCTTTCTTTGGCTGCGATCGGGAGCGGCTGGGGCGTGACCTGCAATCTAAAAACTCGTCTCACCACGTTTATGATCACAAGCTATGGCCACCTGCGGCCGATCGCTCCTGACCCTGGCTGTGGTTACAAAGTGCGTCTCAATTGAGATGCAGTTTTTAACCACTGCAATTCAATCACCCTGCTGGGGCGGCCGCACATGCGGTAATATAGCCTTATAATGCGAAGGCCCTATTCACTTATATTTGCTTCAACACACCTTATCCAACGTGCAGTGAGAGCCTTCCCTATGGTGCATATCTGTGAGCTGCCTTGCAAGTAGTGCGGGGGCATATTTTATGCCTCATTGTGCAATCTCCTACCCACACTAACCCCTAATCCAAGCCGGCAATATTATAATAGAGATTTTTTTTTAGGGAATTGTGACTAGCTCTGTGAGGTAAAACACGACATCGTCACCGGTATTGTTCTAGCACATGTAGATTTTGCATAAAAATCTGTAAGTTCAAAGACAAATAGAAAATGGGTAATGTAATTGGCATTGCTGCTTTTGGTAGGGCATTCATTAAGCTTAGGCTCCACTAGGCCGATTTAGGAGCAACTGCTCTGTAAACGAGGTTTACCATATTTTCTGAGCCGCACCGCACTGTAAATCATGTCCCAAATGTCAATGATTTCAATGGACGCGGATGGGCAAAAACTTGCGGTTAAGGTGTGGCTGATCCGGACAGAAAACAATTGCTTTTCTATGTGTCTTTTTCTGTCCCCATTAGTGGAACCTCAGCTTTACTGCATATTATAGAAATCCATTTTATATCAGTTTTATGATTCAACATTAGTGATGGCATGACATATTCGCTTTTCTTCTCCTGGCGGCAAACAGTATTGGTGTTCGACCCGCCAGAACCTGGTCTCTACCCGGTCTCTAGTGAAAAATCGGGTCAATGGCATCACGGCCGGTAATCGGAACCAAAAACTATGCGTATTTTTTCAGGGTTATTCAAATTCCCAGCAAACAAGCAGACGTCGGACTTTTTTAAAAGTCCGATCCGCCTGTTCGCGAACAGACCTGGACTAAGTTCGGCCATCACTACTCAGGTCCAGATGTTATACCAGGGTGGGGATGCTAAGTTCTTCTGCTGGAGAACCACTGCTGACCAGCTTGGTCTTTCTTGATTCACTGGTCAGGATTATTTCATCATGTATCATTTATGCTAAATATTTAGGCTGAAAAAGGATCTGCCAATCACAGCAGTACTTATAAATCAACTGATCAAATTGATTTTTTGCTTCTCCATAAGTTGCCTTGGCCGTGGACTTTCCTAAGAGGTATAGCAAGCCAGAGAGTGACTGAGCTCACCATACTCCTACTTTAAGCAATACTTTTGGAAGGACTGACCCTTCAATCACTTGGAATGTTTGGATAGGTGATATAATGTGGCATTGTTGCTTGTGGTAGGACATTCATAACTCCACATATTAAAGATAAAGTTTAAAATCAATGTACACATTGTTACCTGTCATAGAGCATTTCGGCAAAGTGGAGGTATAATGGAGGCTGGAGCTGAAGAATGCCGCCCGAGGTTCACTTTGGATACATGTGGATTGCAATGAAACAAAGCCGCTCATTCATTCCTCCTGGAATGGCTGATTCATGGTAATGACAATTACAATGTTGTAATATAAAATGATTAGAGCTGCAAAACAGTCTCACTTACTCAGATACCACGGCTGTAACACATAGCATTTATTTGGTTTGTCATCATAAAATTAACTTAAAGTGACCAAAAAAGAAATCCCTGTAAATAATGAGAGTAAATATTCCTTTTCCTTGCTGCCTGAGCTGGAGGGAACATTCAGCATACCAAAGGACCAGGAGGTCAATATTTCCAGCATTGTTGGGTCATGCAGATGATTCCTTGGCATTGTAAGCACAGGCAGAGGGAACAGTAAAGCTGGTTGTATGTGGGCGAACGATCGTGGTATGTGGTGATGCAACTAATCGCCGAATGATCGTTTGGTGAATAGATGCGCACCACCTGTGGCGATCGATCCCTGGCCGATACTTTGGATGGGGAGGGAGGGTCCTCGAACATTTCCTTGGAGCGGGATCGATTGCTCCAGGTGAGTAGTGTTTGATCGTTTGGAAATTGAATGCTAAATCAAAACATGTATGGCCATCTTAATTATTTTTTTTTCTTTTAAAAGCAGACTTTGTGTTTCTGTTGCAACAAAATGCTGAGTATTTTTGTCAGCCATGCCCAGTTCTTCCATCTGAAATACAAAATTACCTCCTTTGGCCATACACCTTTAGATCCCTCTGTCAGATATCCTTAAGATCTACCAACAACTATGTAGTGCCAGGTCCTCTGTGATTGAACACTGGTAGACTTGATTGTTTAAAAATCACTCATATTACATGGTTTTGGTAAAACAAAAGGAGATCTAAAGGAAATCTGACAGAGAAACAATCAGGTCTACCTGTGTTCAATAACAAACGACCCTATACTACATAGCTGTTGGTAGATCTAAAGAATATCTGACAGAGAGATCTAAAGGTGTATGGCCAGCTTAATGCCTGCCATACACACCCCGACGATGGGCAGAGATTATCGGACATGTCCGTTCTCTGGCCGGCCGAGTTGTGAGGCGACATGTGGGCACATGCCGATAAGCGGACGATTTTTCCGCTGACCGGCGGCGCGAGCCGGTCAGCCGCTTATTGGCATGTGCCCACACTCTCTGTCAGATATTCTTTAGATCTGCCAACAGCTATGTAGTATAGGATTGTCTGTTATTGAACACAGGTAGACCTGATTGTACTCTTTCAAGATGTGGTCCAAATGGAGATAAGGACTAACAGCACTTCTTGGTATGTCAGTGCACCAGCTTACTACAGGAACGTTAAAGGTCATTGGATTTGAGTCAGCATCAGCATGCTTTTTTTATTTGAAAATATTTGTTATATTTGCTGGAAAATGTGTTGGGAATGTGCATGTACATAGAATACCATGTTCATATGGTATTGTATCATGTGCCAGACTTTACAAACCAAACAGGTTATAATTAACGAGGGTTGCTTACCCCTCTACACTTGCATCTTTCTAATTAACTTTCATTTTGTTTCTAGCTTACATATTTAATGTGATTATTACTATTAATATTGGCAACCATCTATGTCCCATTTAAAGTTATGTTATTGCAACTTCCAGATGGTATAACTGAGACATTGACCTTGTTTACATGAGTTTTGATAGTAGAGTGTTGTAGCATGTTAAGCTAGCCATACACAAGCAGATTCCTGGCTGAATTGTTGGCCGATCGATCGCCGTGCACGTTCCCACCAATGGTCTGCTGGTCGCTCGGCCAAAAATCTGAAAAAGATGGGGACACAAAGAGTGCCAGACGATCCTCTGAGGGGCTGGCTGCAGCATGATGACATCATCACGCTGCAGTCTGTCCCTTACCTTTTGAGGAAGAATCAAGGTGTGTATGCCTACCTTTAGCCATCGATGAATACATAGAGTTTGGAGTTCAGGTGATTAATTTTTTGGGCAAATTGAACTAATTGAAAAAACAAGAAGTAGATCCCTTCTTCGGGTTAATACATTGTCTGAACTCAGTATTAGTGATACTCTAATATCTTGAATATTTTACTTTCATTTAATAAAAACATGATATGACCATATGGCCATGCGTCACCATAATAAATATAGCATGTGACCATTTTTATTATCGCAATGCATGGTTATACGTGCACATTTTGTATTTAGTAAATTATTCACAAAATTATGCAAATTCAAATATTGCTTATGCTGCGCATAATTACTCTGTATTGTATTAGCCTAAAAGAAGGGACCTGAGACATCCCAAAGCTTGCTTTTTCAATTATTTCAGTAAGCCAATAAATGGTATCCATGAACTCCAAACTGAATGAAATGAAAGAGTAGAAGCAAAAGTCCAACCCAATTTCTCATTAGGAAGTTTTCATTTTCTTTCTTGTCTTATGGGATAAGAATAACGTGAGAGAGAAGGAAATGTTGTTAAATATTTCCAAAGTGAGGTAAACTGAACCTTGGAGTCACCATATAGGACAATGTTTGTACAATTGCCAAAACTATGTACTAAAAGGGGCAGTTGATCGATACCAAACCAAAGGCCCCTGCACTACATAATTGTTGGTAGATCTAAAGGAAAATGTAAAGCATGATGAGTTAAAAAAGATTTTTTCATTTGAAAACTTTCATCTCAACTACTGTTCTTCTGACCATTGAAATTTTGGAATGTATCCTCACTTCTCATTGATTGTAAATGCCCATTCTTTAAAATGTTGATACAGAGAAGCATGATTCTTATTACCAGCCAAAAAGAGGCATTAACTTGCAAATGCATCTCTTTTGGATGTTATAATAACTCACAGGGAGCTCCTTCAATAGCTCTTGGTTACTATAGAGCAGTGGTTATCAACCTTATTAGATCTATGACCCCAGGAAGTGACGTCACAACATGTCACTTCCTGTATCTGGAATGCGTAAGTGCCCCCCTGCCTTATATTTTCCCAAACTGTGTGTGCAAATTATGTTAAGTGAGAAGGGCGAGTAACTCCCCATCCCTCCTAAGTTATTAGGGAGGGGGGCATTACTCTACCTCTTTAAGTGCTTCTACTCAATCATCATCCCTTCACTGGCTGGCATTAGTCCTGGACCATTCTGTATAACAGGGAAGTCCAGGACATGGCTCACTGGCCAGGGTGTGTAGAATATCAAGAAATGTTACGCTGTTTGCTCCCAAAGCCCCCTTTTATGAAAAGTTAATTTATCAGGTAAACATATTCTGTTTCATAGGTTCAGAGCATTCTGAAGAAAAAATGGACACTTAATAATCAAACCAAATAAATAATTTGACTTTTCATTGTATTTTTATTGTTATACTTTATACACAAACAGCTGAAAAAAAATTGTAATCTCAGATAACTTTAAAACAAATACTGGTTTCTAGGTATTAACACTTGGCCCAGGGAACCAACCAAATATTAAGAAAGCATTACAAAAATCATCAAAAAGTGTTGTCTCTTCAATACACCTAAAACATGTTAAAAAAGAAAGGTTACAGAACAGTTGTCATATCTAGAAAGCGTATTAAAACTGTAAGTTATCCCTCCCGCAATTTTTATCAAATGAGTTGTATAGCCTTGACACACCTAATTCATCTATTTTTTTACATATGGCAGTCATATATCCTTAGCTTATCACATTTATGAGTTTAGAGATAAGATGCACTTTGATCGACCTTAATGAATTGTACTTTTGTACCACGCTTAACGGCTAAATATAATCGCTCATTGGATCATGTTTTTACTTACCTTCTCCCATTTCTGCTTGTCTGGAAACTAGACAATGAAACCAGAATACTTAACTGACTACTGAAGAACAAGCCAGCTGTAACCAACGGCATTACCAGACAGTATTAGACAATGGTACGTAGATCTAACCTTGCCTGGTAAGACACTGGTCAACAGCCAATCATCCTCGATGAAGATCCTCTTAAAATGTTCATACCTAACTGCCATCTCTTAAGGTGATAATAGTATGCAAGTCCACGTACCACCCACCAATATCTTCTTCAACTGTCAAATGCCCTTTGAGTATTTGAACTCTGACAACACCCTAATAACAATTCTAATAAAATATTGAATCATTAAATTATATAATTAATAATCTAAGCGGCATAAATTATATTTTTTATTTCAAATAGGTTTTGTGTATAAGTCTACATCTTATACACAACATGCAATAATATAAAGGCAATGGCCCAGATTTTTGTACCTGGTAATGGCCAGGTAGCGACCACTCCGGAGTTCTCAGCATGACCATGTTGTATAACTGTATTTAGATCTTTAACAATTTTATATGGCTCTGTATAAGCTAAGCCAAACACTTTCATGTAAGGAAAAAGTTATTTCTGTTTAGATTCTTTAGATGAGTCTTGGAGATCATGACATGAATGTATGGAATGTCTGTGACAAAAGTTTTAGTCCATTCTCCTTCCAGTGGTATCAACATCTGAAATGAAGTGTTGTTGTCAATCATTTAGACTTATAGCCAAAATGTACATTTGTAGTCCTTCACAAAAGTAACGTGTACGCCTAAACCACTTGAGTTTCAGTAGATAACTGTATGGAAAAGTTTTAGTATGCTGTTGTTTTTCAAGGACAAAAAATATCTCTTACCCTTAATGGTATGAAATGTATACTGTGGTATACTTATCCTTTAGAAATAGAAGAAGAAACGATATTAAGAGATCTGATGCCCTGTATCAAGCATGTCACTTGCGGTGCCCAACCCTCTCCCGGGCTGCTTTGTGAGACTGACTAATGTAGCCACGTTTGGCTTGGATAAATAAATGTTTAACAAAAGCAGGCTTTATTCACTTGGCCTAATCAGCTCCTTCCCTCTTAGCAAATAAAGGAAGGAACCTTATATTTGTGGGGGTGGGGAAAACACTTAGACCCCAGTAAGTTAATATTTTTAAAGATCATTTCAAAACTTTAATGCTTCTTTCTGCTGACCTCTTGCAGACTTGATCAGGGCTTCAAGAAGCCGATAACAAAAATATAAAACTCCATTTATTATGCTGCCATTGGCAGAAAACAAGTTCAGCAACTTTTTTTCTGTAGTTTGTCCTAGTGCTGGAATTTCACATGAAAAGCATTTCCTAGGTGAGAAGGTTAAGATGAGATAATTCGATTATTTTGCTAATTGTGATGTCAATTCCGAGGAGGGAGGGGTCGTTCTTATAAAAAGATATGAGGTATGAGGTCTTAAGGAACCAAAAAAAAACAACTTGAGAGAAGATCAAAAAATAAACTCTACTGGTCAAAATTAATTCACAAGCACACTTAAAATAAAAAATATTAAATATTTTTTTTTAACAACAATACATTTTGTTGTATACATCTACCAAGTAAAATATTAGATCATCCATGCTAAAATGGGGTTTCAGTGCATTCAGAATTTGAGAAAAAAGAGATGGCATTTATTGATTTGTATTAAAATTTGCATTGTTTGACTGGGTCTCCTCTTCAGGTGTGAGAGTATAGTCCTGTAGGCAACGTTTATTTGCAGCCTCAATTCATGTTTCAATTCCACACAACTTTGTGGCACTTTAAAAAATATTTTTTTACCATAGGGTGATTATATTGAATTGTGCATATGTCTTATCCTGCTATCCAAGTCATTCAAGGTGGAGATTTATATTATAAAGATTGAAAGTTTTGAGCAAAGAAAATGCAAAGAGGACAAAAACCTTCGCAATCATGTTTTGCATTAGATACATATCAGTTGTTACGCAGCTGATGTGCTTGAAATAAGTTTATTCATTTTGATTCCTATTTATTGTATATACTGACGAAAGTTGAATTACAAATATAAGCAACTCCTCTCTTTCCGTTTGTGGTAAGTCATCTGTACCAATAAACAGCTCCTTGAATTTTTTTTTTTATTCAGTAAGTTCATCTCTTAGATTTGTTTTTTGGGATCCCATTGGGGATTGGACCCTATTTGCTTTAATGAACATTATCAACAAGCAATGGGAAGTGATGGGAAATCTAATCATTAGAGGTGAGGAAAAAACTGTATAAGATGCAACTGCATTAGTTGTTAACACATGGTAACAAGTCCACATTATATCCAATGGCCCGTTAACATGCTTAAGCAACGCGCATTAAAAGGAATAGGTGCCTGGTCTTACTGTTGTGTCTTCTGAACGCAATGCAAACAGGAATGTTAACTATACAAAATAGACTTGGATGGGTATGAATCATTAACTACTTTAACCAAAACCAAAGGAAAAGTTCTGGCTATATAGAGATTCATATTTTAATGTTATACAAATACAAGGCGTGTTCCTTATCTTGGTTAACTCCCATAAGGTTTGAACGAGGCAGGTGAAGCAAGGTCCTATTGCGTCATTTACTTTTATTTGGGTGTGTAAGGTCGCCCTTAGAGCAGTGGAGAAAATGGTGTTGTATGTAAAGTAATGACTCAGGGTAAATGAGCAGAAAGACTGTTACTCTGACCTTGCCCATGTTCCAGGATCTCCCTGTGTGTTTCTCCACCATGGCTCCGGTGTGTGTCTCTGTGTAAAGTAATCATGGCAAACAGCCTGTGACAGCAGAACAATGCAACTGTGTTGATTTAAGGTTATAGTGTTGACATATTCCAACACTATGCTTAAAGTTTGCTGGCTTTTTTAAACTTACTGTAAGTCTATGTATGTAAGTATAAAGCCACATAATAGTCAAAATGTCCCACCGATGTGAAGAGGTGTTTTTCAACATCTTTCTAGCTTGGATCTATATGGAATAAATCTGAAATCCATGTTTAACAAACTCTTTCTAGCTGTGTTGTGAAGCCAGTATCTTTCACAACTGCATGCGTTGGATTGTGCGTTTATGTGCTATCTAGGGCATTGATGCATAATGCCCTTCAGCGCACTTTTTAATGCTCTGGCAAGCTAGTGTATGAGAGGTATAATGCAGTGGATTACAGTGATGCGGTTGCCAGTAAACAATGCACCACTACTAGTGTGAATGGACCTTTAAGCTATATACCTATGTTATATAAGTGTTGTTGAAGAAAGATGTCCTTGCATAATCATTCCCAGCCTCTAGAGAATGAATGAGCACTGTAGACAAACCACTCATTCTATTTTATTGAGATGGGAGAAAAAAGACAAATAAGCAGCACCCTCATCAAAAAAAGAGAGAAGGCACTGATCATGAGTAGGTACTCTCCAAATGATCATTAAATCACCTCCAACCAGCAGATTTTTGCTTGAGACGATCAGGCCATGCTGCCTGCCCATGAGTTTACAGTGAACAAGACAAGTGTAGAGAAGAGGATTAATCTTATCTGTATGCTGGGGTATATAACAGTTAAGTTAAGCAGGGTACAGTAGGCTCGATATTCGAGCCGTCCGATGTACCCTACAGCAGTGTGATGACGTCATCACGCTGCTGTCAGATATCGGTGGAGCCGGGGAGACAGCTCTTCTCTCTTCCTGGCTCAGCCAAAGCTTTGCCTGGAGACCAGCAGTCTCTATGCAAAGCATCGGACATCGGCCATATTTACGGTAGTGTCCGATATGGCTGTTTTCGAGCGGGATTGAAAACAACGATGGGGCATATTATATGCGCCAGATAGATGGCCGTGAGCGCACACAACGCTGGACACGACCATCAATTTGGCCCATATGTTAGCGTCTGTACCCTGCTTTAAGGTCCCCATACACCTTTAGATTTCTCTGTCAGATTTCCTTTAGATCTCCTTTTGTTTTACCAAAACCATGTTATGTGAGGGCCTTTCTAAACAATCAAGTCTACCTGTGTTCAATCGCAGAGGACCCTATACTACATAGTTGTTGGTAGATCTAAAGGATATCTGACAGAGAGATCTGAAGGTGTATGGTCAGCTTAAATTGTACTGCTGATGCAATGGGGGTCCACTATTTGTACTTTTGCACAAAGTGGACAAGGTTTGGACATTTGGACAATATATTAGTGTCGTCTATGCTATGAAATTTCCAAGTTGAATTTCCAAGTTGTCATCAGAAAACTGGTACAGCTTTGCACTTCCTGTTGGATTGATTTCACCCCAAGACAAAGTAGAGTGGAGAAAATGTCTTTATGTGGGTCTTACCCTTCACTACTCTTACCCAAGATGTTTTGGTGACATAAACACTTCAAAGAGAAAAGCCTAAATAGAGTTCTTTACAAACCTCTGGAAAACTGAAACAATGCAGAATAAAAGTGTGGATGTTTGAAATCGCTTCCATGTTGTACGATACCTCCAGGATTTAGATGGCTGAAATCATTTCTTTCTTCATATAAAACTTAAGTTAGGTTCTCAAAAGTTTTGCCACTTAGAAATAAAGGTCTCTGAACTTTTCATTTTCATTGCTTAGCAAATGTCTCAAAATTGTGTTTCAACTGACATACATTTTTACATTTGTAATGATTAAGGCATGTCATATGTGAAAAGAAACCATGTTGAAGTTCCACCATGTTTAAAAATTACTCTGCCACCAGGCCATTGTTTTCATCAACATCTTCCCATAGGGTTAAGTGGATTTCAAATATTTTAGGTAAGTCAGTTTCCTGTAAATCGTGTTGTGTAGATATCCAGAGACTGCTGGTGAGCTCCGCCATCTTGGATGTGAGGTCTTCACATTCTATAATGTTTTCCATTGCTGCTCCCCTGGCAGCTACATAACAAAAAAGTCAAGAAGTAGGGGGAAGGACGGAGGTGATCGACCAGAATAAGGTGATCCCAGATGAAGACAATTCTATGATGTGGTAAGAGTGAGGGGGCTGTGGTATGGAATTTACTCCTGCAGGAGTAGTCACATTTTCTTCCCACGCACATAGAATGTAAATTTATAATCATTTATTAAAATATTTTTACAGATGACAATCATGGATTGATGCAATGAGAACCCCTTAGTCAAGTGTATTCCATATTGGCTGGTCGTTGCCTTGATATTATTGCCCCTACAGTATCTGTCAAAAAGTCATAGCATCTTATTGTATGCACCATTCATACCTCATCCTTTCCACCATCTGCCGAAATTCACATCTTGGGATCTTCTGATGTGCGGAGTGTATTGGCTCACTCTTTAAACATCGTTACCAGACAGTGTTAGAAAATGTAAAATAAATCCAGCACTGTCTAGTAAGATGTCCACAGAGGACCAGGTTTGTGTTCTTCAATTGCAGAACACCAATGTTGACCTACAGTCAAACAGTTCATTAACCCTAAAAGGACCCCACTGGTACATTCAAGTGTTAAACACTGAAAATACTTACTCGTTCCTAGATGTTCTGCCACATTAGATATGATGATCCTGCCTAAAACATTTCCTGTCCTAGGGTGACAACATTTATTCTTCTCCCTCATCTCTATAATCCACAAGGAACAATGCTAACTGGTATTAATGCATTGTAGTTTTATTAATCTGTTCTTACACCCAGTGATAAAAGGTACTAGAATATGAACCATGTGTATTTTTCTACATGCATCAAAAGCAAGCAACTTAATGTATGCTTTAAAGCAATGAGCATTTTACTGGGTAAAATATTACTATTATATGTATAAACAATACTCTCAGTAATTCTCTTACAGATATATTATGCTAGCATAGGGGTCCCCAAAATAAATTAAAGTGCCAGTTAATTGCTTTAACTTCTAAATGGGGTTAGTATAGTGTCTGCTGGGATTAAACATTACTCAATGACTAGTAGAGTATAGGATTCATTATTGGCCTATTGGTAGGGTCAACTGTTGCATTTAGTAGGTGGTTTGGTGTGCCATTCTAGGGGTGAGTGGAATAAATTGTTTTATACACTTTTGTGTTCTTATGAAATAGATTTTACATTCTTGAGTTATTGGGAAAAACAGTGCCCCAACAAGAATGGCTTCCTATCCTATAAGAGAAATGGTGCCCCATTGCTGGTTTTATTGAAAGGAATGGTGTCCCATTACTGGTCTCAGTAGAAATCATAGAGCACCAACGTTAGTGTTCTTTAGAGGAAAAAGGCTTCACTGTTGGGGGCCAGTGGGAGTCACATGCAACTTTCTGGCTACTGTTTGGAGGCCACTGTACTAGCACTTATAGCTACATACAAATTGGTTTTTAGATGAACTTTTATGTCATTGTCTGTAGTGGTGGTAGTTTGCAAAAACTATAAATATTCAAATCAATGCACTAACCTTTTGCTGCTTAATATCTTGCCACATTACCCCATGTTGTTTGTGGGACACCATAATCATCATTACCAGGCAGTATTAGAAACAGAGATACCATCCAATGCTGCCCAGTAAGATGGCAATAGTGTCACATGATCCCAGAGGGCAAGTGCAAGCAGTGGGCTGGAGGTCAGAAGTCAGAGGTAAGAGGCGTGACTTAGGGAGGAAAGACAAAGAAAGAATTACAGGCCATGCACTAGATCTCACTTACCATACGAAGACAAAAGATTAAGAAGTTCTAAATCTCCACATTCCCATGCACCGAAAAGATATGTGATAGACAAAAAAAAAAGCAAAGGTCATTCAAGCAAATTGATACCAGAATTTGTATAGAAAGGAAAAACTTTTCTACCTTACAAAGCTTAAAGGAATTTTCACTGCATTTTTAGACTTAGTTTTACTTTACCCTCAGGTATTTCCAACTACTTGTTTAGTCATGCTTACTCGTCTGTAATTCACAATGCCATTCCTCGCAAGTGGAATTTTTAAATCACAGGTTTAACTTTAAAATCTTGGCGTTTCACCAAAAATGCAGAGCAGAAAATAGTCAGGACCGATATTCCAGAAGACTGAGCTCAGTGCAGTGACTGATGTGTAATTAGCTTATCACTCAAAAAAAGTTTCCTAGAATAACAGCAGCACGTCATACTGGTTTATGATTCCTTTAAGGCAAAACAGTCTCTTCAACAGCAGTGGCTAATGCCTTAATGTGTTCTAGGAGTACAAAGATTGTGATTATCACCATTTTGTCTTGTGAAGATAACAGAAGACAACAAAATGGCCTCCAGGTTTTCAATGGGCAAGAAGAAGGGAATGGAGATTTGCAGCTGCAAGTGGTGTTAAGAACACCCACGCTATAATCCATAGCAAGCAGGATATTCTGAGTCAGCCAACTGTGCGGTGTACTTATTAGGAAGGGGAGTACAACAAGCCAGTTGTATTGAAGAGTAAAACAAACACAGACAAACAAACAAGGCCATATGCAATAAAGAAGGAAGCTCTAAATTCAGCAGGCAGGAGCGTTCACGGACATATTTAACATGGGTATGTTGGCCATTGAAGAGGCAATTATTGTTTTTAACATTATCTCAATCATCTTCACATTACAATATGCTTAACAAGAGTATGGCCTGCACTTAATGGAGAGGGGAGCTAAGCAACTATCGAGGGCCTACTAGGATGAAATGGGAGAGGGAATGGGCAGAGAGAAAGACACATTATTTAATTTTTAAACAAGCTGGGCAACCAGGTATTTACTTTGGAAGAAGTGCCTGTGAGTCATGAAGCCTGTGTTGAATAATTGTGTTGCTCTAGTTCTATAATATTATGAATAACTGTGGGATATATGATGGTGTTGGCCACCAGAAAAGGCTCAACTACCTACAAATCTCAATAAATACACACATATTCATAAACACCTGACTAATATAAACAATTGAGCTACCCACTTTACCTGGCAACACCACATATATCAGTCCATCTAATTATATATGTAAGAGAGACATAAGCCACAAATATTCAACAAAATTTAAAGACATAACATTTTCATTATTAACGCTTGACTAAAGACCTTGTAAGCTCTACATAGTTTTAAAAGTTGCAACTGGCCATTTCTTACATAGCAGCTCTTTTGCACCAAAAAAGAGTCTTAACCATACATAAAAATGTCACCTGACCAGTTTCTTTCCATTTCTACCAGGCCCAGTCCATTCCTGTTAGGTCACACACCCATGTTATGCCTGTATCATGGCTGGGGAACAAAGTGACACTAAACGGTCTAAAAAACTTATATGAACTCATGGGATTGATAATTCTGAAATGACCCAAATGTGACCCTACACACTTGACCCTAAGCTGGGTTTATTTTTTGTAAATGTGCGTAAATTTCCACCGAAGGCCAGGTATTAAAATGTTGGTTGGCAGAAGCCATGTGATAACAGTCTATTCATGAATCCCATCTCTCTAAAAGCTATTTGGTTGTCAGTCAGCATATTTGGGAATGATGCAAAAGGACTGGAACATTAAGATTCAGAATTTGTATGTTGCCAGCCATTGTTGTCTATTTTATTTATACACACCTATGAATTGATAATCAAGGTTTAGTATGTAGATGACATACTATATTCAAACCTCTGTGGTTTTAAGTTGGTGCTCATTCATCCTGATTACTCCACCTTTGATGCATTTTTTAATTCATGTATAAAAATGCATCATTTAAATTGCAAGTAAAATGGACCACAAAGCAGAAGTATAAATATAGCATGTGCACATTACAAATTATTTGGCTGCTAGAAGTTTTATAAAACAACAACTAATCAAATGTGGTAGATATTGATGGCCATCATTAGGCCCCAGAGAAATATGTCTGGGGCCTAATGATAGACCAAACAATATTTGATGAACACCTAACAACCCTGGCATTTATTGTATTGAGCCAAACCCACACAATTACTAATACACCTAAAAACCTGATTAGATCCTGGCAACTTATACCAATGCTCAATCACATAACCTGAATTAATCCTATTTAAATTGTCTATAAGGGAGAGAATGTGTTGTGATTCACTGTCTGATGTATATCTAGATTTAACTGCAAATACTATAGCTAAGTAAAGCAAATACAATGGGCTGATATGAGCAACAGCTTAGTTTTCCACTCACCTCAGTATCTAACCAAGGCCTTTGCATTGGTAGGCCACAATTTTTTCCTGGCCATTGAATCTCCTGCTATTTTTCACATCTAATGTGTGAAGAGACCAACATGAACAACACAGTAAAAATGGTAGTAGACCAGTGGCCATATTTAAGCTGTAGGCTGCAAAAATCTACAATCAAATGAAGTGCTTAGAACACATGCATGTTATTTTTTCTTTCATGTTGTCATGCATTATCCTAAATTGGATTTTAAGGCCCACGTCTGGGAAAATCATGGTCTATATGGTCCTCTATGTAGAGAGAGGTTGAGTGAAAAGCTGCCTGCAATGACAGCAGGGCTTTACATTCTCATACTGCTCTACATTGATTATGGACACATATATGTTTGTTAAGACTACAGAAATATAAGTTCTAAGCCATAAATGATAAGGAAAAGAAAATAGATACACTATGGTCCTACTATTTAGCGAAGATTTTCCCAGTGCTTTTAATGATTAATCACTTGTCAATATATGCCAGCAGCAGACAAGGTGACTTCATACCACACCTGTCACTCGGTACACTTGGATCCTTATCAGATCTATTAAAGGGTAATGGAAAGGAGCGGTCAGCTCTTTCATAATTGGAAATATTCAATAGATATGAATGAGTTTTTGATACTAGTACATTATAAATTTGTATTTTTTGTACGGGTAATCTTCACATTTTAAAATATCCCTAGATAAATAATGGTACACTACTGTGGTACATCCTGTAATATTATAAAATGTAATATTTGAATAGAATAGAATAGCCAGTAACAGAATAATAATACACTTCTGGCCTGTGTATTCTCAATTTAATTCTTAGTTCCTGAGCAGAGTATACCCTCCACCTTTCTACATAGACAAGGAACTGTGAAACAAATATCTCCTTTAATCCTAAAGAAATTGAGGAATTTTTGGAGCTCTCTGTCAAATCAGATAAAACCTTTCTAAGATAAAAAAAAAATGCTAAAGATTTAATCATATAATGAAACCACAGCAGAGGTAATCTTTAATAATGTGCCTCTTGTCACCGAATAATCCTGTTTTTCCATTGACACAATTTCTGAAGAATGCAAGGGCTCCCTTCTCTACATACATCACGTAAAATGGAATCTTTAGAGCAGCCATTTTACTGTAGTCATATAAAACACAGTCCTCGCCTTCAACTTTATGTACTGCTTAGGCCAATACCTTTTACAATAAAACAATAGGACTTCTTTCTATAAGTGTCCAGTATGACATACTCTGCATTTCTAATGGGCTACCTGTTTTTTTTTAAGTAATTGAATTAGCAGATACAACGAGACCTAGAAGGGCATGGTTAACCTGTAAAAATAGTTCAGGTAGAGTTAACCAATTCGTCTACACTGTGGCTATACAATCAGAACACGTGCAAGAGTGCCTAGACCTCGCCGTGTTCCTAATAGACAAGTCAATCAAGATCACGTAACATAAGTTAGATAAGACCTAGTTATGGCTTTCCCTTAACACATTAAAAAAGAAGACATATGAGTCCAATAGCAAAATGACAAGTAAAGAAACATACCTAGAACAAAAATGTTAAAGCTCACAGGTCTACAGATGCACAAAGCTGGGCTTCATTCAAGCGATGGGTCCTCCTGAAATCTAAAACCCACCTCACCGTCTCCCAGGTTACAGTTCCCACTTGGTTAATCATCACCGTTATTAGCAGTGACCAGGCCTTGATGAAAAGCAGCAGAGAATGGCTAAAGACCAGAGCAAAACAAGAAACTTAACTAAAGCTCGACTCCACCTCTGTAAGCAGTAATTATCTGCTTCTACCTGCTTTACCTATTTTCTTCCCGCCCGCTCCTCTTCTCCCGCCCAGCTTCCCCCCTCTTCCTCTAGTCTTTAGCCATGTTATTTTCAAGCTGCAATGTCCTGGCCCTTTTTGCATGGTATCAGGTATCAAATAAAGGCCTCTGAAGCTTCTATATATTGCAAAGGTAGCTCCTGCCCCGGAGAGGAATGTGACTCTAGTGTGAAAGACTAACCTGCTGGTTAACCCTCAGTGTCAAATCTTAATCAATAGTAAAGAGACTGTGTATGGAACAAAGCCTTGTAAACCTAAACCTTTATCTGCTGCTCAAACAGATAAGACATGCTGAGTCTGGTCACAACCGCCAAGATTTAAGACGAATTCTGAAACCTGTCCACCAAAAAAAATAGATGTTGTATAACATTAACTTCAACAGCTGAACCTAACACCAGTTTATAACTAACTCTATTGTCATTCACAACGTATGACTGACAAATGTAAACCTATCCTTAAATAAGTTCTCAAGGAAAAGACCAACAGTTATCAAAAGCCTGCACCTTGTATCTAAAGAGTTAATCTCTCAGTTTTACTTCCTAGAATATGGCGGGATCTAGTAGATGAGGCTAATTTTAAGTGTAACTGCTAAATAACAGAAAGGGGGGTAGCAAGGTTTCACAAAATCTGTCTCACATGCCCCAATATTAAATATTATCACACATTTGTTGAATTGAAACCATGTTGAACATCTCGCTAGACATCAAGACTGCAGGCTGAAGGGGAAGCCATTTTGAGAGCCTGTTTTTCATGTCCAGAATGCATATAGAATTTCAGTAAGAAAAATGATGACTATTTAAAACAATTCTAACAAAATAAAAGCATTAATAAATGACATATATCCATCTATATATATATACATGAATAATTAGCACAAGGCCAGTGGCACAATTTCTCTGTAAACCTTCACCCTCCACCCTTCTCAGATATTCTATAAAGTCTATGAAGCAAACAATAGATTTCAGGTTTTTTTTTATCATCCATTTTTTTCAAGAGATGTTACTTTCTCATGTTAAGATTCATAAAGAGATTACAAGAAAAGCATATAAGATTTAAACAGAATTCCTAAGCCTATGCACCATATTATGCCACATCATCTGCCCACAGCTATCCTTGTAGATGCACCATCAATCTCTACTTTATATGTTCAAACAAGGAAGTAGTTCCTGCAGCTACATTATCATCGCATCACAGCCATTATTATATGCCAGTCGACTGCAAGTTAAAACAAAAGAAGAGTTGGATACCCAATCTAACTTGTTTTGGTTTGTCTTGGGTCTGTTTACTATATAACAAGACTTTACAGGTTAAGACAGGTCCTTGTTAGCAAACAAGAGACAAGCTTTGGGGTTAAGGTACCAAAAGACATGACATGGCTGCTTTCATATTTGATTGAGTAACCAACGCAAATCAGTGGATTGCCAATCATTCTTATTTAATAGATGTCTAAGGGAAAAACGAATGGCCTTTGACAAACCATTGTTAGAGATGCTTTCCTTCTACCCTTCCTCCTCAAAAGCCACAATCTGAGTATTCATATATATGGAAAGAGCTTTCAAAAAGAAGGTCTTTTAGCAGTTAAACCAACCAAATAATGGTCAACTTTTAATATCTATGGCTACTATTACCTACAGAATAGCAAGTGAAGCAGAAGGGTGGAAGAAGACAGTAAACAAAAGCAAACATCATGAAGGAGCTTTAAACACCAGATGCACCAGCGCGTTCAAACAATAACTGTTTCTTTTAAAACAAAGCAGACAAATTGAAATGCAGAAGACTACAATCAGATGACACTATTGCAGATATTGCACTCATATGTTCTAAATCGTATACAAACATCTACAGTGCATTCTTTTTTCCTGTCTTATTTTCCGTCCCTATTCTCACGTTCATACGTGTGCATTTTCAGAGCCAGAACCCCCTCACTTCCCCCACTACAAATCTCATGTAACTGCTTCTCTGCCTTTGTGCCCAATACTGAATGCCTGGCGGCTGCGTGTGAGTACCTGCCCTAACTGGTTGGGCTGGTTGAGGGCTAAAGAGTTTGAATTCATACTCTTTACTCTCAACTCTGTGCATTGCAGAAACAGACCAGAATGAAACCCGATCTCAAAGAAGCACCAATTCTTCCAAAGCACTTAAAAGAAAAGCTTTACACCAAAAAGCAAAAAAGATATTCCTAGACATGGTTCTTTGTACTATCCTCTTCTACTGCACATGATCCTAACAAATTGATAATACCTTGAAACCAGCAAAGAAGAAAAAAATTAACTGCATTAACATTACTTCACCGAGGGAAGCGAGATTAGTTCTTCATAAGGAAATGCCCCCAGCGCCATTAAAAGATGACATGTAGAAAGCAAATCAATGAAATGGACATCATAGTCTTCTTTCTTCTATCTTTGCACCTTCAAGCTATCTTGTCTTGGTGTCTTCTTTTTTAGCCAGGTAAAAATTTCAGCAAAAAACATTGAAAAAAAATCTGTAAAGCCAAAAAGGCTTTAAGAGTACAAGGGTACAAAGGACAAATAAGGACATAAAGTAAAAAAAAAAAGGCAGTCCTCATGTGTTGAAAGATGTTCTTCTCTGTCTTCTTGAGAGCCCTGGAGCGATGCTGCTTGTTTAAGGTGAGGAACAAGAAGAGACTGAGGAGGCTAAGGGCTTGGCTTACATGTAGGTCTTCACCCCTCCCAATACAGGTGCATTCTTTTCAACAAACCAATCTCCGCGCTCAAAGTCTCAACAGGTGTGTCCTTCTCAGATGGGATAGGCCAACACAGAACTGACTTGCGTAATGCAGATTATTTCGTGAGAATATTCTCCCGCCCCTTCCCCCCCCCCTCCGTTACTGGCATTCCAGCCCCCACACACCTTCTCTACTGGCTACGTCAAGAAAAAAGCAAATAGGTGACAAAATTTGGCATATCAGACTTAATGAACTTTACATTTTCCAAGTGAAATGTTGTCCTTAAAATGCACCATGTTGTACATGGGAATGTAGACACACAGGTGCAATAGACAGGTGTCTCCATGAGTGCAGTGGGGTAGGGCAAACAACGTTGATTTGCATCTATCTTGCCTCACTCATCTAGTGTCAACATAGTGACATTTGACTGTTCAGGCCATGATATCTTATCTAATTATTCACTGTAGCTGGCTTGAGTGCTCAGCTGAAACATATACCAAGGTGGGAAGAGGTGGTCAATGCCTATTTTTCACAGAAATTAAAATTTTATGTCACTTTTGTGCTCTGTTATTCCCCAATTCACACCATAGGTCATAAATGGGTGAAACACCGGCACCTGGAGTCTCAGAATATTTAACAAATGTAATTGCTTTAATAATTGATTAGCAATATTGAAGTTTTCTTGGTAATTGGAATTGTATCTATAACATGACTCTTGAAAATTGACCATGCAATCTATGGGCTACCAGGGCTACCAGGCTAAATAAAAATTGTTGAGGGGCTACATTTAACATATAACCACAACATATTTACAGTGGACTCAAATAAGGGTTCTCAAAGCCATCTAAAATCTTAAAAGGTGTCACTAGGATGAAGTAGTCAGTGGAAGCAAGTGCACATGTTTAGGACATATTACAATCAGCAAATACATTCTAATGAATGGAAGTTACATTGATAAAGTACAGTCCAGTCAATCATTGGCTTGGTGAATTTTCCTACAGATCCTTGAAGGACCTAGTACAGAGCACCCCACAGAACATGTGCTTATCGGATCTTAAAAAAAATCATGCAGAATGGTCTCAAGGTTCCCATACATGGGTTGATTTTTCACTTGATTTTTGACCGATCAATCACCTCACACGTTCACGAGGTCAATCAGCAATCAATCGGGTTCTGCCCACCCTGAACAACCAAACTAAATCGGAAACGGAATCGACTAAAAATTGGATCGGCCACTGAACCGTCATGGTGGACCCATAACTCCCTATGCAGCAGATCAGCTATTTTGGAGATCGGCTCATGTCCCATTCGACCCCAAATCGGATTCCCAAGGTGGTGTGCCATCCATTCCCGATCCGATCAATCGCCAATTCCACAATCACCTGGAATGATCGGATCTGGAATTGATTGGTGACAAATCGACTCGTGTATGGCTACCTTTAGAGAGTATGCTAGCCTGTACTTTTGGGATGTTAGAAATGGTAAGGTGGCAGGTGGTAAAATATTAGAAGCTCAATCTCTTTTAAGGTCCCCCTCCAACCAACTGTTGCTGCACACAATCACTTTGTTTAAGCCACCATGATATATGTTACCTAATATATAGTATTTTTATGCAATACCTAAGCCTGAACAACCAATCCTCCTGTGTCCTGAGTCCTGTGTAAACTCCATGTTTTTTCTACTACATGAGAAAAGGGAGCAGTATGCATAAATGGGTCAAATGTTGACCATGAATGAAATGTTTCTTAAATACTTAAAGCCCTCTACGATGCTGCCACATAAGGGTGGCAAGATTACATGTAAACTCTCTGGAAAAAATATTTCTAACACTGGTTTAGATAAAGTTCAGAAAAGTCTGAAAAACATTAAATCTTGTGATATCCCCTCAAAATCTGCATTAATGTTAATTGTGTTGTTTTTTTAAGTAGGTAATTGCATTTGTAAGCAAGTTTATGAGATAGATAATATATACTTAGCATAAAAGGATTTGAGGGATTTGAAAAATAAATATAATTATGTGGCAATTACTAGCCTGTGTGTCAGCGGGAAGGTGACAGGGCAGATGACAATCCAATTCTCAAGAGAACAGGAAATTCAACTCTTTTTTTGTAGTTATATTCCCAACATTTTTATAGAGTTAACTAGAATATAGATCGGTGGCAAAAAAACACCATAATAAAAGAGGACGGTGTTTACAATGTGATATCTGGTTTAACAGGTGAACACGCCTTCAATGCTCTCCTATCATAAATCCCTTAGGAAGGAAAGTCAGTACAGGCCAGTTAGACCCTGCAGCTACAAACATCTATTTTGTTCAGTCAAATAGTAAATTTCATAGATACTATACATGTTCAATGAATGTTTTTAATTTTTCTTCATTAGCAAATCGTATCTTAGCTGTGGCCTAAAAATCCTAAAATGTTACTAGTGTAAAAATAGTATTTTGAATAATTCCTATTTTATGTCCATCTGGTGTAAAACTACAATACAATGGTGTGAACTGGCTCTCAAAGCTGAGGGCCAGCTTTATAAAGCCGCGTTTAGAAGATCTGAATACCAGGGTTGGATTATTGAGTGACTTCATCATAATCCGAGAAGGGTTCCTAATTACAATAATAAAAAAACTCTTATGAGTTACTCAATAGAACATGGCCCTGAAGTCCGAGTATTAGGGAGACAAATGGCAAGTGCAAACTTTAAATTGTGGCAACATTTTCTTCCACACTGTAAATATGTCCAATTAGATTTTTGGAGGGAATAAACAATGATGCTAATTCATATACAATGATGAATGAATATTTGCTTTTGTACCATGTACCTTTGACTATTAAACTTTCCAATATACAGTAAAGATACTATTTACAAAGATGAGAATGTGTATAGTACATCTATTTTACTCAAGTTCTAAAGCAATATAAATAAAGGGGAACCTAGTACCCTGGAACGGTGATGTCAAAACTATGAAACAATGAACAGGGCTTAACCCACCATTAGAAGATTCAATGCTATGACCAGGATCAAGTCATTAAGATTAGGGTATTCTCCCTGCACTTTACTGCTCCACCACATTAGTAAAGTGGTTTCAGTAGCACTAGGGCGCAGACCTTGTTAGTGCCTTTACAGCTACTGTAAATGAATAGATGTTGATTTTTACAGATAGGGATTGTTCCCACTAAAGCGCATTTGCATGGACTTGTCCTCATATAGGAAAACGATCACCCCAGATCGTGCCTATAGACATGAATGGATGCGGTCAATAAACAATTTTGTAATTGTGCCCATTTATTCTCTATGGGAGCGATCTGGCTTTTTTTTGTTTTGTTTTTTCGGGTCACGGGTGATCACGGCTACCTGCAATTGTCACACACAACAAATCGTTCTAGTGGGAACAAGCCCTTACTCTGCCATGTCCTCTCTGAGCTTGACAGGTCCCTAGACCAAGTGCAAGAGATGCATTTGGCATTATGATCAACAAAGTCATCATTCTTGCTGGACCAGGGGACCACCAGCACCTCTGTCAACGCACCCATACTTGTATTGGCTTACGTGATTTTAAAGCAACGCAAGGTATCAGATCACACCAACGCATTTGTAGACACATCCATTGACCTTTAATTGATGCGTCAACTGCTTTTTACGTATGTGAAACACAGGGTATTAACATATAGTGGAGTCAAGGCCTAAGCATGGTAATTCAAAATATCTGTACACTTCCAAACTTTCTGACTCCTAACTACCCAAGAGGATGTGTTCCAACAAAGACCTGTTGCCAGCTGATGTTAATAAAAACTGTCTCATAATAACAATACTTTATACAATGTGTGCAAATTCACACAGTGGTACAAATGTATGCATAGTTGAACATATATATATATATATATACACATGTACATATAAGAAGATCTAAGACCTGTACATATGAAAAAAACATCATGCTGTATATTTATGTTATGAAAGGTTATTTTGGAAGCAGGGAAGCTATTATCCTGGGTCATAAAGATTGAAGGGAGCCAAGCAACCAGGTGCTTTATTCCCCGGTGTGGCAGATGAGCTGTTCCATGTAAACATGGGCTCCTCTCTTTGTCTTCCTCAGCTTGGTTCTTTACATACATTGAAGGTTTGTTTTTTTAGGAACACCTGCTAAAGGTTGTTTAGAGCATAATCATTTATTTATTGAGGTTCAAGGATATACGGGTACCTATAGCAAGCAAAAGAATAGGTTTCCACCCAAGATATTTTAATGGAGAACAAATATCCATAATATTTATTAATGGCTATTCCTTAGATAAATGGATCCATAGATTTAGCCATGATGCATTCGGGACATTGAAGTGGAAATATTTTGTATATCATGAATGGCTTACAGATCATTTGGGTCAGATAGGCAAAAAAA
>CM070038.1:83267487-83278321 GCA_036250615.1 Ptychadena robeensis
TTTTTTTATCGGCAAACTTCGATTGGGCTTGGTTGATCGGGCTATTTATCGGGCTGTGTACGGCTAGCATTACTTGACGTGCATGTGGCTCTGACTTGTAGGATGAGTCCACCACCAGGTTTCATATTTTTGTGAACTATTCACAGACTTACAGACTTGCCATGACCATAATTAGGGGAAAGTGGCCTCTTAACATTTCCAGTTACATTGCAGAGCTTACTGCTGAAATATTAAGATGTCTACTATTGTAATGAGAAAATGTTATAGCTCTTTTGGGGGAAAGGCTAGGGACACTAAGGGAGATCTGACCAAAAGGATTATTGGAACGTATGGAAAGCAAGTAGGTGGTTAAAGATACTATTACTGTTTATACGCATTAACAAAAATACATAATTCATGGGCGGTCTAATTATTAAGTATTTCTGACATTTAGAATTATAAAGAGTTTCCTGGCTTTACCTTCTGATGTCCTAATAGGACTCATCTAATCTAGACAAAAGACAAAACTAAAGAAGATTATTGACACTATTAATCCATTGTTACTTCCTTGACATACATGTGATTTGAAATGATTTTTAAACATGTTCAAAATCAGCCATTTCCTTATCTGAGTTAGGCTAGGTTTCCACAGCATTACATGCTGCGTCGATAACCCCTGCCCTAATTGCATAGCTTTATGGGGATGTCGACGTGACCCATCCATATACATGCCTACCGCAACGCCTGTTTCGACGGCTTTCAGCTGATCCACCAGGAGAGAGGTTAATGTAGTGCACAACATCAATCTCTCGCCAGCTGACCGGCTCAACACTGCGATTAACACAGAGGGTATCAATGTAGCTGACAATGCAGTGGGAACCTAGCCTAAATCCTAAAGGTCCCCATACATGGCGGACACCCTTTCAATCGATAACCGGTGCAATCAATGACTTCATGTCATGTGTATTCGCGCCCATTGATTGTGGCCACCGTGTCTTGTGTCCCCATCCAAAGCATTGAACAGGAATCTATTGCACAAAGTGGTGCACATTCCCATTCAATCAAACTCTCCAGCAGGCACAGCATGGTGACGTCACCACGCTGTGCTCAAGTGGTTCATCGATTGAACAGGTATCAACCTGACATTAAGAGACTGTCATGAAGGACAACAAAAACTTCTCCTTCTGAAGGTAAAGTTCTGTCATTCTAATACTTCTGCTTTAAAAGATACAGTTCAGTGAAAAAATTGTAATTTCTCCAACACTGATTTGCATAATGATAGTTTCAAGTTTGTGACTCAGCATCATCCCCAACATTTTTTGCAAGACAAGTTTCAAACTAACCTACACTTTGCCCATATTAATCATTAGCACATACTCCCCTTTCCTTCACTTTCTTCCCACTCCATTGAGCCATCAAAAAGGAGAAAGATACCCGGGACAGGTGTAAATTAGCATGTCACTTGCATGCTACACTGTTCAGTACTGCAAGGGGATAAACATCCATTAAACTTTGTAAACCTCAACTTAAGCTTACCAATGGTACATTTGCATGCTTCTAGAGCCGAACTAATGTTGGTATGGAGTAATGGTGGGAGTGAGCATGTGCTTCTGGGAATTGGGAACTAAAGTCTACCTTTTGCTTTAAACTGAATGTCCAAAGAACAAAAACACTTTTAGATCAATATTCTTGAACATTCTACTTATAGAAATTAAACCAAAACAACCCTAAAAATATTTTTCAGATTGGTGGCCCACTAGGCTTTAGTTACCCGCTAAAGTAGTCCAGTGTCGGGATTGTGCTTCTGCTCGCCCATCTAAAAGTATAATCATGATTGTTTGTCCAATGTAAACATATGTCTCTATAATTGTAGTCTATAGGGTAGTTCGCTTGGGACCATGAGATACACATGATCTGATGGCTGCATCATCTGTAGTCCAAAGACACCTTTCATTTTTTTGACCCATTATTGAGACACCTTATTTAAAAACCACAAACTCCATCACCAAGGAGAGTGAACTCTGTGAAAAGCAGCAAAACATACAGGAAAATTACATGGCTTTTCTGAACCCGCGCCATAATTATGGGACTAGAGAAACAAAGGTGTGTCCTGGAGAGCCTCAGTCACCTGTTATCTTAAACCATTCTGTCTGTTGAGGGATTTGATCAGCTGCTTAACCCCTTCCCCCTACACTCCCTAGAGACGTTTAGCAGGGTGGGATAGGTGTGTGTGTACCGTCTAGCCATTTGCTTTAACCCCCGCAGTGCTGAATGTATTTGTTTTGTATTCAGTAGACTAATGCTAGGCATACACATGGCGATAAGCGGACGGTTTTTAATCTGACTGACGGGCGTGCGCGCTCTCACCGTCGGTCAGGTTAAAAATCAGCCACTAATCGGCATGTGCCCACATGGGGCGACAGATCCCTGTCGCCCCACTTCTCGGCCGGCCAGAGAACCGACATGTCCGATCTTCTCTGGCCGATGGGAGCCGATGAAAGCCGATGCCATAAGCTGCAATGAAGCGGCGTCTTCATCGCAGCTTATGGCCGGCACACAAAGGTTCCCCGGCCGATTGAAGGGGCCCCAGAATGCAACGGGAGGCTAACGTGATGACGTCATCACGTTAGCCTCCCGGAAAGATATCGGAGGAAGATATCGGAGTAGGTCGGTATGTGTATGCCTAGCATAAGCGAGGAAGTCATATCACTGAAAGAGGTACAAAGTACATGTGAGTCGACTTATTGCGCAAAACAAAGGAGTGAAGTTAGCCCTTCACACATAAACTTTTGCTTAATCCATCTTTAGTGTAAAGATAGACATACACAGCTAAAATTTTTTATAGATTCAAACACAATCGAGCACTGTGCTCATTCATGGTGCTTGATTGTGATCGAATCTGAAAAAATAGAGCCTTCCAGCCTTTCTTTGAGTGGAACCAATCAATCCCCAACCAACATGTTGGTAAACCCTGTTCAACTTCTAAAACTTTGTATTACAAATTGCTATTACAAAAAATTGGACGACATTGATGAAGCCAATGAAGGAAATTTGGACCTAGCTTAATAGATTACTCAAGCATTCCCATTTCAAGGTAAGACTACATATTTTTTGATGTCCCCTCAGGTGGGACTTTACATGGAAGGCTTTAGAATTTGGGCTAGAGATCGCCAATATATGTTTTTTTTATCTGCGTACTGTACAAATTTCTTACATAGAGAATTGTATGTGAACGTAATCTAGCATAAAGCAGGGAACAGACGTGGAGATATGGGTCAAATCGATGGCTGTTTCGAGCACCGTGCGTGCTCACGGCCATCTATCTGACCCATATAATCTGCACCCACCGCTGTTTTCAAACGGGACAAATCGGTCCCGCTCAAAAACAGCTTTATCGGACATGACCGCAATTACGGCGATGTCCAATGCTTTGCTTAAAGACCGCTGGTCTCCAAGCAAAGCTTCAGCTGCCGGGGAGAGAGCAGAGCCGTCTGTACCCTGCTTAAGACTTGACTGTCAGACAAATACCTATCAATGGTACCAGTACACAGTGTGATCGATTGAAAGCCCATTGATTCCTTTCCAAAGCCCTGTGCGCATGCTCCATAGTACCATCGGATACAAATGCATCGCAACACAGAGCAAAACACGCCAGATACTTGCATAATCTACTGAATTTTCCAACACTACCGATCACGGCTCTTTCCATTTAATGTTGCATGTCCATCTCTTTTGGTCAATTGGTGAATAAATCAATTTTCAAAGGATCAATTTTTAAAAAGTCAAAATAAAATAACGTATGAAATTAAAGCTTTATTTACAGTGGGCAGCAGCCTGGAAAGTGACTGGGTGTTCCTGAGCGCTTACACACTTGTGCAGGGGCTCGGAGGGCATTTAGATAATGCCCCCATGACAGGTCATAGACAAAAACTGCCCGGCAAATGTCTCATGCCACTGTGCTTATCGGGCATTTATCAGGCTCTTCCGTGGCACAATGATGTCAACGCCCGGTGGTCGAGCTCCCCTCGATCGAGAGGAAACTCGAGCCGTGTGTGCCCGGCTTTACTTTCTTTATTGTGGACAAGATCTGAAGGTTGCACTGAGCTCCACAAGAGAAAAGTCAGGTCCCTCTGCTCTGCCAGAGTGGTTGGTAATTTACAGTAAACTTTCAGAACTGGATGGACAGAAACACAAATGCTTTTACAGATTACACAGCTAATTTACATGTATTTCTTCTCTATTTGCCTTTAATTAAGGTGGGGGACCAGCGAGACCACTTGTTACCTTCTCTCTTGGAATGAACTAACTTTTTCTAGTATTCTCTCTCCATGCTGGGAAATACTTGCTTTTCTCTTATTGCACTATTAAGCAGAGAACACACGTGTAGATATGGGCCAGATCGATGGCCGCTTCAAACGTCGTGCATGCTCACTGACATCTTATCTGGCCCTTATCATATGTGGCCATCCCAGTTTTCCCGCTCGAAAACAGGGATATCAGATATGACCATAAACCAAGGTCGATGTACATTTTTTTTTATGTCTATAGCAAGTACATCACCTGTTCATTCATTTATATGTAAAGCAAACGCTTTTTTGGGGTGTCTTTCCCACAAAACATAAATACTGAAATGTGAATAAAGAAAAAAAATTTACTTACCCAATACTACGTTACCTTAGTAACTCCTCCTCACTTAGACCATCCTCTGGCTACAGGTCCAATAGAGATAGAGGATGGTGCTGGGAGTGCAGGATTAGGGCCCCCATACACCTTTAGATTTCTCTGTCAGATTTCCTTTAGATCTCCTTTTGTTTTACCAAAACCATGTAATATAAGAGACTTTCTAAACCAGCAAGTCTACCTGTGTTCAAATGCAGAGGACCCTATACTATATAGTTGTTGGTAGATCTAAAGGATATCTGACAGAGAGATCTTAAGGTGTATGGCCAGCTTTAGGCAGTAAATCTTGATACCCCTGTAGACATAAACAGGCTATTAATAAATGCAATAAGATATAATAGTGAAATTGCTCTTGATAGTGATGACTTTAGAACCAGCTGACTGTATATTATTATTATTATTATAGGATCCATCAGTATGTTGATGCTATCAATAAAAATGTCAGTAGAGTAAGGTGTAAAGCTAGCCATACACAGTCGGATTCCATGGCCGATCGATCACCTATCCGATCGATTCCGGCGATCTCAGCGGGAATCGGAGGTCCGATCGATCGGCCAATTAAGTCTGTCCGATCGCTACATACCACCTTGTCCCGCGGATTCCTGGACGATTCCGTGTCCGATCGATCACCTCACAAATGGCAACTCCCCCTGATGTGTGCAGAATCGGATCAGAAAGACCAACATGTTGGTTCTCTGTCCAATCCGATTCTGGGCCCCCGAACAATCAGACGTGATTGGACGGACAAGGTGGGCTTCACGCGATTCCGGGACGATCGTTTCGCGTGCACGCGCCCGGAATCGATCGTCCTGGAATCCGATGGGAAACTGACCCGTGTATGGGGGCCTTAATGTCCTAATTTTCGGCTGGTATGGAGACATTTGGCCATTGTCAGGACATTATGTGGCCCAAATGCACCTTACCCTCACCCAAAGCACCCTTCATGCTTATTTTTACTCTTGGAATATGCATTGTGCTGCCTATTCATTTGAACATTCATCCATAGGCCAAATCTTCATGATCCCCTTGTTTGTACATTGTGGATACATTGCACTCAATCTTTTAGATTTTTTTCATTTATTGAAAAACAGTGTGTGGCTGCTTTTATCGCTACATCTATAGCATAACCAACACCCAATTATATATATACTAATTTCCAGTAAATTAACCACCCTAGCACTTTTGCAAGGTCCAGATTTCTGTACCAAAAGCGCACCATAGACTTTATTGGCTTTTTCTATGTTGTGTAACTTTCCAAAATATGTCCGTACAAGGGTCTAATAGACATTTGGAATATTTTGAAACACACAATTATGTAAAAAAAATTATGTTTTAAAAAATAATACATTAATGAAAGGTATTATTTGAGTGATAACATTTCTTAATTACTTCTTTTGTATGATAGATTTTAAAACCAAATGTATTTATATTAGTTTTTTGTTTATAATAAAAAAATGTATTCATTTGAAAATATGTTTTGTGTTTTTTTGCTTTGAATTGTATTGGATTCAGTTATTACTGTATCCAGTACAATTCCCTTTGGCATCCTCTCTCCTCTGGTGTGATGAACACATCAGGGAAGAGAGGGTTAACTGCAAAGGGGCACATCTGCAAAGTGAACCACACTGAAAACAGTTTTCTACATACAAAACTGTGTTTGTGTAATTTACTTTTGAATTTCCCACCACCTCCCCGATGTGACGTCATCATGAGATGGTGCCATCGTAAACGGCAGGGGGGTTAAAGAACCAGAGGCAAAAAATTTTTTTTTACTTTTGATAAAGCAAAGGTGACCATGCAATAGAGATGCAACGTTAGATGTCATAAAAACATTGCATGTAATTTAAATAAAAAATATTAATCAATAGTAAATTGCTCTTTAGATCAAACATTGATTGAGAATGCTCATTTTTTAAGACTTTAGGTCCCCATACACGGGTCGATACCTGTTCAATCGATGATGTGCGCAATTAATGCCATCACGCTATGCACGTTCGCCGACATCGATCGTGCAGATTATTGAATGTGTCTACCCTGTCTTCGAGCTGGTTCGAAGACAGCTTGATTAAAATGTTAACTCTGTGGTAAACTCTGTTTGATTTCCATTGTGCCCATCCAAAGCATTTGTCATTGTTCTGCAGCCCCCCTTGGTCCTTCACATGCGGTCCCCAAAACCTAACAATTTATGCATACAGCATAGGAATTCACCTGTGTAGTGGTCACACACTGACATGGCTTTCCTAATCAACTTTGGCGGTCCTATTGGCTCTCAATGTTGATTGAGGAAACCAGGTCTACATATGACCACTGCACCCAGGGGCAGGAAGGGGGGGGGGGTGCTGTCAGCTTTTGACTGCCTGTTGTGCACCTGCTGTGATATGTGGACGGAGGGTCTGGATCGATGTTATGTTCGGCCCTTTAGTGATGCAGAGGGCCGCACTTGTGGCCCTCCATATCAACTTGCCCACCACTGTCATAGATTCCTGTTCAATTGATGACGTCACCACGCTGCACTGGAGCGGGTCATCAATTGAACAGGTATCGATTATCGACCCGTGTGTGGAGACCTTTATACTCACTCAGATGTAGTACTTAACAGCAACCAGGCACTCACAATGCTCCCCAGCATTTTGTAACATGTTATTTTAGTAAATAGCAGGAAGAAGGCCTAGTGTATGGCCACTGTAAGAAATAACTTGACAATATTGGGTCAAATACTTAATTTTCATTGACCCCCTACCTGTCCAGGTGACACTATTTTTAGCAGAGAAGTGATTAAAACTTCTTTCAGATTTTTAGTGTCTGCATCTCCCTTGGGGAGATTTCCTATCTCAATGAACATGGATCAGGTAAAGTCAAATAATTATCCCTACTAAACCAGACCAGAGAACTAGGATGTATTGTTGGAGCAAATTACAGGTTTCAGATATATACATTGATCCCAAATACACACCCTTCTACCACACCACCTTATGCTCCCATTTTGACTGCAGGTTCTCATATACCTTTTCCTAAATGTACATTTTCCCAATGGCATGATGAGAAAAACACCAGCTGTCATTTCTTTCTGGTAGTTTCCTACAATACATGCATTCCTACAATACCAAGTTTAGGATTAATTGATTGTAAAGGTTTTATCAAAGCATCTTAACCCATACCATCAATGGAGATATTACCAGCTTACCAGACATTAGTTGTGGTGTTTGCATTGGCTTTTTTCAGGATAAGGACATTCCAAAAAATATACATTGTCACATCCTGTGTGCTCACCTGAAAAAAAGCAAGTAATATTATGTTATATGTATGAAGTTATAATACCATCATTACCCATGAAAATTAACTGCACCAGACATGTTTAAATAATGGAAGCAAGTGAGGGTCAATAGATAATCACGCTGCACCCATGTCGCTCAGAGTATCCGCGGGCACCCTTTGTGTGCCGGCCATTAGTTTGAACGGGGATGCCAGTCCCCATTCAAACTAATGGCATCGGCCAGAGATTTATGGACATGTCCGTTCTCTGGCCATGTGGGCACCTGCGATCCACGGCCCATTTTGCTGTCGATGGGCGCAAGCATGCATTCACATAGGTTGGCCACAAATTCGCCACAGCTCGTTACGTGTATGGGGGCCTCTCTGGGAAAACAACAAAAAAGCCAAAACAACAACTTAATTAGTGTTGATCGTGAATATTCTAACTGCCAATTTTTAGTGCGAATATCGGCGCGGGAATTTGCGAAGATCTTAAATATAGTGTTATATTTTACATCAGTACCCGGAATTACCATGAATTGCATTTGCAATATGCGCATGTACAAGTGCCGATTTGCGCAATGAAGGTAATCTGGGGAAAGTACCATGCATTGTGCAATATGCGCATGTGCCGATGTGTGCAATGAAGGTAATAATGACTATAGATCACAAATTCTTGAATTTAAGAATTTATTGTGAATATTAGGCAAAAATTTTCAATATTTTTTTGAATATGAATATTGCCTATGCTGCTCATGATAAGAGGTAATGGCATATGCTAGAAATATTAATTAAAGGATTTCTTGCCATATTTCCCGGTAAAATTTCCCAATGTAATAAAATATAAAAGGTGGTTGCGAAGAATCAATCGTCACATTTAAAGACATAGTGCAAAATGACTTTGGACAAAAGCTACCCTGCCTGGCCAAAAAAAGTCACCACCTGGGATAAGCACATAGGTATAGGTCCAGGTTCACCAGCAGTATGTGCTCCAAGAGTGAGGTCAGCTGACTACCTGAATATACTGAATGACCAGGTTATTCCATCAATGGATTTTTTCTACCCTGATGGCACAGGCATATTAATTTTAGATGGTCGCAATGGAAAATTGAGTCTAAATTGCCTTGAGAGCTTTAAACATATGTTCTCCAACCTATGCTCTGACCATCAATATACTTGTGAGCATTTCTAAGGCTGGTGGTGTCCAACTCAGGACCATGGGCCAAATTTGGGCTGCAGTGTAACTATATTTGATCCATGAGGTTTTTTTGGGGGGGGGGGAGGGGGGTTTATTGTAAATGTCAGAGAGCGTTTGTTCCATACATTTGTTTCCATATGAAAACGTTTATCATTATATCTGATAAAAAGCAAAAACGTCCTAAATTGTAGAAATTTTTCAATAGGTATCACAGTTGGCCCACATGTTTGTCCAAGTTGTTCATTTATGCTCGCTGTGTGTTTGACACTATCTAAGGGCTTTGCAATAAAGTGGAAAAGTTATTTTTGCATATGCTGTGCTTTAGCTTTGATTTATGTACAAAAAATAATTTATGTATTTTATTCTGGGCTAAAGGCTTGGCCCCTCCCACAAGGAATTTTGGTTTTAATAATATGTTACAGGGCTTTACAATGAACTCAAAACATGTTTTTTTCAGTGTTTGTGATTTTCATACTGAATGTAAATTTGTTAGGCTCCAAATTTCAATAAAAGAAACATTATTATTAATGCAGAAAAAAAAATTAGCTTCAAGTTTTTATATTTTGGTTTAGATTAGCCCACAAATAGATTACAACAACATTTTTCCCTGCCAACTATGAAGAGATTACCTCTGAACTGTACAGCAGAACTCCACAGGCAGAGCAGCCGGGATACAAACAACATTACTTCACCAGACTTGGCAAAGTCAGGTCAACAATAAGATGTGTTTTAAATGCCAGGCCACCTAGTACAATGCTGGGGGCCAAATTACAAACAACAAAGAATTGTTTTGCCAGCGGTAGTGTACTCCAGTTATTTAAACAATGAAAGCAATGGACAAATTTCATTTACCTAACCCTAGCAGGGGTGTCAAACACACAGTAGGCCAAATTTAAAAACTTGGGCGAAGTTGCGGGCCAACTTTGATATTTATTTATAAAGTTTATTACATTGCAAGCAGTTTTTGGCCCATGGATTAGATTTTGACATCCTTGGACTACACTGTACACACAGGGATGGGGACATACATGGACTACACATAAACTGTACAGTGCATACAATGCGTGTAGTCCATGTATCCCCCCATCCCTGTGAGTACAGTGTGTGTGTAGTTCATGTGTGTCCCCATCCTTGTGTGTAAAATTTGTGTATTTTACCTTCCCTGCAGCCTCCCTGCACTCACCATACCTCCATCTCCTGGGAGTAGAGAACTACAAATCCCATAATTCTCCAGGCAGAGGGTGCGCACTGTCTGTCTGTAAAACGCAGGAAGCGTGATTCCATACTCTCAGATTGGAAGGATGTAGGAGCAGTAAGTGCAGCAGGTAGGGGGGCTGCTGAAAAGTTAGATCTGGCATATCTGCTGCATGACAAAACTATTTGCTTGGCACGTCAAATTTTGAAACTTGATCTACAGCATGATCAAACTAAAGTTAGCCATACACGGGTCGACTTTTGCACGGTCGATCTTAGATTTGATTAAAATGTCTGATTTTACAATCATGCTCTAGTCTAAAGCCCCCATATACCTTAGATCATTGCATACAATTTCAATCAGATCTACCAACTAGTGATGGGAATTCCGGCTCTTTGCAAAGAATCGGCTCTTATGATTCGGCTCCCTTAAAAGAGCCGACTCTTTTGGCTCCCAAATGGCTCCCGAATGGCTCTTTGTCTAAAATAAATATTTACCACTTAAATGTTTATATTTTAGCCTATTTTGCT
>CM070038.1:83315462-83325919 GCA_036250615.1 Ptychadena robeensis
TTCCATAAAATTCGCGGCATGCCGCGAATACGAATGTTGCCTATGCCGCTCATCACTGGTAATTAGTTCAATGGAGGTAAAAGTAATTAATATCAGACTGAATCTCGATATGAACTGTATCGGACATGTCCGTTAATTTTAATCGATGGCACTGTAATTGAGACATGAATTTTACCAACCGATCAAGGAAGCATTCAAAGAATGCCTGCCACTACAGCACTTCTCGCAATTTGATGATTAGCAGAGATCGATTGATTACTCATCATGTTGTACATTTATAAAAAGACCGAGAGTCAACAAATCGATTTTCATGGCCAGCTTTAGACCTATGTGATTGTGTAATGAACTGACAATCAGTAGTAGGGATCTAGGAGCATTTTATTCAGAGACATTTACAGATGGTGCCAAGGAGATCTGTGCTCTCCCCAGCCACTCCCTGTCTTCCGTATCTTCTTCTTTAGACAGGCCTTCCTCTGGTCAAATGGCAAAGTGGGTGGACTCCACCTCAATAGAATATGTGTGTGTGGATAATTTATGAATGGGATTTATGAATGATGATTTATAAATGTTGGTCATGGGAACAAGTAGCTTATGAGTTGTTGGATATCCATATCACCCATATAATATACACCCTATTTTTAACTAAATTAACCATATTTTTAACTACATTTATAACTACTGTATATCAATATAGGCAGAATAGCAATATAGTAGATTTGCTAAATTTCTTTAGCAAGGTCATGTTCTGGTTGCATTATACCTGTGGTTGCTTTAGTTTCAAATAACCAGAAGTTTATTGTTCATACATTCCTAAAAAATGCTATAGAAATGTATGTTTAAAAACAGCAATTTGGAACCCATATTGGCAACCTTCAGTAATCTTTCTCCACCGGGTTCCCGAACCTCAAAGAGAAAAGTCACCTCCACCTGGTAAGAAGGTGCCAACGTAAGCGTATTTTACATCTACCCCATATAAATTACTTTGGCCAACTACATTTCTGTACTTCCAAGACTTTCTGTACTTCCAAGACTTTTCTTTTAAAAAATAATTATTGTTATTTGGTTTATATAATTGTATGTAATGTTTGTAATATATGCTTTATGTTTTGGTAAACAGCAACGCCATAGAAAGGATTAGGGCTTGTTTCCATTATACGTCGGGACCCCTACACTAATGCTAGCCATACACATGCAGATAAGTGGGCGATTTTTCACCTGACCGACGGGCGTGCACACTCGCGCCGTCGGTCAGCGGAAAAATCGTCCGCTAATCGGCATGTGCCCACATGGGGCGACAGGGATCTGTCGCCCCACTGCTCGGCCGGCCAGAGAACGGACATGTCCGATAATCTCTGGCCGATGGGAGCCGAGGGCATTAGCTTCAATGAAGACCGGCGTCATCATTGAAGCTAATGCCGGCAGACAAAGGGTGCCGGCCGACTGAAGGGGCCCCATAATGCACCAGGGTGCAAACGTGATGACGTCATCACGTTTGCATTCTGGTGCATATCGGAGTAGGTCTGTCTGACCTACTCGGCATGTGTATGGCTAGCATAAGCGTATACGCTGAGCAGGGGTCCCGATGTATCCCACAGACATTGCCTGCCGGCGGATGGTATGTGGGAAGGCTACGTTCAGCCTTACACCGGCGGATCGGCTCAGCGCAATAAAGACAGAGTCTCCGCCAAGCAGGTAAGTCTATCTGCTACGTTGCGACCTCCCGCTAAGCATACACGCAATGGAAACAAAGCCTAAAGTTTAAGGAAAATCCCATTCCAACCAAGATTTTCTCTTGTTTTGGAAAATGTTTAAAATCTTTATCTGATGTGTTATGTGAAGACCCCCACTTTGGCATCCGTTCATTTTGTGCCACCCATTTTATAAATAGCTCTCTTACATGAAGTGATGTGTTATACCTTTACCTGTGTCTCTAATAACTGTGGCCTTTTTTATTTTAGTCAATAATAACTGTTTGCTTGGATTTATGATGTCCTAGAGTCATCCTGTTGCATATTTAGTACTTCGCCCATGTGTCCTCATCTCAACTTCCTACTTCTGCTACCTATTGACATATAAAATATTAATCAGTTGCTAAATTTAAAATATGTCCTCCATGTAAGTCATATAAAGGATGGTAATTGAGGATAGGATTAAAGGATAAGCATGCTGAAGTGATAGACATGCAACACCCTTTTCTACTCCTAGAATATACAGTAATGTTCCTTAAAGGAGGAAGATCTATTTACACATCAGGTGAATGTCTCGGTGAAGGAGTTAGATCTTCTTTAATTATAATGTAAAGCACCCAACCCTGTCACTAAGTTACATAACTTTCATTAGTGATTTCATACATTCTGCTGGTGTACAACAGGATAATGTTTTTTTACAGGCATGTACAAATTTGAGTGAGCTGAGACAACAATAGCAATTATATGTTCACGATACACTGTGTGACCAAGAGCAGGATAAAGAACTAACAGCTTTGTGCTACTGCAGTAAAGGAATAAAATACTCTTAACATGAGATGGTTAAACCAAAGTATCCATGTAATTATGTATTATCTGTAGGGAATCCTGATGGTTGCGTCATAAGAGACCTGGATGAAACATAAGACCAGGCACACAAACACGCAATGATCCCCCACAAGTTGCTTCACAAAGCACAGTTGAGACCGTTCATTAAATGTGTTAACCCCCAATGAGCTAATGAGTATTTTGGCAATTTGGGGAACAAATACGACAGCTTGTTGCATTGAAACATCTGTCTATTTACCATAAAAGCAAAGAATCTTCAAAATGACAGTCAGAAGTATTCATAGTCACCTATACAATGGAGTAATAAATGTGTAAAATCATGTAAGGCGTTCCAGTTTGCTCTTTGTTTTGGGGGTCAATTAGCTAAATAAAATCTAACTAAGGGTCCCCATACGCCTTTAGATTTCTCTGTCAGATTTCCTTTAAGCCAGCCATAGCCGTACCGATCTATGGCCGGCTTTTAGCCGACTCCTCACAGCATGGTGACGTCACCATGCTGTGAGGAGTCGGCTACAGAATGGACAGGAATCCTGTGTGTTCCACTAACACACACAATTCCTGTCAGATTGTAGCCAATTAAATCGGAGGGGAGGAGACTCCACCTCCGCGTTAACAGACTGCAGGGCAGGATCGGAGGATCGGTCACAAAAAGAACCAGCAGGACAGATCCGTGTGCGATCCGACCTGCCGGCTCTTTTGGTCGGATCCTCAAGGTGGGCTCCCCTATAGTTGTGGCCGACCGACCCGGCACTACATAGTTGTTGGTAGATATCAAAAATACATATCACCATGAGGGTGAGCCTTTGCCCACAAACCTGGATCAAAAATTCCCCCTGATGATTGCATCATAAGTGACTGTTGTCACTTTTATAACAAAATTTAAAACAGTCCATAGGCCGTAGGCCCTAAATAAACACCCTGCTTGTGGTTACAAAAACATGAATTAAAAAATGCAAACATAGAAAGAGACATATGGTGGTGGTCCGCAGATTGAAAAAAACAATATAGCTCTCAACCTGACGTACATTTCGTTCTTAACTTCTTCAGGGGTTTTACCAAGGAGGAAGGTTTCAGCGGAACCAATTATTGGCCTGGGTATGATTGTCTAGGGGACCACCATATAATGACCACCAAGGTCAAGAAAACGGGTGAAAAGCAAGAGAGGGTGCCGCCAGGGAACGGGGAACAAAACACCACCCTGCGTCCAGCAAAAACCAGGTTTATTTAGTATAACGTGTAAGCTTAGGATTCCAAATGAACTAGTAAAAGGTAGTAGATGCTGGTGTCTTTTCTGCAGTGCAGTGGTGAGTATCCCACGGTTCACACAAGACTAGCAGGACCCAGGTTGTTGCTAGATCTAAAGGATATCTGACAGAGAGATCTAAAGGTGTATTGCCAGCTTAAGTCAATATGTATATTTTAGGTATTGGGAAGAATGGTGTACAACCTTTGTGCAATCAACTATAGTTTTACTAACAGGACCTTTAAAAATCCAACCAGTCTCTATCCAATCATGGACTACATAGTCATTGGTAGTTTTAAAAGAATTGTATATAGAGATTTAGAGGTGAGGTCATAAGAAAACAAGATGACCATTGCCAATAGGACTAAAAGCAAATTAAAATCCAAAATGTTGAATAGTCACTCATCTGATCTAAAGAAAAAATTCCCAACAGGAACACTTGTTCTGGTCATACATTTTCTCACTTTAAGCCCCCCATAGATGGACAGATTCCTGGCCATAGTTGCGGGCTGCCGTGCTTGCTCCCGCCGAACACATAAAGGTCGGTCGCCCGTAACTACAGGTGGAGCCCACCATGAGGATCCGACCAAAAAAGACGGCAGGTTGGATCGCACGCGGATCTGTCCTGGCGGTACTTTTGTGGCTGATCCTTTTGTAGGCAGTTAATGTGGATGGGGAGCCTCCTCCCCTCCAAGTTAATTGGCTACAATCTGACAGGAATTGTGTGTGTTGGTGGAACACACAGGATTCCTGTCAGTCCTGTAGCCGACTTGCCGACTTGCTGAGGAGTCTGCAGCAAGCCGGCCATGGATCGAGACGTCTATGGACAGCTTTAGAGAGAGCTTTAGAGAGACTTAAGCTTTATGCTGTGTCAATAGACAGTAGAGATGGTCAAATTGTTTCAACGATTTTGAGTTAATTGCAAAGTCCCTGAACATGGTTTCAATACCAAACTTGTTGTAGATGTAGAGAAGGGTTGGGGGTACACTTCGAAAAAAGTATGTCTCTAACACAAAAGGTTTTTGCACAAATTAATTTCAAAGTCAAGTCAAAAAATTGAAAATTGGAATTTCTAATTTTGTTATTTAACTTAATGTATGCAAAAACTACATGTGCTAGAGCAAAACTTTTTTTTCCAATGTCCCCACAACCCTTCTCTACATCTCCAGAAATTTTGTGATGATAAAATTTTCAGAGGCTTTGCAAACAGCTCACAAGTTAGCAAGTCGAAAAATTCCAGACAGTTGAAGTTGGCCAGGTCAATAGGAACCTAGGAGAACATGGGACACCATGGGTGGGTGAGCAAATATGGAGAATGCCCTGGGCAAGTTATATATCTGGCAAATAGGAAACATAGGAGCCATACAGACAAAGCTGGAGGATGCTGCCGGCTTGTGGATAAGGTAAGTGATCTCGATTGTGGCTTAGGGTTACCACATTTGTTCATGAAAATCTAACCTAAACTGGGATTATTGCTAAGGAGATTAAAGCAAAAACTTGGTGCTCTATGATATTTGTCCCCTTGGTAGCAGGCTGCAGGGACGAATGTTGACGGGTATAAGCAGTGATCTCTCTGCAGCAGCCCTACATGCACTTATTAAGACAGAGCTAGAGCTGTGTTTAAAGTAAAGCCCATGTTCCCAGCTAAAGACACAATAGGTATACACCTATTGTGTCTTTAGCTGGGAATTCAGGAATAATAGGTTTTGTAAAGGTTTGGTGTACAGAGCATTACAATTTGTCATACTTCAGTGATTGTAAGTATTATTGCCAGGCAAGAAGCATTTGCAGAAGGAGAGCTAAGCAAAGACAGCCCACTTAAACAATGAAATAATGAAAGATAATTAAATGTAGGTATAGACCAGGGGTGGGCAAACGTTTTGACTCGTGGGCCATTATGGTTGTTTAAATTGACAGAGGGGCCGGACCAAGATCCTGTAAGAGGTGCCCACCTTTACATCAAGATCACAAAGGGCCAAATTAAAAGACTAAAGGGCTGTTTTTGGCCCTAGGCCTTAGTTTGCCCATGGCTGGTATAGACCAACTATTCACCATCACTTATTTTATAACTTCTCTCACATCTTCCACAATCAACAGCAAAATGAATGATAGAATATGAAATTATATATCAATAATCACATCCTAGACAAAATTGGAAAAATTACAATCATACATAGTCACTAATAGAAATACATTTAGTTTTAAAAGCATTTAGTGCTACTTCCCTACTAGCCAATCACAGCTTGTGTGTGTAGCCACTCCTCTTAATTTTCTTACCTGTAGTGTCAGTGGTGTGAAGGGCGTCATTAAAGGTAGATTTGCACTACACACCATGTGATTGCAACGAGGAAGTTTACCGGCAAAGAACCTGCAAACACCTCCGTTGGCAGTAAATAAACCCTGTGTTAAGCCCCCCATAGACCGGCCACCTTGAGGATCCGACCAAAAGTGTCAGCAGGTTGGATCGCACACGGATCCGTCCTGCTGGTTCTTTTTCTGCCCGATCCTCCGATCCTGTTCTGCAGTCTGTTAACTCGGAGGGGGAGTCTCCTCCCCCTCCGAGTTAATTGGCTACAGTCTGACAGGAATCGTGTGTGTTAGTGGAACACACAGGATTCCTGTCCGTTCTGTAGCCGACTCCTCACAGCGTGGTGACGCCATCACGCTGTGACGGGTCTGCTAAAAGCCGGCCATAGATCGGTACGTCCATGGCCGGCTTTAGTGCATACGCGCAAAAATGTGTGCTGAGTTTTGAGGTTACATGCTGCATTAGCACATAAAGGCAAAACTGAAATGCAGCACAGTGTGACATGGTACAAAGGGTTCCTATGGACACATTTGTGTCCCCTGAGTTAAAGCAAACTTTGGTGTGAAAGCTTAAGCCCCCCATACAACTTTAGATCACTGCATACAATTTCCTTTAGATCTACCAACAACTATGTAGTGTCGGGTCCTCCCTGATAGAATACTTAATAGATTGGGGCATAGATTGGCCGATTCCTGCCCTATTCTACAGCCGATCGGGTCGGGTGCGCCAACTGGTCATATTGACCAAAAATCTGCCATCGAACGAATGGGATCCGATCTGAATCATCACTGTGCAATCCGACATGACAGATAATTCAGATCGGATCCCATTAGTTCGCATGGGGGTGGCTGTCCCCAGCCGAAGTAATGGCGGGCAAACAAAGGATTGTACAGAAATTGTATGGTAAGATTGTCACCTATCAATGTTAACTTGGACCTGACATTTACCCTTGCAGCCATTTGAGGTGCTGCAATATAATAAATCCTAGTTAAAACCAACCCTCAAAGAAAAATATATTGGGTACCACTGCCTCCTTCAGAAAACGCTTGTTGTCTGGTTTTCACAATCCAATATTTTCTAAATGACTAACCTGCTGCAATTAAAGTCAGAATTCCTTATCTACATACTTTGGATCTACAAGGGTCAGCATGACCACCAAGCAGCTAGCATTTTTAGAAGGACTTTTTATCACAGTAGAAGTTTGTTTCAGTGGAGGGTGCTGTCAGTGTGGTCGAACAGGATATTTAACACTTGATCAATTCAGATCATTCCTCAAGCAAGTTGAGCTTGTAGGACGTGTGAGTGTTTGTTGAGCATCACCAACCGAAAATGGTTATTTACCAAACAAGCAATTAGACATCCAATCCCCTATAGGAGCAGAGCTTGGACTTTTGTCTTTCAACAATTACTGGGAGTTACCAACAGGAATATATAAGTGGATAGACAGAAGTTGTAAAGAGGAAGTATTCTATCCAATAATGACATCATTGCTAGAATTTTCATTAAAGGATGACCAACTTAAGAGAAACACAGAAAAAGTGTTCATAGTACAGACAGAGGTAAAAGACAAGGACAATTGAAGGATGATTTTCTTCAAACTGCAGACAATGATGTATTTTGCATTTAAATGAGTTAAACTGGCCATACACTGGTTGATTTAAAGTGCCCATACATAACGCTGCGGCGCTTGACAGATGACCCATTCGACCTCACTGTGCTCAGGTGATTGATTGATCGATCAAGGCGCACCACTTTTAGCGTCAGATTTCCAGTCAATCCTTTGGATGGGGAATGACATTCGATCAGGATTTACGGACATGTCCATTACCTGTTCGTCAGGTAGATGAGTTAGATTAGATGGGTGCTAGATAGATGGCCATGAACGTGCACAGCACTCGAAGCGGCCATTGATCTATCGGATAGCTATGTGTGTATAGTAACCTCAAGCGTTCGATTTCCGAACGAACCTCCACTTGAAATGATCTATCCCGCTTCAAGAAAATGTCCAATGGGGATTTACCAACATGTCAGATCCCTGTTCAATTGTCATTACTTTGGATGGAGATCCTTGGTCTTCAAAGTATCAGCCAGGGATCGATTGCTCAAAGTTGTTAGTTCATTTGTTTGCTCGGGGATTCTTTGCATCAACACATTTGTTGATCGCATGGGTATCGACCCACGTATGGCCAGCTTAACCTTTGGTGGTCTCGTTTATATCCATTAAATACCAATTGAGCACCACAACATATGATAAAATTTAAAACATTCCCTATCACCATTACCATACATGTTAAGCCGGCCATAGACGTCCCGATCTATGGCCGGCTTGTAGCAGACTCCTTACAGCATGGTGACTTCACCACGCCGTGAGGAGTCGGTTAGAGAATGGAAAGGAATCCCATGTGTTCCACTAACACACGCGATTCCTGTCAGACTGTAGCCAATTGAAATGTGTCCATAGGAACCCTTTGTACCATGTCACACTGTGCTGCATTTCAGTTTTGCCTTTATGTGCTAATGCAGCATGTAACCTCAAAACTCAGCACACATTTTTGCGCGTATGCACTAAAGCCGGCCATAGACGTACCGATCTATGGCCGGCTTTTAGCAGACCCCTCACAGCGTGATGACGTCACCACGCTGTGAGGAGTCGGCTACAGAACGGACAGGAATCCTGTGTGTTCCACTAACACACATGATTCCTGTCAGACTGTAGCCAATTAACTCGGAGGGGGAGGAGACTCCTCCTCCGAGTTAACAGACTGCAGCACAGGATCGGAGGATCGGGCAGAAAAAGAACCAGCAGGACGGATCCGTGTGCGACCCGACCTGCCAGCTCTTTTGGTCGTATCCTCAAGGTGGGCTCCTCTATAGTTGCGGCCGACCGACCTTTATGTGCTCGGCGGGAGCGAGCACGGCGGTTGGTCGGCCGCAACTATGGCCGGAAATCGGCCTGTCTATGGGGGGCTTAACAGCCACTGTGTCATTTACAAAATGAACCTTAAGATGTGTAACTTTAAAGGCCAGTACAAAGAGGAATACATCTGAATTTTATTGGGTGAATTAAATATGAAAAAGATTTTTGCTTCCACCAACTCCAAAAGGGAGAATTGCCAGATCACCAAAAGAGATGGCTGAATTTATGGGTGAATTTTGGACCATTGACATTTTCTGCCAATAAAATCCTTTTAACCTTAAGGTGGCCATACACACTTTAAAATATAGTTTGGATTGACGTTTAAGTTGATCAAATGAAAACGTGTCACCTAACCTGGTTTGATTGACCAAAAGTGCTCGCAATTGGACATAAAAACGATCGAAAAGTGATCGCACATGTTTTTTGTGAGATCAAATTAATTTGCATGGAATTCTCCTGCATCGTGGCAAAATTATTCAAATCACTTTTTTATCACAATTGAGTGAATGTCAAACACCCAATGTGATATAGTTTTTGATTCGATTGCGAATCGGCACAATCGATTCCGGGCGCGTGCACGCGAAACGATCGTGCCGGAATCGCATGCAGCCCACCTGGTCCGATCGTTTGCGTCCGATTGATCAGGGGCTCAGAATCGGATCCGACGGAGAACCAACATGTTGGTCTTTCTCATGCGATTCTGTCCGGATCAGGGGGAGTTGCCATTTGTGAGGTGGACAATCGGACACGGATCCATCCCGTAATCCATTGGACAAGGTGGTATGCTGCGATGGATACTCTTAATTGGCCGATTGATCACACCTGCGATTCCCGGCAGAATCACCGGAATCGATCGGATGATGAATCGATTGGACATGGAATCCGACACGTGTATGGCTAGCTTAATGAAGATCCAGGGGAGTCTACAATGTACACAGACATGTAGGTAGAGATGGTAGAATTTGTTGTGGAAAATTTCGAATTGCTGACTGAACATGCCCCTGAACATGGTGTCATCGCTAGAGATGGCCAAATTTGTTTAAAAAACTTGACCATTTTGACAATTTTAAGTTAATTGCACCTGAACAATGTATCATCACTAAACTTGCTAGATATGTAGAGAAGGGTCCAGGGTATACATTAAAAAAGTATGGCTCTTACACGAATATTTTTGCATAAATTTAGTTCAAAGTCAAGTCAGAATTAAGAAAATTCTAAATTTCAACTTTGAACTTAATTTATGCAAAAACTACATGTACATGAGCAAAACTTTCCAATGTTCCCACAACCTTCTCCACATCTCCAACAATTTTGGTGATGATACCATTTTCAGAGGCTTTGCAATCAGCTCACAAAGTCAGCTAGTCAAAAAATTTGACCATCTTTAGTCATCACTAGTAATGGCGCGAACCCGGAATTTGATGTTCGCGAACGGCGAACGCGAACCTCCGCAAA
>CM070038.1:83326019-83368681 GCA_036250615.1 Ptychadena robeensis
GAACATGCGATGTTCGCCACGAATAGTTCTCCGGCGAACAGTTCGGGCCATCACTAGTCATCACCCGAATTGCTAGGCATATCAAGAAAGTTTAAGACTACACATAGAACAATATTTTTACTTACTAATGTTCCCCCAGCCCTCCTCTACAACTCCAGCAATTTTGGTGATCACACCTTGTTCAGGGGCTTCGCAATTTAACCCCCCCCCCAAAAAAAAGTTGAAAATATGTGAGCATCTTTAATGACCAGTCTGAGCCCGGCCTTAAGACAGAAAGGTTTACAAGAAGAAAGCATTGGTAAACCCTTCCACTTGTAGAGATTAAACACAATTATCCAGATCAGAAAATCTATTCATAAGCTATAATCAGCAATGATCTTTTCAGTATGTGCAGCAGCGTGGGCTGTCAGTTTATTGAGTAAATAATCAGGCGGCATTAGGCTGATTCATATGGCTCAGTGATTGTACTGGTTATCAACAGGTTAACATAGGCAGTCTCCATTGCATCAGGAGACCCCACCTTGTGTAGACTCGCCTCCTAAACCGGTCTGACAGGGAAGTTCCGTAAAAGGCTGCCAACACTACACTGGAAGGGGAGAGCGGTGCAGTGGGGGTGTGCAGACGGTTGAAGGTGAGGTAGCAATGATGTCAGCTTTACCAGACCCAGAATTGAATCTCATTGTTTAGACACCCTGGAGTGACAAGTTACATAACCCCAACCAGGGCTATTCCTGTCACTCGTAACATGAGAATGCTGCTAGGTGTTAAACTTAATACAGGCTTAAGCTTTCCGTTTGTTAACCAGATGCTGAACTAAAACTTCCAACAGAATTATTAGCATTTGTTGAGAACTATATGCTAAAAGGAACTAGATAGACAGGTAGGTTTTTTAAATAAGTCAATGCACAAGGCCATGACAATGACATAGTTCAAGTTCTCCAAAATTGGAATCGATCTAGTCGGGTACTTCCTGTCCACTATTATAATATGGTCTCCTTTTATTATAGTAAGGTTTACAAAGTCCATAACAATGAACATTATCCATAGACTTTAATGGAATTTTTTTATGATGTAGGCCTGTAACTTCCCAAAATAAGTCCATACAAGGGTCTAGTAGACATCCTGAATATAATAATGTTTAAAACACACAATTATGTAAAGAAATTACATTTAAAAATAAATGAATAAAAAGTATCATCTAAATAATAAAATCTCTAAAATACTTATTTGGTATGAAAGATTTCAAAACAGTATGTATTCATGTTTATGTTTTGTTTATAATAAAATGTTTATTCAATTGGAAATGTGTTTTGTGCTTTTTTTTTTTTACTTTAAATTGTATTGGATAGTTATCACTGTATCAAGTACAATTCCCTTTGGCACCCTCTCTCCCCTAGAGGGTGCCAAAGGGACCTGGTGACATCACACCAGGGGAGAAAGGGTCAACTGCAAAGGGGCACCTCTGGGGAATAACACTGAAAACAGTTTTCTTCATGGAAAACTGTTTTTGTGTGATTTAATTTGAATCTCCCGCCGCCGCCATGATGAGACGTCATCACGTCACTGGGGAGGGGGAGAGGGGTCCGCTCTCCTGCAGCAGCCTCCTCTTCAGATCGGAGCCACTGTAGCAGTGCAGAATTGTAAATCTGCGCTGCCGGGGTCGGATCTTTGCCGGGCGGCCCCATCTCCTCCAGTGCAGTACTGACAGGACAGCCCTGGACGAAATAGTGCCGTCAGGAATGGGAGGGGGCTTAAAGTATTAAAAGGTTTAAGACCATGACCCAGTGTATAGGCTTCGTCAGGAGTTCAACCAATTCATGTATCTTGTACTACGTAAACCAATGTAGATGTGTTTATTACTTTTTTTAGCCACCTGTATCCTATTAGAGATATGTTCAAATCACTTCCTGTTCTTTAAGCTTAACAGGAAACTCAGAGAATGTCCAATGTAAAGGAATTCGCCATTTTACAGGAACTGGTGACTTTATTAAAGAATTTTCCCTCTATTTACAACTTTCAATTTTGGAGTTACCCTTATTTTCAACGCCATGTGACATTGGTGATCTGGGCGGTATGAGTAAAACACAGATGAGAGTATTTCTATTTCCTTGCCATTCTGTGCAAATGTAATAAAACGTTTTAGTTATACTGTAATCATAAGAATCAATGATTAAGCTGGGAGTGCTGCTAAAAGTCTTGAGTAGGAGTTATAGTTACTTTATATGATATTGCTTTAGCAATATCTGACTGCCCACCATATGCTTCTACTGTGCAGAACAAATGCAACTAGAATCTGCATGTTCTGTGACAGTGGTTCCCAAACTGAAGGGGGGCACGAAGGTATTCCAGCGGGGCGCAGGCCCTCATTCTTAACCTCTGTTTGAATGGGGGGAGGGGGCTCGATAATGTTCCTAAATAGAAAAGGGGGGCCCTGCAAGGAGAGTTTGGGAACCACTGTTCTATGATATTCAACTAGACCAGTGATTCTCAACCTGTGGTTCGGGACCCCCTCAGGGGTCTAATAACCATTTCACAGGGGTTGCCGCTAGTAATAAGCAGCAAAGGGAATATTCGTATTGTACATTTCTCAATCAATATTCTCAATAAATTTGTAAATTTGAGAATTTGTGATCTCCAGCCATTATTACCTTCATTAGGCATATCGGCACTTCTACATGTGTATATTGCGAACTCAATGCATGGTAGTTCCGGGTACTGATGTCACAATCTTGAATATCTGCAACTACGAAGATATAGCACTATATTCCAGATCTACCTGAATTCTCAAAGTACCAATATTCGCAATAAAAGTTTGTGATTAGAATATTCACAAACAACACTAGTTGCCGCTTCACTGAAATTATCAAAGTTGCTGCTAACAGGTAGTTATGAGCTGCATAGTCAATCTTCAAATTCGCAATTTCACAAAAAATTCTACTAATATTCAATCTTCGTAAATATGAAATTTGCATGTAAAGTGCAAATTGTGATTATCTTCAAAATGAATGGTCACATTTTGTAATTGTTATTATCGATGCATAGCCAAATGCATGGGATCATGTATATACAAAAAAAAGTTGAATATTCGTAATTGTGAAAATCCGCTGTCATATTCGAGATATTCGCAAATTGATATTTGCAAAAAAGATTCGCCATACTACCACACTACTAAGAAGCAACAATGCTGATGCCCACAAACGGGGTAGGATGTTAGGATAGAAAGTAACACCCCCTCTCCCTTCTAGAAGGAACGGGGCATTAGTCTTCCTCCTAAATTCCCATTCCATACATAATTTGCTCAAGCATGGTGGCATAATAGGAGGGAGGATTGTGCCAGAAGTGATATCACAGAGTGTTCCTTCCGGTATTTGGAATGTGGAAGTGACATTCCACACCTGCACTTCCAAATACAGGAAGTGACATTTCATGACGTTACTTCCTGGGTGGCGGATCTACAAACTGAAATAGTCCAATTGTAATATGTATGTCAATGATGAAGGTATAGGTAAGAAGGAGACCTCCACCTTGGAGGACAAGAGTCTAACTTGCTTCATTGAGTGTTCCCTTCGAAAACTCATCCAACAGACATATTTATGGGAAATGTAGATGAAAGTATTATCTTGGAGCCAGTCACCTGTTCATAGAAACTAAAGGTCAAAAATACCTACAAGGTTTGCCTAACCTAAAAACTCAACAAACAAGCTGCACCCACTTGACACATGACATCACTTAGTTTACAAATGGAATGTAGAATAATGCAAAATCAGTAAAAAGAAGATTCTCTGGTTACGTGCAGCATCATCAGCCCAGACTCGTGTCCTCTGCACAGAACACCACCCAGCCACCGATGAATCAATGCATCACTAACCTGGATCTAGCCAGATAAAAGTATCCACATCTAGAGAGGAACTGTCCTGGATCCTAATACTAAGGCAGGTGTTCTGAAAACAGGAAAATCTGGCTTTATCCATTAATGCTACACGCACTGTGATTGTAGTATTGTCAAAGCCATATGAAGCATAGACAAAGACAACAAAATCCTTCCTGGGTCAAAAGATTAAATCTAACTGATTCAACGGCAATATTAAAACAATCTAAAGGAAGCATAACCCCTATGCGAACCTTTGGTTTAAATCAGTAATATACATTCCAGGTGTATCAAAAGAAAAAATTTCAATGCCCCAAGTGATTCGCAGTGGTTCTCAAACTTTCCTTGCAGGGCCCACTTCGAGGGCAACTTAAAACTATCCGCATTAAAGTCTGTAACTAGTTCCTCCAAGGTCATCCTCCTGCTGCTCCTCTGATTGGCTGGCAGTGGTAGGGGAGGGTGGGGGCACTGTGTGCAATCCACAGAGAGAGAGCCAATAGGCTGTGGAGTTCTGCAGATCTCTCCTCACCCTCTCTCTGGCTGAGCACAATTCTCACACAGAGGGCTCTGAGTACCACCTCTTTTTTTTTTTTTTGACCGATCAAATAGAAAAATCATACTGTACTTGCCCACAAAGAGTCTATACACTGCCAGTGTGCTAAATATAGGGACTCTTGCTTTGTGGGTAAGCAGTAATCTCTCCGCAGATATCTGACATACCCCATACTATGACAGAGGCAATCAGCAGAATGGATTTCTATGATTGGAAAGTTATAGGTCTGACTTGGTAGAGAGATCTAAGGAAAGGCTGCTTCTATACAGAGAAAGAGCCCCACTGTGTTCTACTTAGTTGTGTAGTTGTGTTAAAAAAAAAACCTGTTTCCCCAGAAAATAAGACCTACCTCAAAATGATACTTTCCGGATGCACTGTTAGCAATGACAGCCACACATTCCTATTCAAATGAAATACAGCCACCATTAGGGGGGTGACTTTAAATCAGGATAGTTCATTAAGGATGTGGCCATTCATAATAAAAAAAACAACGTCATATAAAATTAATTGTTTGGTGCAATCTCAAAAGACTGTAGAACAGGGGTGGGCAAACTAAGGCCCGGGGGGCCGGATCCGGCCCATTTAGCTTTCTTTCTTTCTGGCCCTTTGTCCCTTTGTTGAAAGATGCTCCAATTTGCTTGTTCTCTGCAATGAGTGCACATAATGCCTAGAGGTGTCCTAACCTTCCCATGGGGATGGTGCAGTGGCATGATCATGACACTGTGGGCGCATCCTCATGGCGACAACAGACAGCCTCTAGGAATAATCTCTGCTCATTGCAATAAATGAGCATTTCTTTGTAAGTTCAGGAATGGTATTCTAGCCCAGACTCCAATTATTGCATGTTGTCTGTCTTCCTAGCTCATTGCTGTAAAAATTAGCTGCTAAAAGATTTGCCTTGTAGTTACTTATACAATAATTTAGTGTAATCCTCAAGTCCCACCAAGATCAGTGTCTCATCAGCATGGATCAACTACCTGTCTACAAAACATAGACTGTGGGTGGAACTTGGGGGACAGTTTGAAGAATTCTGCTTTACACCATCCCTAGTCCAGTGATTGCAAAGTCTTGATAAAGGGGTCATCTTAAAGCCTTTTGATGCAATCAAGATTTAAATAAGTAGTTCATTATATTTAAAGCGTTTTTTAACACAAAAATACTCACCTGTCAGCAGTTCAGATGCTGGAAAACTGCTACACACAAAAAAAACATACTTACCTTACTCACATTCATTCCTGATGCCAGCATCTTAGATCCTGGAAGTGAAGCCACTTCCCTCCCCATCACTGACCGCCCTTCCCCTCCACCTCCTACAGAGACTAGGTCCTCTGTCGGAGAGCTCCGTGGGGGGGGGGGATTCGGCTGCAGTGATGAGCGGTGTCACTGCTAATCACCGAAGTCTCTCAGAGATCTCTCAATCTTGCAAGACTGGGAAGATGAGGTTTCCTACAGCTGCAAGGGGAACCTGGAACAGATGTCCCAAATCCCATTGTGGCTCTATGACATGGCCCAGAGGCAATACGTAAGACAGTGTGAGGGGCGCGCTTGGAAAAAACACCCCTCCGGCTGTCAGACAAAGGTTTTTTTATTTTCAGCTGCGGATCTCCGCAGTATCGGCTTCTGATACTGTGGAGTGACCTACGAGGTGGTAGGTCCGCTTTAAGACCTTTTGGACTCAAACTTTCGTTTTGTGCTACTACCATTCCTTGTTGTTGATGAGGAGTTAGCGGAAACTGCTGTGACAGGCCTTAGGCAAAGCCTAATTAATTTCTTTACGGGCAATTGTCCAAAATAACCTGGAGCATGTGTTATTATTTTTTTTTCTTTATGAATACACTGCGATGACATCAGTAAAATTCAGTTCTGCTATTATCTAATATTTCATCCTTAAGTTATTAAAATCGTATAGTATATTGTCCTCACACAATTGTGATATTGTGTATAGGTCAGAAAAGACTTGAAGACGTAATGAGTCTCCAAAGCGGACAGAAAACTATCAAATGCTCCACCTAGTTGTCACCAAGCACTTTAATATATCATCTATTGTAACTATTGTATTGTCATTATATAGGTCAAGAATGAGGAAAAACCTGATTTCTCTTTTTTTGAATTGAACTTTTAGTGATTTTGAAAGCAGCAAAAAAAACGAGTACTGGTCAGAGAGCATTTGAAACACTTAACTGACACATCTCAGAAATGAGGTGCGTAGCCTTACTGGATTTCTAAGGCGCAGCAACATACAACAGAATTCTTTTATAAATGAAATAAAATGTATTCCCATAGGATCAAATGATCAATGTGGGAAGCGCTGAGTTGCCTCCATGACCACAGTGGTCATTGACCACCCATACAACATCCCCCCATATTTTAAGAAATAAAGACTATGACACTTTTTATATCTTTGGAAAATGTTTATGTAGTAAATGTGGTAATTATAATAAGGCCACAGCTTATCAATAGTATAAAACAACCCTCGACAGTTCCAATAATACTTAACCTCCATAGCGTTTGTGGCGAGCCCAGCTCGTCCAGAGTTTGTTGTTAAAAACGGCACGGTACAGGGAGGTTAATAAACATACATTAATAATAATTAAACATAACCTTAAATATTAACATTATATAACCTTGTAAACAGCACAGTGGGTACTTCCAACTTATATAAACATCCCAAAACCATAGGTCTTTTTTTAAAATCCTATTATTAAATCTTTTGGTGACTGCAATCCCGATTAAGTCACCAGAACTCATTTTACTGTAAGACCTCTCTCGCCACTGACGAGGACCCGCCACACTGCGACAAGAAAAAGTACAGTACCCTGAAAACAGCAGAAAAAACAGGGTGTACCAGGGTGGCTGCAGAAAACGATAAGGGGCTTCCCTTCCTGTTCCTTAAATAAACTAAGCCCCGGCTTTTTAAACTACACCCTGGTCCCTCCTTCCTCACTAAAACCTACATACTATTTCTCCACCAGCGCGACCGGACAAGACGCACTCCTACCTACGGCCATGGGCCTTGTTCAGTGAGTCCATTCAGTTTCCTCAATAGTCCATTGTTGCAACAATATGTCTGAAGTGCAACGTTGATCCCCACTCAGGGGCAAAAAAAAAATCTGGCGTTGTCAAGTAGCTGATTCTGGGTCAAGTACTAGATTAGGGGCTTTGAACGTCTCAGTGTCATTGTGCCTTGGTCCTTGATCCCCATGATGATGGGTATTATAATCCCTTTTGGCCAACCATGGAATGAGCCACAAATTCGGACATACAGTACAGGCCAAAAGTTTGGACACACCTTCTCATTTAATTTAATTTCATGACCATTTACATTGGTAGGTTCTCACTGAAGGCATCAAAACTATGACTGAACACATGTGGAGTGTGAACATAAGGTGAAATAACTGAAAACATGTTTTATATTCTAGTTTCTCCAAAATAGCCACCATTTGCTCAGATTACTGCTTGGCTTGGCACACTCTTGGTATTCTCTGGTGGTCTTGATGAACTTGTAAATGGTCATGAAATAAAGAAAACACATTGAATGAAAAGGTGTGTCCAAACTTTTGGTCTGTACTGTACCTGTGAGTATAACCAGCAGACGTTGGTTATAAGCTTTGTTGTACCTAAATCTAAAGTGGTAATGGAAACTATGGAAGCTTTTTTAGTTAAGTTTACTTACAAGGATTTTTGTTCTTAAAGCTCAGTGGCGCTCAATATTCCTGAAGAAACTCCATGAGCGGGGGAAAAAAAAAGTACATGAGCTCAGAGATCAACGTTGTACTTCAGACACATTGTTGCAAAAAGTACACCTTTTATGGACCATTGAAGAAATTGAATGAATATTGCACTTTATGACATTGATCATTTTATCCTATGGGAATTAATTGTATTTTATTTATAAAATAAGTCTGTTGTATGTTGTTGCACCTCATATGTGAGATTTTCTCTTTGAATTATAAGTTGCCTTTAAAACAAATCTACATTGAGAGTCTTTTTAAAAAAATAACATTAAATGAATACACCTGTTTACATTCTGCAATCAATTGCATTGTATGGGTGACTGCACTTATGTATGTATGGGTATGTAGGGGTTATTGTACATTACCATGGCTGTAGATTCGTGAAGGCCAATATGTTCTTGTAGGTGACTTTATGTTTTATGCAACAATTTCTACACATTCTATACTTCTCATACAGACAAGTGCTATGTAAGTGGACAATAGTGCAAATAATCTTGGATGCTACTTGTGAGCCGAAGTGTGTTTATTCATGTCAACATGTAGTGACAACGTGTAAGCATATAATCATACTTCCTGGTTGTACAGAATCATAGGGTTTATGTGACAAAAATCATGGCAAAGGCACTAAACGTTGTACAACAGTCCCTTGTAGGTACCTTATATGTACTTGAGAAAATACACTAATAGACTGGTTGGCTTTCCCAGCAAAACAATCATTTTAACCTAAAAGAGCCAAGGAAGTACCTAAACGTGGTATCATCACCAATTGAGATGTAGAAAGGGGTTGTGGGGTCATAAAAAGGGTATTGCTCCAGCACATTTGCAGAAATGAAGGGGAATCCTGACGGGAATCCTGTGTGCTCCACTAACACAGGGGTAGTGATGGCCGAACATTAAAGAATGCCACCGCGGACAGATTCAAATTCCCCGCCTCTAGGAGGGGAATTTAAATCGAAAAAACTGTAAGTGACGTCAGTGACGTCCCATCCGGTACCTGGAACGCATAGTTCCTGGTTACGGGAGCCGGATGTGACGTCACTGACATCACTTCCTGTTCTCGAGCCGGCTTTTCACTAGGAGACCGGCTTCATGCCCGGTCTTCTAGTGAAAAGATTCTTCCTCCGGCGGGATCTCGCTGCTTCTGATCCCGCTGGAGGAAGAATAGAGATCTCCTTCTCGCCGCTGAACTGTCCGCCTTGCGGGCAGTTTGGCCATCACTACACAGGGGATTCCTGTCAAATTGTAGCCAATTAACTTGGAGAGGGGAGGCAACCGACCACCATGCACTCGGAATAAGTGTGCACGCTGGTCGATCACCCGCAACTATAGCCGGTAATCGTCACATTGATGGCCGGCTTAAGTCTTCAGCAATTTAACTGAAAAATTTATTGTATGTCAGTTTAAGCTGACACCAAACACATTATAACCTTTCTATACTATGTAATATGAGGACTTACTATCTTACTAACTTACTATCTATTTCCAATAAGGGACCATACTGTAGATCTAAAAAAATTGTACAGAAAGATTGAAGGGTGTGTGGTAAGCTTTAACCCCCCTGGTGGTATTTCCTATTGTGGCTTGGGGTAGATTTCCATTAACAATAGCTTCTCCAGCCTTGCCTGTGCTGTCCCTCTGTGTTTGTATCCTCTGGGATCGTCGTAGGACCCAGCTCCCTAATTTTCAGTGAAGAAGCCAGGGAGGTGCTCTTTCGTGTGTGTATGGTCCCTTATAGCAAATTTCACAAGGACCCCTCTGTGTTGCCTGGTTAGATGGATGAAAAGTCAGTGTCTAATGGATTGTCTAACCTTCTTAGGGCTTCACCCCACAGGAAAAGTTAGCCGCTCGGCAGCCGCTGGCAGCCGCTTCTATTCATTTCAGTAGGCTTATCCCCACTTGCGCAGCAGTTGCAATTTGAAACGCGGACACCCATGTTTTGGCCGCAAGCCACAGGCAGCTGTTAGCGGCTACATCCACTTCTTTGACAACCCCTAATTTTTTTATTTGTTTGTCAACATCATATAGGACTTCTGGATAGATTTTTGCAATCCATGTATTTGTACAAATTTAACACAACTGCATTATTATCAATTTTTCTTTATATTTGCTTTTCTTTATTAAAGCTTTTAAAAAAAAGATTCTGATTGGCTGCCATGGGAAACAAACGCATTGTGTATTTTGGGCTAAAGTTTCCTCACTAACGAGGGAATCCCATGAATGTGTAGTGTAATACGATGGAGCTGTGTGATCCCTATCAGAAAGAGACTAAACATCGCTCAGCACACATTTCTAACCTGAGTATGGGCATTCCTTTACACATTCCCAGCATACAGATGGTACAGATGGTAATTAGCTGAAAAAACCCCGCCAGGCATATTTGTAAATGTTATTCTTCCCCTAATTAATGGTGATTTATAACGTTTGGTCTTACACGAAAGTATGAGAAGGGAGAAACACATTTAATTAGCTATTATTAAAATCTCCTAAAATGAAAGTCATAAACTGTATTAGAGTAGAAACTAGGATTGTTCAAACTAACATGTGAGTCAACGGGGCGGTATAAACTCTCTGCGCTTGTTCTCTGTTTCCCATTTATTATAGTGACTGAAGTAAGAACAGTGTGTTTTGCTGTGTAGCAACCCATCAAGTTCAGACCTGTCGCTGAGAGAGGTCAATAGTGAAAGTTTACATCAGCAACATAGAGAATGGAGACCTTTTTTATTAGTAACGCCTAATCTCCCCAAGTGTTAAACACGGGAATTTTTTTACACATGAGCAATGCGTCCACTGCTCTTTAATGGACGTGTTTCCATAGGAGCATCAGTGGGCATTAAGGCCAACGAGTATAATGGTGCATCATGTGTAGACGTGCATTGAGGGGTCCATTGAAAGTGCATTGGATGAGTCAAAAAGTGTGTCTGTTGCTTATCGGGCGCGCTTTTCGCATAGGGCTCTTTGTACTATGAGCATTGTGTTATAGGTAAGTTAAATATTTCTTTTTAAATCTGCGTGCGTAAATGGGTCTATCAGTGCGGTAGATATCTAAGAGCCTAAAGGCCCCCATATACATCTAGATTTTTTGTTCAATCAACTTAATTAAATCAAGATTTTTTGTTGATTGATTCAAGATCTATGGCAGCCCACATGGTAAGATCGACCTAAAATGATTAAAATTGGGAAAAAATTTGATCGAAAAATTTTGGACATGCTGAAAAATTCTAACAGTTTGTATTGAAATTTAACCTAAATTCGATTATTCTTTCAGTCGATCCAAAAAAATTCAATCTATTACTACAGTTGGTATACATTTCAATCACCGATCAATCACAGATTTCCCTGATTCCCAAAAAAATTTTCTTTTTAAATTGATTAAATGGAAAATCTAGTCGTGTATGTGGGCCTTAACGTGGACCTACCACCAGAAATCTATGTTTTTATGAATGGCACTAGAAGTGCCAATAATAGGGAGGAATGCAGTGAAGAAACCCAAAAACTTACCTGTAATGAGCAATTTAAGAAAATAACCCCACAGCTCCCCTCACTTCTTGGTTCGCTTCAAGGTAACACATGGAACTGGGGGTGCAATATCGCGGGTGGCCACTGGGGGCCTTCAGTGATCTTCTATGGGAATTTTCAAAGAAGATTACTGAGGAAACAAAGCTTCCTGTGGCGTTCTGCCTTGCTCTGCCTAAAGTGAAACAGGAAGTGAGGAGAGCTGTGGGGTTATCTTCTTAAATTGCTCATTACATGCAAGTTTTTCTTTAATGCATTCCTCCCTATTATTGGCACTTCTAGTGCCATTCATGAAAACATAGATTTCTGGTGGTAGGTCCATTTTAAGAAGGTCTGTGTTGATGGTAATATCTCCATAGTGGGCATTTTTTTGCATGTTGAGAAGCTGCAGGAACAGTCCAACTGTATCTCTTCCAGCCAGTTCATTTTAAAACTGGTTGGATTGTGTAACTGATTGTATTTATTCCTTCAGAGAAGTGTTCTCCAGGAAATGCCAATGTATTATTATATGTAGGAAAACAAGAATAGGGATTCTGCAACTTTAAAAGTTTCTGTAACATTAACAGACAACATGACAATAAAACAAAACATAGGCTTATATTTTTTTTTTTGTGGTAAATGTAAGTGCAAAACAGAAAGTGGGAAAGGTTAGGGTACACAGAATGAGTCAACACTATACACTGGGGTTCACAAAAGAGGACATTGTCATTGTAAAATAAAAATAAAGCTGGCCATAGACGTATCGATCGTTGCCCAGATTTTAGCAGACTCCTCACAGCGTGGTGACGTCACCACGCTGTGAGGAGTCGACTACAGAACTGACAGGAATCCTGTGTGTTCCACTCACACACGAATTCCTGTCAGATTGTAGCCAATTAACTCGGAGGGGGAGGAGACTCCCCCTCCGAGATAACACACTGCAGCACAGGATCGGAGGATCGGGCAGAAAAAGAACCAGCAGGACGGATCCGTGTGCGATCCGACCTGCCGGCTCTTTTGGACGGATCCTCAAGATGGGCTCCCCTATAGTTGCGGCCGACTGACCTTTATGTGCTCGGCAGGAGCGAGCATGGCGGTCGGCCGCAACTATGGCCGGGAATTGGCCTGTCTATGGGGGGCTTAACTGTTTAAAAAAAAAATTTACCACTCTAGTACTTTAATTGTATTCCAGCACACTGAACTCTACCCAGCAGACTTTACCAGGATACAACAATTGCAATTCAATCACAAATTTGGTACCTTTAAAGTCCATCATGAGGTATAATACCCAATTAAGTGTATTTGTAAGTTTTGTTTTATATTTAGTATAGAAAGATTTAAACTATCATCAAGGTGTTTGAAGATACAACAGAAAACCAGAATAAATATCTACAAACCAAAACTAAATTCCCCAATAAGTAACTTGTCACAGTAACCTGTAACCCCAGTAGAGTATTCTACATCATGCATTGCTCTAATGATAACTCAGTATGTTTGCTTTTCCATTTGTGTTGGTTACAATTGTCACCAGGACAAACAGAGAGGAGACTCTTCCCATTGGAAACACTAAGTGCAAGAAGAACTCAAGAGGATTTTACCTTCTGTACTTTGTCCAAAACTGAAAAATTATTTACACCCAGCCACATTCTGCTCGTTGTACAATTCTACACGGCATGTAAAGACACTCCTGCATCTTTGAATGTGTCCTGCTGTATGGCAACACATGGTGTGCACAACAAGGTGTGTGGATGAGGTGCCATATATGACACTATGATGGAAACCATGCATTTGGGGTGTAATATAATAGCAGAATTTGTACATTCTCATTAAATTACTGTAATTATAGCACAGTGTATGCATAGGGCGCCACATGTGGTACTACTATGGGTGGCATTCAGAAAGAACGCTACCACAACATAGTGGTCCATGTTGACGGGGTTTTGTGCAGCACTGTATCACCTGGGCTTCTGTGGTTATGAGATTGTATTACAGAACAGCAGTAATCATTGTTATGTCCTTTAGTGTGCCAGTTTGGAATATGTGGCATTTCTGTCCATTGAATGTTCTCCATACAAAGACCATACTGCTACAGAATGATGGTACAAAGAGTATTTCCTAGTTACACCCCTTTGTCTACATATCGCCCAAAGCACAAAGACTGGAGACTTTCTGCAGCAATGCTGGAGCCACACCGCATTAACCTTAATGTGTCCTTTCTGAAAGGTGTTTGCTGAAATAATGAGACCAAACCCATCCCTCGCCCATTCTTTATACAGTTCCTCCTTTATTTAGTCTTACAACAGATGGCTGTGAGCCTTCTACAACAGAGATGTGCATGAACGTTTGAAACATTGAGGACAAAGGTGAAATCTTCACATGTATTAGTGCAATATGAAAAATAGTGCTTGCTTATTTAATAAAACTTAAGGTCCCCATATACCTTACAATCCTACCATACAATTTCTTCTATCAAAACCATGTAATGTGAGGACCTTTATAAATCTTCCAATCACTATGAATTCTATCAGGGAGGACCCGGCACTACATACAGTAGTTGTTGGTAGATCTAAAGGAAATTGTACAGAGTTAAGCACCCCATACACCTTTAGATCACTCCATGCAATTTCCTTTAGATCCTCAAACAACTTAAGCTGGCCACAGTCGCTTCGAATCTCTGCCATTCTCCCGGCAGATCGACAGCGCGTGATAACGTCATCACACGGCCGCCCCTGCTGGAAATCGGCAAGGCACCCTTTGTGATGCCAGTTCCCATTCAAAGCACATGTTCTTAATATCTTAGATACATTTCCTGGCCGGCATACACCTAAAGCTAGCCATACACGGCACGGATTCCCTGGCTGATCGATTCAGCACCCGATGGATTCCGGCGATTCCGCCGGCATCCACAGGTGAGAACGATTAGCCAATTAGGGAATCCGATCGTGGCAGCCCACCTTGTACGGCCGGATCCGGGAGGGATCCGTGTCCGATGGCTCGCCTCCCGGACCGCAACGCCCCCTGATCAGAGCAGAATCGGACCGAAAAGACCAACAGGTTGGTTCTTCCTCGGATCCGATTCTGTGCCCCTGATCCATCGGATGCGATCGGACGGGCAAGGTGGGCTGCAGGGGATTCCGGCACGATGGATCCGCGTGCACGCGCCCGGAATCCATCGCGCCAGAATCCGGCACGAATCCGTGCCGTGTATGGCAGCCTTTAGATTTGCGGACGATTTTGAGTGCGCACGACGGTCGATAAGCTGCAAAATCGGCCGCAAATCTAAAGTGTATGGGCACCTTTAATAGTAAAGTTGTAATATAGTGGCCTCCCTGATAGAATACATAGTGATTGTAAGGTTTAGAAAGCTCCTCATATTACATGGTTTTGGTAAAGGAAAAGTGAATTGTACATAAATTGTATGGTAAGAATTTAAGTGTGTATAGTAGTGAAGGTGTCCATCCACGTCCCAACTGGCGCTTGACAGATGACCCACTTGAGCGCAGCGTCATCCAAAGGAATGACATTCTAGCAGGATTTACGCACACATACCTTACCTGTTTGACAGACCTGTTTTCAAGCAGGATCAGTTGAAAGGCATCCACGGCTCGATTTTTTTTATAGATTTAAGCACAATCGTGCGGAGTGCTCGAATATATAAAAATCGAGCCATGGATGGACACCTTTAGTTTCTAAATATTCCAACCTTAATACAGATTGAATCACCTGCAGCAGGGACGCAGGCTAGGAGAAGGGCACCTTGACCCAGGGGAGCTGGCCTGGGACGTCAGAGGAGGTAAGTAGGCGGGGATGGGAGGAGAAGGGGCGGAGACAAACGGAGCTGATTTAAGCCGGCCAAACAGGAAGTACTTTCTTTTTGGCCGGTGATCGTCACCCACCCACCCTCCCTTATGTATTGATGTGTTTTGTTTTTATGTTGTATTAATTGTTTTTTGTCACAGCAGGGCGGAAGCTCGGCAGTGCCGCAGGAATAGATTGGAGCTGGGAGAAGTTATGTGGCGTGTCAGTACTGAAGGGCAGCCACTTAGATGGTAAAAGCTGGGCGGGGCTTAGGCCCCCATTTATGGCACTCCCTGGAGTGAAAATAAGTACCCATCGAGTCAGTATTGGAGGGCTGGTGGCCGGTACGGTTTGGAAGGAAGACCAATTCGGAGGGCACTGTCGAGGCATTCCAGGAGTAATGTTATTATTTAAACGGTTATTTAAGGGTTAAAAGGTTATTTAAATGTTATTTATTTGGAGAATTAGCTGTGGTCAAAAGTTTGTAATTTTCCACTAAATCTTCTTATAAAGTTTTTAAATTGAAGTACGGCCTCTGTCATTATTTTTAGAATAAGTTGGGTTAGTGGTTAAGGTACAGGGTCTCAGTAATCCCTAGGTCAAAGCATTTATCCGTTTATAGACTAATGTTGTCATTGTTTATAGATGCTGGTAGAAGTCACCACTTTCTGCCATCTCCTCTTTGGGGGGCTGAAGTGGTATCCTATGACTATAGTTCCTGGCTATACACAACAACATACCTTTGTATAGGTTACTACACAAACTGTCAGTTAAGCTGGGCATACACAGTCCACAATCCTGCACGATCCGATCCCCGATCCGATGCCGTGTGCGCTCCCGCATCCCTAAAGCCCCCCATACACCTTAAGATCGATCCATACTTTGGATTATTGGATGCAGCAACCAGCGCGGATCGCACAGTTATCCGACAGGATGGTAAAATTTAACCCGATCCCATTAGTTCGGCTGCCCCCAGCCGAACTAATGAGGTGCACATAAAGAGTGCCATCCAATGTCATCATGCCGCTCCTAGTGCAGAGAATCGGATAAGGAATAGACGGTAAATCATACCGTCTATTCCCAGCTTTAGAACTTTTTGACTTAACTTTGACCTTAATGTTTGCAAAAACTGCATGTGCTAGGACAATACTTTTTGTACTGTTTCAATGAACGTGAAAGTAAAAATATTCTGACCATCTCTAGAACTGACCCCTATTTTATTGGTTAGGTCATATCCATTTCTGAAGTAGACATTGGTTGGCCGGTCAGACAAAATCTTCGTGGTTTGTTTACTTTACAGTTCAAAGTTTACATCCTGTTCACCTGCAACACAGGATGTATGCCGATGCTCCCTCCAACACAGGTTCAGAGAGAAAGTAAAACTAAAGGCGACCATACACGGGACAATTTTCAAAAGCTTAAATATTGATCAAGAGAACGTGTGAGTCGATCATTCTGGAATTAAGAGCTGCCAACCTTGGGCAATCAATCTAGAGGGTCCCATCCAAAGTATTAGCCAGGGATCGATTTCCCACGTTGGTGTGCATCAATTCCCCAAACGAACGCACAACGATTCTTGTGTCACCACATTGTGACCGATCGCACACCTATCACTGGGAAATCGAGCTGTTTATGGCCACCTTAAGTTAGTCTATTTCAGGTAATTGTTAAAAGGATTGGGTTCCTTAAGCTAGCCACACATGGTTCGATTTTAGTGTTCAATCAATGTTTTTCGAGGAAAAAAGTTTTTCTGCCCACATAGTACAATTGACGATTATTGATCAATTGAAAAAAAAATCATCGATTGAATCGTGATCGGACGGTTCTTGGTCGATTGTACAATCATCGAACTACATTCCTTGCAGCTTTTTATGGTTAAGTCAATGATACTCGATGTGTGTGGCTACTTCCCTTTAACACATTACATCCGACTGAAACTAAAATCGTACTCCCCATGTGGTGTACATAGATTAAATTAAAATAGATTTTCAAATTTTTTATGAAACTACAAAATCTAATCTAACGTCGATTGAACGCTAAAATTGAACCATGTGTGGCTAGCTCAAAAGTTGTGGCAATGGTGCTTTAACCCCCTGGGCGGTTTGAGCTTTTCGCGCCATTTTTTATGGCACGAAAAGCCGTTTTACCCGCAATCAGTGTACTCCGCCACGCTTGCTGGCTTTCCGCCCAGCCCTCTACACACCTCCGACGTCAAATAGACGCCAGCGGTGTGTGGAGAGGAGAGAGGCGCCCCCTCCATTAACATGGAGGTCTATGGCGCCGCCCCCCCCCCGCCCCCTTCGGCGTCACAGATGACGCCGAAGACACGGGGCCGGAAGGGCTCTGTGTGTCGGCGGCTCTTCTACAGAGCCGCCGGCACACAGAGAGATGGCGGATGTGCCCGATTCCGGCATCAGCGATCAAACTGTGCCCGAACTGAGTTCGGACAAACCGCTAGGGAGGTTAAACAAACAGTTAGGGCTCATTTACCCTGGCGGTTTTCAACGGCCAGGTAAACAATAGTGATGAGCGGCATAGGCAACATTCGTATTCGCGGCATGCCGCGAATTTTTGGGAAAACATTCGGAAAATATTCGCATTCGGCAATATTCTTCTTATTGCGAATATCGGCAGTTTTATGCGAATGTCGCGAATTTTATATATTCGCGAATATATGTTTAACTTGCATTGAGGGGCGTGTGGAAAAAATGGACGCCATCTAAGTGATTTTCGCGAATTTTCTAAAGTGCAGATTTTCGCAATATTCCGAATATTCGCATCACCCCAATATTGGATTTAAAAACTGTTGATGGTCACAGGGAGTGTTGCTAAGCTCTTGTTGCAGCCTTCCCATTTGTCCACTTGCATTGAGAGGCATGTGTAATGGAAAAAAAATACAGAATATCCGGAATTGCGAATATTCGGCAATATATTCACCATCTTCGCGAATTTCCGAATTGCCGATATTCGCGATTAATATTCGGAATCCGAATATTCGTGATCATCACTAGTAAACAACTCATATATAAACATAACCGACTGGCAGACGCAACATTAGGCATCCACCGGTCAGTTTTCAGGCTTTCGCCTGATAGGATCTCCATGTGGACCACATGACCTGCGAACGCCTGCACTATTTTGCAGCCGCTCCCGCAGCTGCGGGAGCACACTTTCCTTTCACCGAGCTGCTGTGGACTGAAAGCAGCTCGGGAAACTACAGTGTAAATTTAGCCTTATGTACATTTTGGGTCTCTAACTGCAAATAAGAAACTTGTATGCACAAGCCCTGGAGATCTAAAATGGAAAATTATTTCTGGAGAAAAAAAAATTGAACACCTCTCCCACCTCTCAGGGAACATAGGTTCTAGCACCAACAGCCCTTTGTATAAGTTGGGGCATAGTGAGTGCTTGGTTAGTGGGAGTTTGGTTACATTTTGTATCTCTCCCCATTTGTATAGCACGCAACAAGGATATGGATTAGGACAATTTCCCATGTTTCTCCAGTCTGTTGGGGCATAGCATGGATTTATATGGAGCTCTCCATGTATCTCGGTTAAGGTTCTGTAGGGTTTTTGTCAGGGTTTAGGATAACTCAGGAGTATTATAAGTAAGAATCACAACACAACATTAGTGATGAGCTGCATATGCTAAATTCAAGTTCACAAATGTTTGCAGGGATATTCAAAATAATTGGATTTGTTTACATTCTATGGCCCTACATTAAGTATACAGTATATATATGCGCGTATTATTGCAAATATTTGTGACCACATGTGCGCGATGGTACCTCATAGACTTGCATGTATTGCACACTGCAATGCGCACAGATATGCGCAATGTATGTCGTTAACCAATCGCAGTGATATTATGTCCAATATTGGACATTGCGAATATCCGGCCGCACATTCGCCACATATTGCAAATGGTCTAAGCAACACTACACAACATGTTTAGGTTTGCTCTCATGTTAAAAGAGTTCGGTGCAAATTATTAAAAAAGACTGCCATGTTACATGTGTTTCAGACACATCACCACTTCTCTTCAATGACTTGGTAATCCTACTATGATATTTCCCTCTTGCACTTATGCCACTTGGCACATTCCCTTCTAGTGAAATATTCAATGCTCCTGCACTGCGGCATCAATAAATGGCAAGCTTTGATAAGTATGGCAATTCCCTTCTAGGGGTATGTCTCTACACCTGCCATACTCAGCGTATGAGGCAGTCTAGGGTGCACCCATAGGGCTCGACCATTCGCTAACACATTCTAAGCAGAAGTGGACACAAAGTCCCCAGCTCTAAGCCACTCCATCCGATAGGTGACCTCGTGTTCTACTCACGTCCCCCTCACTTATTCTTTTAGCTTTTGCCTATACACGAGCTTCTGTGAGAGCAAATACAATGTCCACACCACATCCTCTGGCTAGGTTACTTGGCAGGTATTATATACTGTTCGGTCACCGCAGCACAGAAGTCAGGGTGCTTTCTAGGGCATTGTTACAGAACAGTCATTAACCCATTAGACAAGGGGTGCTGTGGCCCAATGGTAGAATGTGAATGTTCCCCTGGGGCTGCCCCTCTCCCTACCCTATGCTTGGGTGGCGTTATCTCCAACATTCACATGTGCTAGCTGGTGCTTATAGTCCCACAGGCTGTGGTGTTAGTCTGTTTCCCACAGAAACAAGAAGCTCGCTAGCCCATCCTATCTAGGCCTTGGGGAACAGAACCATCCACTGCCCAATTACAATCATAGTGGTATTCCATTTCCCCCTCACTACACCAGATTTTGAATTTCCCTTTATAGATCAAACAAATAGCATAGTAAGGGACCCCATACACCTTTAGATTTCTCTGTCATTGGTCTATTTCCTTTAGATCTCCATGTGTTTTACCAAAACCATGTAATATGAGGGACTTTCTAAACAATAAGGTCTACCTGTGTTCAATTGCAGAGGACCCGGCACTACATAGTTGTTGGTAGATCTAAAGGTGTATGGCCAGTTTAAATCTCTCTGACAGCATTAAAAAAAGCTTAAAGACAATTCAGCCCTCCCACACTGAATTACAAAAATGTTTGCCTAGATATAAACTTAAGCGAAGGGACCAACACTGTAACAGCATAATAACAGTAACATGACACTGGAGAGGAATAATTAAAATAGAAGGTTAAAGGGGGCCTGAAGCAGACACCCCTCTGACATACAATCTGATGTTTAGATAATAAGCTATCACAGGCACAGATGTCAAGCAGTGTAGACAGCTAGCTAAAATTCTACTGGGAGCTCATAAAAAAAAACAAATAATTAAGGCGGTTTGTAAAGTTCCTTGGAAATAAAATGTCAGTAAAATAAATGTATCTACTGTCTTGTCTGCTTTTAACTTAAATGCAAACCACTATCTTTTGCACATACCATATATGCTTGAGTATAAGCCACATCCAGCACCTAAAATCTGCAAAAAATTAGCTTATAGTCAAGTCTAGAGATGAAATCGCAAAATTTTAACTAGCTGACTTTGAAATTTAATTGCAAAGCCCCTGAACATGGTATCACCAAATCATTTTGTATGTATTGCTCTAGCTCATGTAATTTTTGCATATATTTAGTTGAAATTAAGTAAAAATTTCACTTGCCAACACTTTGCTTGCAAGCTACTTTTTAAATGATGAGGTTAAAATGATCTACAAACAGTAAAACTGCCCCTACAGTTATCCTATCCTATTATCCTATCTCCTCTGGGTCATTCTCTAGACCTTGCTGTTATCCTGCATGGCTTCATGTTCTCTCTTGATTTTGCTACTGAGAACTCCTATAAGGTCCATATGCGTTGGTAATTGACCAATGATAGATTCTCCTGATTTGTGCCTACAGTTTCTCCACTTTGCTTTCAGGTCTGCTCTGCTCGAGGTTTCCTCCTCAATATCTGGTGGGCCTGCTGACAGGTTCAGAGGTTGCGGATCCCCGCCTATAACTGTACTCTTTTTGGGTGCCCACTATGGCGTAACCCATGGGAGGCTTTGCTTCACAGGAAGATAACATCCCTGTCCAAGTCTAAGAACCGCTCGGCCTCCTTTATTTTTATGGCCACTAGGCAAATGATAGCCAAATCCTGAAGACAACCTACCCTAGGCTGTATCCACAGCATTACGGGCTCTGTTGACCCCCCTGCGTTAAGCGCTAATCCTTCACAGGGAGGTCAATGGAGCCCATATATATTACCTGCCTGACGCACTGTTTGTTTACACGGCGTGGAGCCAGCCGGAGGTTGACGCAGCGCCTTGCCTTACCTCTCCACAGGCTGATTGGCTTGACGTCGTATAAACAGACAATGCAGCAGGCTCCATTGACCTCCCTGTGAAGGTATTCGCTTAATGCAGGGGGGTCAACTGAGCCTGTAACGCCATGGAAACATATCCTGAGTTTTGCGAAAGTGAAAAAATGCATTGTGGGCATGATGATTATTAGGAAAATAACTGCAAATGTCACTGATAACCATCTCAAGTTTTTAAAAGTTTGGATTGCACACCTCATTCAGAAGGTTTCTCCCACTATCTTTTGTCTTCATAATTTGTCATTTTCTTTTCGTTTTTTGGGAGATCTTATTTTCCTTTTCTGGCAAGATCAAAGAACTTCACAATTGGCTGGGAATAGTACAAATGTATTTATGGGTTTGTTTTTTTTACCTGACTAAAAGCAAAGTAAAAAAATTGTATGAATCATTCTTAAATATAATAAAACTTATTAAAAACACTAAACTTCCCATGAGATGAAGTTCTCCTATTACACATACAGCCTTTCCCACCCAGTCACATCACCGGCACCTGAGAGTCAGGAGTGTAATTCTTTGTTACCTTTTCATATATATCGGTGACAGCAGGCGGGAAATCTGACCTTTGCACAGCAGCCTTTTCATACTGATAACGCATCTTGACTCCAAAGGTTGTAAAATATCAAATAATAACTTGGTTTCCCATGCCTCTGTCAATGTCCTATTGCATAAAAAAGTTATTAAAAAATCATGTTTATGTGTTTAGTTGGCTGGGAAACTGACATTTGAAGGAGCTTAGAGTGTGTTATATGTACAGTATGTATAAATATATATATATATACAGGGGTGCACATAACTTTCTTAGGGAGGTAGTCAGGTGAGTACCAAGAGAATGTGTTTGGTACTCACCCACAGCCCCCCACCACCTCCACCACCAAGCGCCACCCCCTGTCCAACTCCACTACCAAGGGGGATAAAAGGTATTTAGACATGTATTAATACATTCACACTGAAAGGAAATGTATCTGTAAGATTTTCAATAGAAAATGCCATGTTCTAGAAATAGTTCTGATAGGGCAACAGATTGCCAACTGATTTCCATGAATACCAGGGGTGTTGAAACCAGGCCGGGTATGGTGAGGTACACATGTGTTGTAAAAAGCAATTTCACCTCCATTACATGGAAGTCTATGGCGCCGCCTATCCCCTGCCCCCTCTGGTGCCATAAGAAAAATCATAGATAGTTGTGTACAACTGTCAGCTGTGATTACACAGTTACAGTGATATCAGTGGCTATAAGGGGCCCTAAGTAGGTGTATGGGGCCTGTGCAAAGATCACAGGGTAATTTGGGTCAGTATGAGGGGTGGGTGTATAAGTTGCATGTAGGTGTGCAGCTCTCAAAAGTAGGTGTGCAGCTCTCAAAATAGAGTGTGCCCCCAGTAACAGACAAATAGGAACAAGGACACGAGGCGCACAACCTAGTACAACAAAGTAAGGTACTGTAAATGGATAAATCAAATGAAGCTAAATAAAACAAAATACTCACATTAAAGGAGATTTGCAAGGATTAATGTCTCAGGCCCTTTCCAGGATGACCTCACTTCCTGGTTAGGGATGAGATTACTTCTTGCTTACAGGTGCTGGAGGGATCAACAGGAACAATGTGACACTTTTCAAGCGTAAGCTCTTTGTCAACCAACCTGGTGTAGCTTAACATATGCAGAAATGCATATGTATATATATATATATACTGTATGTACTGTTTTGTTAATTCAATAAAGCAAAATATGTATTAAATCATATATACTACATAACTACATGATATCCAATATTGATATTCCTCCTACCAATAATATGTTCCTCCTACCATTGCCATGGGAGCCACATCAGCACCATTTCATCTATCTTTACCCTAACCAAAATACCAAATACACTATACACTTCCTATAAACCTGAAGTCTAGAAGATCTTTATTATTCAAGGTTTTATCACATAAATGATGTACACCTATATTGAGATTTATCATTTATGGCTTACCATCACTTGATTTTTCAGGCTTTTCAGGATCACTATGCACTCTCATTTATTGTGTATGGATCCATTTTTCTTAGAGTTGCCCCATAGCAGCTAATCAGATTCAAACCTGTAATGGAAAAAGACAAATGAGGACTCGAACTGTGGATGATTGGTGGCCATGGAGAGATATAGATATAAAACACATATTAAATATTTACAATTATATTGACCTAGCCTGAGCATTTGGTGAACCTGTAATACGTAAAATTATAGAGAAAAACTCTTGCCTATCTGTTTCCCAATGGATAGAAACTGCTTATCACTATCGCCCCCTAGAGGCTGAATGTGTTATAACAGCTCTACCTACAGAACAGCTTTGTGTATTATTCCAATCTGTATGCAGACTGACACATCGCTGCAATAAGCACAACATGTTTTCTAGTTACCAACATTTTACAGTATTTTCCTTATTGTATAATAAAAAACAAATTCTGACAAGCTTGGTGATACAGACGAAAAATGGTACCACCTGTATATATTATATGCCATATAAGGATATTAAAAACAGGTGAGTTAAGCTAGCCACATACGGTTCGATTCTGGTTCAATCGATGCTCGATTAGATCAAGGAATTCAATCGTCTAATCGAAAATCGATCTTAATCGCATCAACATACACCCCACATTGAGTTTGCGATTATGGGGCGATTTCGACTAAAAAAGAAAACTAAAATTGTCGATTTGAGTATCGAAACGATTGAAGTTCAGATTGAAGTGGTCTATGTTAATTATATTAAATCTAATCGATCCAGGAGAAACACCACAAACATCCACGATTATAAAAAGATTTTGGCACAATCGACGATGATTTTCCAACATATCCGATCAAAATTCGATCAATTTTTCTGCCTTTATCGAACAATTATCGTCGATCGTACCATGTGGGCATTTCTCGATTTTTGTTCAATCGATGAAAAAATTCATCTAATCGGGCATCGATTGAACTAAAATCAAACCGCGTGTGGCTAGCTTTAGGGCCCCCATACACCTTTAGATTTCCTTAAGATCGCCTTTTGCTTTACCAAAACCATGTCATATGAGGGACTTTCTAAAGCTGGCCATACACCTTTAGATCTCTCTGGCAGATATCCTTTAGATCTACCAACAACTATGTAGTGCCGGGTCCTCTGCCATTGAACACAGGTAGACTTGATTGTTTAGAAAGTCCCTCATAGTACATGGTTTTGGTAAAACAAAAAGAGATCTCAAGGAAATCTGACAGAAAAATCTAAAGGTGTATGGGGGCCCTAAACCATCAAGTTTACCTGTGTTCAATGGGATCCTTTTATTACATAGGATCCTTTATTACATAGTTGTTGGTAGATCTAAAGCTGGGCATACACCACCCGATTATCCAGCGATCGCTTTTTAATCCGATTGCCCATCCGATTCCGAAAAAATTTTAATTTGCGAAAACGATCGCAAACTGCAACATACCATGCATTCAATTTCTGGGCGATTCTATCCTGAAAGTCTTGCACGCACACATTTATGGGTTTGGAGTGGTGTTAGCTGAAGAACTGGCCAGTGACCAACAGCACACAAACAAAGGCAATTTCCACAAGAAAACTAGATGGATCGCTTAAAACGATCGCATGAGATGGACGAACGAACAGCACTCGATTCCTTTGCTTTTTATTAAAATTATCCATCAGAACGGATCCGTGAACGATCGTTTTTCTGTCGGATTTTTGACAAAACCGATCGCTCGGACACTTTTGGCATGCTTTAATTTTTATCCAACGCGATCGCGCGATCACTTTTGTTAAACCATCGCACTAAAATTTAACTAAAAATCGAGACGTGTATGCCCAGCTTAAATGATATCTGACAGAGAGATCTAAAGGTGTATCATTTACCATAGTGCAGGAGTGCTGAAGTGAGGCCTCTTTGACCAAATGAAGCCCACAATGTATTTATATTTGGCACATATAAAAACAATGGCACATTCTTTTGTTTGACATTTGTTGTCACAGGTGTTTTACACTTTGCTTTTTCCAGATTCAAAGTTTAAGCAAATTGTAAGTTTGTTTCTATATAAGCAGGTTCATTGTTATATCTGATGAGAAGGAAAAAGTTCCTAAAGCTAGCCATACACAGTTGGATTCCATGGCCGATCGATCACCTATCCGATCGATTCCGGCGATCTCAGCGGGAATCGGAGGTCCGATCGATCGGCCAATTAAGTGTGTCCGATCGCTACATACCACCTTGTCCCATGGATTCCTGGACGATTCCGTGTCCGATCGCTTACTCCACAAATGGCAACTCCCCCTGATGTGTGCAGAATCGGATCAGAAAGACCAACATGTTGGTTCTCTGTCCGATCCGATTCTGGGCCCCCGAACGATCGGACGTGATCGGACGGACAAGGTGGGCTTTACGCGAATCCGATGGGAAACGGACCCGTGTATGGGGGCCTTTAATTGTAGACAATGTAGACAATTGTACAATTAATTTCATGGTTGGCCTGTTGTACAAAATTTTTATTTTGTCCCACTGTGTATTTAAGTTTGACACCCTTGCACTGCTTGTACTGCTATTCAAAATCACATAATCACCATAACATAAGGAAAAAAAGGAGCCTCAATATCCCCCAAAAAATGGGTGAGTACATATAAACCTACCTTTGTTCTCATTAGTAAGTTATTTGTTGCAAAAGGAACCTTACAAAATATAAATGGGAACAACTAGCTAATAATCGTAAAGACAGAGAATGCCCATAATTTATTACTATTAAAAAATTGAAACGAACTTTGTGCTGTATTATTAAATCTTATTTTGTGAAATTGTCACATAAGAAATAAGAACAGGATAGGACCTAGTTGATCTGTTTCAGGTCACAATTGGAAGGGAAGTTTCAAATACAACGGACACATATGTCTATTTGCTAGGATTCAGTCTTCATGCCAACACTGTCACAGTGACCATGACCACTTTCTTTTTCCAAGTTGTCAAGAACCTCCCCTCTCCTTTACCTGCTTCTTCAACTATGGGCACTTTTGATGTAGCTACCTCTTTCTCACACATGCCATACATATAGCACTTCACCTACATTTAAATGAAGAAGGCACCTTTGTCCTTTGTCTGGGGGCTCAGCCGCCTGTTCCCGTATCTCCTGCTTTGTTTTTGAATCCCCCTCACCTGTCGCAAGACTGTAGTCTCATAGGATCCCTGGTAATTGGAGTCTAATTTATGCCTTTCAGTGTCTCAGCTTGAAGATGAGAAAATGTTTGCCCTGGGGAGCTCCGATATGCTTCATTGCACTAGAATAGCCCTAACTCTTTCTCTTCCAAGGATCCATTTCATTATTTTTAAATGATCTGGGATGATTCATTTGTCACTTGCGGTGAAATGTGCTAGCTGGCAGCCAGTAATTGGTGACATTGGGTTAGACAAGTTACAGGATTTTATTTACTACATCACTGGAATTCCCCTGTTCACTGTTTTATATGCACACCATAAATACAAATGATTTCTGTGCAAGTTTGGGAATTTGCTCAGCATCATCAGAAACATAAACTTGGCTTTACTTGTTCATCCCGCGTTATGGCTTCATTTATAGCTGTTTATGTATTATAGTCTCATTATTGTATTTTACTGCCATTGTTACTGTTGAGTGGTAGGAATAACTATTTACATATGTTTTCTATTGTTCAGAGTTTCCCATAGGAGGTACAGGAGATTATAATTTATATATAATTATATAACATATATATTATATATAATAGTATAACACATTTTAACAATTTCTAGAAAGGTTAGCGTTCATGTTTTTTCAGTAAGGGCTTGATTCCACTGGTGCGACTTGCCTCGGCTGTATCCGCGCGGCTGCAGCCGCTCCCGCCGGCAACCCGAGCTGTTGTCATCCGGATGCACGTGTCCGGGCGTGCGTTCGGATGAAAACTCTGTGCAGCCCCCATGTAAAAGGATGCGGTCGGTTGCGGTTTCCGCACGAGAACGCTGAAGCCAGCGTTCGGAACCGCACCGCATCCCCATCCGCACCGCATCCATACTCAGCCGCACCAATGGAGTCTGGCTGATGGTTTGCCTATGGATGCGGTCGAGGGGCGGCAGCCGCGCGGACACAATCGCGGCAAACCGCATCAATGGAAACAAGCCCTGAGGTTGCCCTCTTTTTGTGTACCACTCACTATGCCTATTAAGAGACAATTTTATCTTTGGCAACTGAGAATTAAAACAATACTCAAGGTTAACATCTACAGTATATAAGCTAACAACTGATCAAATCCAAACAAACATGAACCCCATGCGCGAGGCTCACACCTTTGATGCATTTCACCTGGGATGGGATTAGTAATAGAGGCCTCATATTGTCATTACCATCTAAATGAAGTAGGGGTAGTCCACTTACATTTAATGCCTCAATTTCAAAGGAATGCTGGTTGATTTTAGTCGGAGCCCAAGAGAGATATCTCATTGTAAAGATATTATAGCTTTGCTTTCATCATCTCATCCAACGTCTTATTCCAAAATCCCATCTCATCCCATTATTTTATGTACCCCAAAAACTTCTAGATTATTGTGAGGCTATAGAAGCCAATATAGTCCTTGTGATTTACTCTCCTTGTCACCCTCACTAAAATGCTGATAAGAGTTTGGACTTTATAATTGTCAACTGTTAATTTTTAAATCCAAAATGGCAACCCCTAGGTTGTTCATCCAGGAGTAGTGATGACGAACTGTTCGCAAGGCATGGATGTTCACCCTCCTTCTAGCCGGCGAGCAGTACGGGTGGTCGACCCGACCTGTTCGCCGGTGAGAAGGAACTCACTATTCTTCCGCAGAAGCAGTAAGATCCCGCCGGAGACAGAATCTTTTCACTAGAAGACCGGGTAGAGAAGCCGGTCTTCTAGTGAAAAGCCGGCTCCAAAAACCAGAAGTGACATCAGTGACATCTCATCCGGCAATCACAACAGGAACTATGCCTTCCAGGTAGCGGATGTGACATCACTGATGTCACTTCGTGTTTTCCTTATTCAAATTCCTTGCTGGCGGGCAATTTTAATCTGCGTGTGAACAGGCGGACATCGGACTTCTTTAAAAGTCTAATCCGCCTGTTTGCAGATGGACCTGGCCGAAGTTCGGCCATCACTATCCAGGACACAAGGCACCAGACAAAGTACCCAGTAGCTGACAGGTAAAATAATTGGCCAATAAACCATAAAGTACATCATGGTAAGTGCTAAACAACAGGCCAACATATTACATGTTATTAGTACTCTTTAACTGTTCAGTTATATAGTAGGTCATTCTAGACTAAAGATGCCTACCGCATATCTAATGCAGCCACTCCTGTCTTCGAGTGGGATTGATTGATCCCGCTCGAAGACAAGGGTGGCCACATTAGAAGGGTTATAGGGCATGACCGTAAATCATGCTTGATCTCCATTGACCACAGGTCACACTGAGCTCGATGGCTCATCTATCTCACAGGCATCGACCCGTGTATGGCAGCCTTTATTTTAAATAAAGGAATACTAATTAGAAGATTTGCAGGGATCACATGGTATAAGCGGGAGGTAGGTAAGGTAGGTGGGAGCAGCCAGTTTATTACAACTCTAATGTCCAACATTAAGCAGAGCTGGATATGATATGAACTAGGCAGTTTTTCAGTGAAATCAAATTTGACTCACAAGCAATTGTTAGGTATCATTACAAAGCTGGATAAGCAATAAGAGGTGAATGGTGATATACAGGTAAATAACTTAAGCTAGCCATACACGTGTCGGATTCCATGTCCAATCGATTCATCATCCGATCGATTCCGGCGATTCTGCCGGGAATCGCAGGTGTGATCAATCGGCCAATTAAGAGTATCCATCGCAGCATACCACCTTGTCCAACGGATTCCGGGACGGATCCGTGTCCGATTGTCCACCTCACAACTGGCAACTCCCCCTGATCCGGACAGAATCGCATGAGAAAGACCAACATGTTGGTTCTCCGTCGGATCCGATTCTGAGCCCCTGATCAATCGGACGCAAACGATCGGACCAGGTGGGCTGCATGCGATTCCGGCACGATCGTTTGGCGTGCACGCGCCCGGAATCGATCGTGCCGGAATCCGGTGCAAATCCGACACGTGTATGGGGGCCTTAACATGTATAAATCAACAAATACTACAATAAATAACTAACTGTTCTTCAATCTGTCTTGCATCACTGGGTACTTTTTAGACACTATAGCCCAATTCTTGTTCAGAATGAGTGAAGTGATTCTACTGAGGGCCCTGTTGCATCTGTGGTGCGTTTTATTCCCGGCATCTGATGCATTAATGTTAACAGATCCGATGCTGATAAACAAAAAGTTAGCATATTCCACTGCGCTAGATCACCCATACAACTGTATGGGAGACGCTTGCGCTGCAGGGCGTTTGCGTTAATGTGATGCGTTGCGTGTTAAGAGGTACTATAGACCCTGCATTAACACTATAATGCTGCATCTCCATAAACGCAATGCAGGGCGGCTAGTGTGAAAGAGCCCCTAAATATTATCACAGACTGACCCCATGAAATAACATATCTTTGATAATTGATATAGAACTTGCCAACATGTAAGGAAAATATGTTACTTACCCATTAAGACTAAAACTCTTCACCTTAACAGTTAGGCAACATGGGTGGGTCCGGGTACTATCCCTGCACGTTAGACAATCAGGGACACTGTTCAAGTAGTCCCTATGGTCTCCAATCATGTTCAGATGGTCACAAGCACCTAAAGCCAATGTCCTATTTAGATACATACAGTATACCTGTTGTAATCAATTGAGTAAACAATGATTTTATTCACATTTATTCAAGAAAACTCTAAAGTGTGTATAAGGTAAACGCAAGTGAAATAAAAATTGGGTATGGAAACTTTTTTTGCTATGTGTCTAAACATGCATAACGTGTCTCACTTTATCGCTTTTTATAGTAGCCAGTAACACACCATTGTCATTGTTGTTTTGTGATTGTGAAGGCTGCGCAGAGCTTTTCTAGACATAGTCTGAAACTGGTACTAATTTCAGGAGATATCCACATTATCAGCAACGGGTTAATCATTCTACCACTATAGCCATCTGGAGACAAAGCTCAGGTGCACAAAGCACCCTCCATCTTCTGTTTCATCATCTGACAGGTTTCGTAATTTGTTTTGATGTTACTCTCTTCCCTCGATACTTTATCCCAGAGGATTGAGATGTTTTTAATGTGTATTGTGGGAGAATTTGTTTTCTACCTTTATGTTACCTAAAGCCAATTGCTGTATAGTGGGTGTGTCTGCTGGTAAGGGCTGAGGGTGGCCATACACGTTTAGATTTGTGGCCGATTCTGCCGCCGTGTGTGCTCACAGAGGCTGATCTGCCGCAAATCTAAAGGTAGGTATACACAAGGAGATTCTCCCTCAAAAGATGAGGAACAGACTCAGAGGAACGGCGGGCACACATTGTGTGGACGGCAGTCCCCATCCAAAGAAATGTAATGGGCAGAGAAATATGGACATGACCGTTCTCTGGTCGATCAGGTTTTTGCCGACATGGATCGGCTGCTCCATGTGTGCACCGGTGATCCACAGGCAATTTTGTGGCCAATAGATTAGTGTGAGTGCATATGCCGGTCGATCGGCCGCAAAATTGGCCACAGATTGCAGCATGTATGGGGACCTTAATGCTTAAAAGCTGCATTCACCGTATCTCGGCCTGGAAATCGATCTGTCCGTAATTTCTTAGATCAATCCCAGTTTGCGGGTGCCCGACGCACGATTGAATGGTTGCGATTAAGGTCTTGTCCCCATAGGGGAATTTTTCCACGAGGTGGCGCGGTTCTTCAATGGGGCTTTTTTTCAATGGGGCTGTTCCCCCTTGCGCTAGCGGCTTAATTAACATGTAGCAACCACTTGTGATCTTTGACAGCTGCTAGCGGCTGGCAGGACCACGCCGCCCCAGGGCCAGCTTCGACTGTGTGGACAATCCCTATACATTGAGATGCGGTTTTTAACCGCGGGCATTCACATCTATAGTCGCGGTCAGGGGGGATCGGCGTGGGCGGCTGCGGTCCGTGATCAAAAACGCCGTGATCCTAGTTTTTAGGTCGCGCCGCGGCCCAGGGTAGAGCCCCATTCAATTACATTACCGGTGACTCCATCCAAAGTAATGACCGGCACACAAAGGGTGCCCGGGTGATTCTCGACAGGACCGGCCAGGCGATCTGCCAGGAAATTCTAAAGGTGTGTGCCCGGCTACAAATCTCAATATCAGAGGTCAAGTTATATCAGGGGTTGTGGTTCCTCAGTAACTGGAGCTCTACAATTTGCAGTGATATGTATTACGATGATAATTGGTGAACAGCAAAGTAGAAGGCCATGGTTTAGCTTGGAGTATATAGGTGGGTACTTGAACCGTTGAAAATTAGGTGATCAATGTGCAAATCTGGCCAGTAATGTGATATTTGTCCCAAAGGATTTTTTAAGAATTTATTTTTAAGAAATGAATGGCACAGATGTCTTTTCTTTGATATTTGATGTCACATGTGATATAATATTACGATTTGCTTGTATCAGATTCAATATTTAATCAGCAGGATAGAAAACTTCAAGACTATGGAGTAAAGTTATCCACACTATTTCCTGAACAGAGATCAGGTTTTTGAGGGTCACATACGTGCTGGTTAGCGATGAGCGACATGGGCAATATTCAAATTCGTGCTAATTGCTTAAATCCCAGGGTTTTTTTTCCTTGAGGCTGTTACTTCTCCACTAATTCCAATAGAGCAATCCTAATATCTTCAGGATGTTGTCACAGCTATGGCATTGGATCTGGTATAGAAACATGCTGTAAAGCAGGGAACACACGCATAGATATGGGCTACATCGCTGGCTGCTGCACCCTCACAACCATCTATCTGGCCCATATCTAATGCGAACATCAATCAATCCCGTTTAAAAATAGGGATATCGGACATGACCTTAAAAAAGTTCTGAAGCACTGCCCCCGTGGTCCTCCTTGCATGGGGACCACGGGTGCAAAGCATCATCGGAACTGGAGACACAGCGTCCAGCCCCTTCAATGTTGAACGGCTCGTATATCGAGCGGTGTGTCCCTAGCTTTGGAGTTTCCAACTCATCTTTTTGATTTATAATGAATACATTTTTTTCGGTCGGTGGTTGATTAAATGCAAGGAAAGCAGTGGGTGAACCTAATTAACCTCAGACTGTGCTGTGCTTCCTCCCACAAAGCAAAGGTAAATACTGCAGAGCTGAATAGCCACCTCCTCACATAAGCATGTGTTAGTATGCAAGGGACATGAAATAAGATGATTTTGGCCATGGAAGATTTACATAGTAAAGAAGCACTTTACAAATACTGGAAAGATTTTAACAATTGTTTTACCTGTTGTAATTATTTTTTCCCCATGTTTATATAGCGCTGACATATTACACAGCACTTTACTTTATATGGTCATGTCACTAACTATCTCTCAGGGGACCTCACAATCTAATGTCCCTACCTTAAGGCTATGTCTCCACAGCGGATGCTCTGTTCTCACTCTCTGAGCCGATCCACCGATGCAGTTGTTAACAAAATCTTTGACAGCCCACATGGTTAGATCGACCTAAAACAATTAAAATTGGGAACATTCTTGATTAAAAAATTATCGGACATGCTAGAAAATTTTAATCGGTCATATTGAAATTGAACCTTAATTCAATTTTGCTTTCAGTCGGTCCTTTGTGTTCCGGCCATTAGTTTGAACTGGGACGCCGGTCCCTATTTAAGCTAATGGAATCAGCCAGAGATTTGTCCATTCTCTGGCCAACCGAGCTTTGGGGTGACAGTGATCTGTCGCCCCATGTGGGCACCCGCAATCCACTGGCGATTTTGCCGCCATCCAGCGGCCGCATAGAAATGTGTCAGCCTAAGGGTCCCCAGACACGCAATGCTGACTCATGTAGTCAGCATTGCGTGTCTGGGGACCCTTAGGCTGACACATTTCTATACTTTCCCATTGTGCCACCTTAGCGCGTTTAACCTTTTCTGCATTCTTTAAAAGATATTTCTGAACCCTTATAAACAGGTTTAATCAGATTATTTTTGGAATGTGAAGATATCCTTCTTTGACATTGGAGTTGTTCACTAAAGATGTAATCAGTGACAACCTATTAGAATAAGCACCAGTGAACTCTTAAGGGGTAACATGAATTCTTGACATAATTGTATGAAAATCAGAACATCCTTCTAAGCATATAAGGTTGAAATTGAAGTTTACCTAAATAGAGAGAAAGAGTAATAAAGGTTTAAATCCTCCAGTAACTCATGGACACAAATATTTTTACTGGTTATAACTGGTGTGTCATCTGTTGGCTCTGGGTTAGATTTAGGCTAAAATGCCTCAGTTTTGCGTATATCAAATGGAAGGATTTAGGCGTAGCCCATTATAATGAATGAGGCTGTATACACATGCGTTTGTCTGCTACATTGTGCTCCATTGCGTTAAAATCGTCATAGAGCACTTCATTGATCTTGACGCATCGTTGACCAACGTAAGGGGCGGTGCACTGATGCACCCATAGACATTGCATTGAACCTTATGCTTAATGGATGCTTAATAGTGTTGAGCGAGAATATTCGAAATTCAAATATATTCAACGAATATCCACCATTCGAGAATTCGCAATATTTCGCGAATGTGCGCACAGATATTCGCAATGGCAGATATTCCTTATATTATGCTTCAACATTTTTTAGCGGCATACATCGCGCATATGTGTGCGCATTGCGAATGGATATGCGCAATACACACTTCGCTCGTGCTGGCTAAGATCACAGAATGAGGAAGAGAAGCTGTAAAGCTGCATTGCGAATCTTTGCGTATGGGCATGCGCAATGTAAGGCAATAGAATACAGACAAATCGAATTTTATGAATTTAGAATATTTATTTCTAAATTCGCAAAATTACGCGAATTCGAATATACCATATGCTGCTCAACACTAATGCTTAATGCTTGACCCCAAGGCATCATGGTTACCTTGACGGACTTAAAAGCGCAGTGGAAACTTAGCCTTAGAGTAAAGAGGAGACTGGACCTATTTGCAGATCTATCCTATGGGCCTGGGAGGGCTTGCCATTGAGAATTTAGTCCTGGTTATGAGAGTAGCCTTGGGCCATACATGGTACACAGATAAAAGAGGGAATGGAGGTGTTGTGCTTAGAGGAATAGCAAGTGTGAACTTGGCCATGAGGGCAAGGTGAAATGTTCCCTCCAAGTGGTAAAGTTAACATCTCATTAGGCTGTATTCTAAGGCCCACCAGCAACTAGAAAGGCATGTGAGACGTTGTTGATATTTTAATACGTTTTAAGTGTGTTCCCCTAGAGCAGTGGTTGCCAAACTTTCCTTGCAGGGCCCCCCTTTATCTATTTAGGAAAATTATGGACCCCCTCCCTTCTCAAACATAGGTTAAGAATGAGGGCCAGTGCCCCCGTGCAATACCTTCGCACCCGTCTTCCGTTCTGAAGCACTGCCCTAGAGTTTGAGTGTCCATTGGTATGTTGGCCAGAGGTTTGGGAGACCCATAGTTAGAGACTAAAGGTAGCCAATTACAGGCCGATTTTCACCTGATTTTCCGGCCAATCGACCATCGTGCACATTCCCGCCTAAATATAATAACTATGTTTTGTTACTTTCTATCATAAATGATCCATCTTCTTTGCCACCACTTTCTGTCCATGCACAGTGATGGTTGCATCACCCTAAAACAGCCATGGAACATCACCAGGAGATAAGCTAGTTAGACATTGCCAGCTCATTTTTAGGCCTGCAATCCACTTCCTAAGAGACTACAGAAGACTTTCTGAGCCCTCAACCCAACTACTAAAACCTTTTTGTTTTATTTATAAGCTTATGATCAGTTATTACTCATGGATGCTCTATTGGTAAGGACTTTTTACAATAAACTGTGTTGATCACAAAAGTTGGGTTTCAGTAGTTATAGCAGTGGTGGCCAACTGAGTTGATATGAAGGCATCATTAAAGGGCCGCACATTACATTTTTAACCAATACTGACTTGTATAGGCATTTTTTACGAAAAAAAGAAGACCTGTTTTAAATTATACTTCAAGCATCAGTGAACGCTAGTATGGTAATGCATATTTTGTGTCATATGCATCATCAAAGGTTATGTGCCCCATAGATTTCATCAATGACTCTAATGATATTGATGCGGCACATAACCTTTGATTCAAAGGCTATATGCCCCTATTCTATGTGCCGCAATATATATTCTACAATCATCCCCCGTTCATTGGTGTAATAGTGGGAGCATAGGAACTCACCAATCTGCTGATCCCCAGCCAAAACAAGAAGAGAAGATAAGAGGCGAGGCAAGGGACTTGCCAGGTTCCATCTGGGTCGCTGATTGGCTTTTACGTACGCCTATCCTGCCCACTCTAAGAAGTTCCTGGGTGAGGACCTGTCAGCCGGGGATCGGCAGAAAGTTGAGTTCCTCTGCCCTATGCAATAACAGTTAGGTTTTTGGGGGGCTGCTAGTGGAGTACTGAGGGGGGCCACCCGAGAATTCCCAAAGGGCCGCATGCGGCCCCGGGCCACAGGTTGAGCACCTGGGAGATATAGGCACCATGCACGCACAGTAGGATTTTTTCGACTAGCTAAATCTGGCCATACAGGCATAGATTCTCGTTGAACGATTGTTGTGTGCTTACACCGAGATTGTCCAACAATCATTCGCTGAATGTATACGCACCACTTTAAGTGCTCATCCAAAGCAATGGCGATTGAACAGGGAATTACTAATATGTTGGATCCCTGTTTAATCAACATTTTGTTTGCATGGAATCGAACGTTCAAGGTTGGCAGAGTTCAATTCCTGAACGATTGCCACAAATGTGCACGGTGTATCTTAATTTTGTGTGTCGATTGCAAGTCCTCTGAACTAGGTATCACCAAAATAGCTGGAGATGCGAAGAAGGGTTGTGGGAATAGTTACCACTAGTACCTGCTTTCTTAGACTACCATTATACTCTAACAGTGCTCCCCCGTTCTTCCTTACCTCCACGCTTCTGGACCAATATACCATACTATTTCTTACCAACCACCCCACTGGGGCTCAGGAAAGCCATACCTCCTGAAGAAGATTTATTTATATATATTTGAAAGGCGCGTTGAGGTTTTGTGGCTAATTCATCCATCCTCATACGTTTTCAAGCATCATTCTCCAGGCATCCTACTAGGGGACATGATGACAACTCTATCCAATACCACGTGTTCAAAATTGACGATTCATCACTAAATGGAAGAAAACAGGATTCCTTCATGCGCCTATGTTTATTGAAACTATTATTGTAGTTCATCATTGACTTATCATATTTATTCGTTTGTCGAGATATGATTTAGTTTTTTTGACTTGCTCCTTTAGTAATAAGTTGTCTTTTGGACCCTTGAATTTAGGGTGTTATAACAAGGTGGCCTCAAAGTCCCTACGTCCTGGCCTAGTGTTAGGAAAAAATCCACTTTGAATGAAGGGGATCCCTGAGATTCCCCTCCATTCTTTCTTTCTTTTTAGATATTTTTTTGGGATGTTGTCCACCTATCACTTCTAACTAGATGGTATTTTCTCAGGAATATATCTAGCATATAAAGTTTTTGCATAAATTAAGTTTTTGTGTATTTATACAAAATGAATTAAACATGGAAGAAGGAAGCTCCATTATAAAGTCAGTAAGTGGTGGATCAGTGGTCCATATTTTGATGTTTGGAGGAGAGGGCTATAATACCCTTTTAAGATGAATTTTCTTTGTGTTTAAAACCGTCGGCATGAAAGGTGAATTACTATCTGTCCCCATCACAAAGCACTGTTTGCCAAGGTTGGCCATGCCTTTCACTTCGGTTGCAAATGATCTCACGGATGTTGGGATACGTTATTTACATACTTAGCACGGCAGAGATTTGCCTTCTGGTTCTGTATTTGTAAGTAAGCCTGACAGTGAGATCGCTTTCACCGTGTATTGAAAAGGTGGAATGACTCATGCGGCAGGTGCTCTGCCCTTTATATATGGAACTTTAAAGCACAATTTACTTTTCATACATGGTTTAAAGGCCGGCTCCACCCAAAAAAGTATTCTGAGCTGTATAAAAAGAGGGCAGAGGTCACTCTTACTAGACACCTATCCAGTATGTCCGAAGGAAGATTCTCCTAATTATAGAAATAAAATGCTGGTGATAAAACATTTCTGTAGCAGATTCTGTAGGAGATGTTGAAAAAGCCATGATATGATGGCTGAAAATAAGCCAAGGTTGACTTTACCAGGAGTGAGTCTCAAACAAAATGTAAAGTCTGACTCTAACTGGGCATACACCATGAGTAAGCATTTCATACTTTGCTTTGGTGGACAGTTATCAACTGCACTACTACCCTGTTTCCCTGAAAGTAATACCTACCCACGAAAGTATGACCTAGCTGCTATCCTCCCCCCTGTGCTTCTAATAAAAGCCCTTCCCCGAAAAAAAGACCTACCATGTCCCAGAGACAGCTTCCATATTTAGGGAAGACATGACAGGAGACGTTTTGTCATCTCTTCTAGACCCAGAAAAAAGCCCTAGTGCATTTTTTGCACCTAATATTTATATAAGACAGTGTCTTATTTTCGGGGAAACAGGGTACTACTACTGCCCACATTCATTTCCAATGACAAGGCACCACACAGCTACACAAAAGACACATTATGTTGTGTCAGTTTTAAGGCAAATGGGAGTGATAAATATGTGGCTCCTGACACAACCACAGTTATTACATTGCGGCTGTGGGGAAGGGCCCATTCAAATGCATGGGGGCGATCATGCCTGAAAATCATGGCCAAAAATGTGCATGCTCCTGATCGCTTGGCAGAAAAATCACAGGCTCAATTCATTTCTAACCACGCCCATTAAATCTCTATGGGCGCAATCAGGTGGGTGGGGCAAGATGTCACCCCCACCCACCATACTTCCTGCCTGCAGGTGCCGTGCCGCAATTCTAATTGCTGGAGACTGCGGGAGATCGCTAGCACCCAGTGATTGGAATCATGGCAGGTTGCCCAAGTAGAAACATGCCCTTATTTAGGACAGGAATTGCTACAGGTATCTATTGAGTGAAGTGGATCACCTGTGAAGGATAGATTCCTATACCTATGGGAGGAGGACATGAAAGCCTGGGGAGAATATGTTGGAGCTGTGGTGAAAGGGTCGGCGCTAAAGCACCAGGAACGGGCGGGCCAACATTAGGGGGGCCCATAGCCCTAACACCAGAGTTAAACTTTAATTTCTGTTTGTTTTCAGTTTGATTTATTTTCCTTAATTTCCTGTTCTGTGAACCTTTTTTTTAGAAGCACAAGAAGTGCTAATTCCAATCCATGGCATCCAAAGGTAGAAAATACAATTTAAAGCTTGTTTTCAATGGTGATTCCTATGTGGCTTATTGGTGGTTTGCAGAATAAGCTGACACAATGTCTGCAGCTACTTTGTGATAGTTAGTTGGTGGGTGTTCATCAAAACCCCCCAACCGCCCCTCTGAGTCCTCCACCGCCAAGACCCTACTTGAAGCTTCCAGTATGCAGTGGCTTACTACATGGCTTCAAAACTGCCTACAAAATGACACAACCCCATACAGACTCATCTTTCCTGAGCAGCATACATTGAAACACTAAATGACATTATTGCTCCACTTTAAACGCATCATCAATGCCCTTCATGATGGTATTTTCAGCTTGAGCTCCAGCCTAGATTTTCGTCATTTGGTTCCTGAAAACCAGGAAATGTTTATAGCAACATAATTGCATTTGCAGAATATTTTTTTGCTTCAATGCCTTCTAGCCTAGCCCTGGCTTCATACTTATTTATAGCACAAGGACTTTTCATCTTCTCTTCTGTCTCCAGGACAGATAAGGCCTACTACGTTCAACGTCACGGGTAGGTCATAAAGAACTGTTTATGTAGTACAATGTCTAAGGCAAGTGGCCTTTTCTTTGACTAGATTTATTGCTTGTTTCTTGTCGTGTATTGCCTCTCCCAGGAGCCGGTGTCATGTGAATAGTCTACTCTCTGCGTGGGTGAAATATCTTAGACATATATCACGTGTTATTCTTAGTGAATGCTGAGTCACCTAGAGCTTCACCTACTGCGCTTGTGCTCAGTGTAGACTTAACGGATGTTCATATTACCTGCTTATAATGGCGCCTATCATCATAAGGATGAAGAATATCCAGGCCATGGTACCCTGGCAGCAAGCTGTCTCAATGAGGATGCAGAGTATCTAATGCTCTAGCAATATTGTTATCACTATGGAATCCAAGTATTAAAACATAGGTCAAGGCCCAAAACCATACATTTCCTCAACATATGCCACTTGGTATATCACTTTAAAGATTCCACATTAAAAATACCTGTTGATCTGCCAGAAATATATGTTGTAAGGTGACAACACACAGAATTTTTGTCCACAGAATGTTGTTAACCAAGCCCAGTGTCATGGGGAACCCACGGACCATCTCCATCCGCAGGCAAACGAGTGCCCGGCGCCATGTATTCCTTGTGGTCCCCTGTTATTCCGAAGCCATCCACCACTGAGCGGTGTGTCGGTTGGGGGGTTGGCTCCCATTTCCTCCCCTTGGGACCTTGCCCCATCGATGATATGCTCTCAGCCCACCTTAGTTGACCCATACTACACAGGCAGGTTGTGAGTATACACAGGTCTCTGCTCTGTACTAAGCAAATTTACGCACCAATTCTATTTTCGGCTTGCAAAATTTACAACATAATTTATTTGTTAGATGGGAACACAGAATATCTCCTGAAGAAGCCTAACGGCGAAACGCGTCGGAAGAATGTTGTCCCGTGTCTTGCTCTAACCTGTGTTTTATGTACCCTGAGAACTTGGTTTGAGCTTGTAAATGCTTTTTTGTATATTTAATGTAATCATGTTATACTGCTATTATTGACCATACTGTACTTATTATGACTGTATTGCTCACATATTAACTGCTGGGAATAAAATTTATACACCTTCCTCTACTCAATGACAATGTTGTTTATACCTCGTGCCTTAAAAGTCCCCCTCCGAAGCCCCTAGTCTTCACAACGGGAGATAAAGATGCTGATGTGAAGAACATCACTCCTTCATGATCCTCTTTCTTTTATACATATTATATATGGGATGTGGCACAATACCTAACACGGAATAGGGTGCTAGTTAAAATTCCCCAAACAAACAAAGGTTTTTCAGGAGAAACAAAGATATAGACAGGGGTGCACATAAGTGGTACTCTGGTACTCAAAAGGGGCCAAAAACTAGCTCTGCATACCTGCATTATTGTTACACAGCTCATATGCGTGCTAACAACTTGAAGGGACTCCGTGTCTGGGCAGCCGCAGCTAAATGTTACATGTATACAATTTATGTCACTTGGATAACGGCAGGGAAACATGAATAACTATGAAAGGTTGCAGTTAGGGGTGTGATATTGGAAATGTAAATTAATGATCCATAAAAAGATCAGGCTTCTAAGGGTGTTGGAGATCTGGGTGATGGAATTCAGAGTTGGCACATTTAAGGGTAAAATCTGACAAGAAAAAAGCACTGTCTGACAGCTGGAATATGACTATGAAAGGTTGACATTTGTACTGCAGGTAGTCTCAGGGGTTAGTTACAAAGCCATAAAATGTCAGGGTCACACTACTGAAGTATGAGATCTGGGGGTTCAAACGATGTTGTACTGTGAGAGTTACATTTGACCCAAAGCCAACTGGTGACCTGTGGATGGAGACAGCTAATCGGAGGATCAATCAGGAACAGGGAGGTCCATCTGCAGCCGAATCTACCATGCAGGAAGCTAACGCAGAAGACATTGAGGGAGACAGTGAGGAAGACCACCCTACGTATGGGGTGAGTACCAAACACCATCTCCTGGTACTCATCTGAGGAGCTCACTAAAAAAGGTATGTGCGCCCTGGGTATAGAGGATTAAAGGCAAGTGACTATTAACACAATGACATTATACACATTTAAACATTATTGTTAGTTTCACATATTCTTTAAATGATAATAAATTCAATTTATGAGGTCATACTGCTTTTTGGACTTTTTATGGTTATTGTTACTTGACAAGCCAAGTTGAAACTTGACTTTTAACCATGGATGGAAGGGTATCATCAATGAGAATTGGACAACTGCCCATTGATATAGGACTTCTAATAGAACAGACATTCTTTGATGTTCTTGCAGAAGGCTGTTGGGAATACTGTATGCAGTATCCATGTGCAGGGTATTGTCAAGGTGATATTATTAAATATTACTATAGAATAATAGGAGAATTACTTAAAATAATACATGCCTGTTTGATATTGGTCAATGCATATCTGCTCCATCTGATCCATCCAATGCCTGGATCTTCATCATAGCGATGTATAGAGCAGACTTATAGATCCAGCAATCTGAAATCAAACAGCCTAAACTTTGGATTGTCCAAGCACAACCCCAAATTTAACCTAGACAAAAACTTTACTTTCCTGATACAGTGGACCCTTGAGTTACAACCAGCTTGACTTAAAAACAACTTGATTTACAACCAAAAACATTAGCTTTACATTACAACCTAAGATTTGACTTACAACCAGAATTATGGCCAAGGCCAAAACATGTTTCGGCTTGCATGGTGGCATTCATGTGACCTGATGTCACTTAAATTTAAAGCCGTAAAAATGGCGCCTGGAAATGCCACATTTCCAGCTCCCGGATGCCCAAAGAGCAATAAAGCTGGGAAGACACAACATGAGGCATCTCTCAGTCACTCATCCCTTTTTATCTGACATGAGGCATCTCTT